>CM045741.1:31050015-31222515 GCA_024760905.1 Plotosus lineatus
AGTTAAACCAGTTTTCACCTGAATGATGGGAGAATCTGCCTAAGGCAGAGTCCTGCAACGGTCGGGTACCCTTTCAAAAATGCTCTTTTAGGGTTGAAAATTACATGGATGAAAATTAACATTCACGGGTGTGGCCAGATATTTATTTGGTGTGGGCGGGGTGATTTTGTCTGCGTGTTCTTGATCTGCTGTGTTGGTGGATTTCCAACTTCTTGTGCTCATAGCAAGGAGTGCTCTCACCATCAGCCAGCAGCAGAGCAGCGAGCGAGAGAGATTTTTCCCTGCCGGGGTTTGTAATCCAGGAACAGAAATCACAGCTGAAGTAAGAGACAGTAAATGAGATTTGTGACACGCTCCACCGAAAGTAGGTGCTTGTTGCAAGTGAGACATGGAGCTTGTGAGACGAAGCGTGGCTTATCTGGACTTCCGATCCTTCAAGTAAAGAAGTGCGCATTGAACACTTGTTTAGTACACATCTGGCTGCAGCCCGTCCCTCGCTTCAAATCAAAAATCAATCAATCATGCGTTTTAGAGTCTTTTTTTCCTAGCAAGCAGGTTGGACAGTCAGGTAGTAGCTCGAACTTGCTGTCGCCATTCATCCCTGTCCTTGGCCATGTCGATTGTAAGGTTGCAGGAATGAAGGTCCTCCAGAACATTATCCATCCATGTTTTCCGTGGTCTCCCTCTACTTCTGGTACCTTCTACCTCCAGTGTTTGGCACTTCCTTATCCAGAAGTGGTGGCAGTATGTGTGCCCAAAACAGCGAAGCCCGTTCCTTCTAAGGATGACCTCAAGGTGGACTAGGTCTAGCTTGCTGTACAGTGTGGCTGTATCCGTATGCTGCTGAGTGTTGACTCCGCATATCCACCTAATAATGGCCCTCTCATTCCGAAGCAGCATAGAGCGCTACTGTACTTGTTTCTTATCACCCAGCATACAACATAACACTGCGGACACATGAGGCGTAAATTCTTCCTCTAGTGAGCAGACTTAGGGTGCGACAGGTGAGAATAAGCAACAGCTCTCTGAATTTGCCCCACGCAGCCCTAGAGCCTTTTGTGATGCTGGACAGGCTTCCACCTTCAGTGCTGATCGTGTGACCGAGGTAACGGAACTCGTCGAAGACTTCCAGGCTGTGGTTGTCTATGTCAAGCTGGTTGAAAGGGCGTCCATCAATAGGCCTTGCCAGGCCACTGCATCTGGGACAGTGAAAGGTTGGATCTTCCCTCAGCCTGCCCTGGGTACTGCTGCAAGCCTTATGCACCCAGTGGGAGCAGCCTACACAGTAGATGGAATTCCTGCCAACCCCTGCTCTGCATACACCACAGGGGAATTTGCTGGTGTCCTTCAGTATGTTCATATCCGTGCCACTGCACAGTATCTTCGTCTTTCCCATGTTGACTCTCCGTTTTTTGCTTTCCATGTGTGTCTTCCACATGGTCAGTCTGGCTTTCAACTCCTCGATGCTATCCGCGATAACGACCAGGTCATCAGCGTAGAGCATCTTCCAGGGGGCCTTCATCCCAAACTCTGGAGACAGCTTCCAAGACGATGATAAATAGCAGTGGGCTTAGGACAGAGCCCTGATGTACGCCTACTTTGACTCTGATGGGGTTGCTGTGGGTGTTGCCGATGCATATCTTGCTAGTACCATTGCAGTACATAGCTTTCACCGTACGGACAAGTCATTCCTCCACTCTTGACTTTCTCATAGCCCACCACAGTACCTGCATTGGGACTGTCAAATGCCTTCTCCAAGTCTACGAAGGCAAAATAGAGGAGTTCTTATGGAGATAACTTCCTAAAACTGACGTACAATAAAGATGGTGTCAATCGTTCCTCTTCCAGGCATGAACCCAAACTGCATCTCGTTGATTTTCACCATTTTCTCTGATCAGCTTCTATGATACTCTTTCCAGCACTTTCATAGTCTGGTCAAGTAGCTTCAGGCCTCTGTAGTTCCCTCTCTCATTTGAATCGCCCTTACCCTTGTAGCAATTCACAATATAACTTTCGTCCCAGTCTGCAGGAATGTGACCCGCCATGATGATGTGGTTCATGAGTTCAGTGAGGAGGCTAGTGCATCTCTCTCCTGATGCTTTTAGCATCTCAGCAACTACTCCCAAGGGGCCAGCTGAATTGCCCACTTTCATCCTTTGGACAGTCTCTTTGACTATCTTCTCTGTGATCAAGATGGGGGCACCATGCACAGGATCGATTGCTGACAGGCCATCTGGATTCCAAGTGAATTCCACATTCAACATTCTTTTATAGTGCTGTTTCCATACCTTCTTCTTAGCCTCATCATCTAAAGCCATGACGCCATCATCATCTCGGACACACTTTTCTCTCGCATGACATCCTGATTTTCTCTCGTCATCTGCTTTGCAATTCTGAATATGTTGTCCTTCCCTTCTTTCACGTTCTGCAGCTCCTGCTCTTCTGCTGTCTTCTTGGCTAGGAAGACAGCTTGCTTGGCTTCTCTCTTGGCCACTAGGTAGGGTTCTTTGCTACCCCCTTTCTTCCACTCCTTCCAACACTTCTTCTTTCTCTGGATGGCATTATTCACTTCACTGTTTACCACCATGTATGCTTCCTGGGTGGACCTTTCTTTGTCCATCCACACACCTGATCAGTTATATGCAGCAGGCCAGACTTCAGCCTGGACCAGCCTGGCATACGTTCTATGTGGCTGTTGAAGTTGCTGCATAAGACGAGGGTCTCCTGGTTGTTGAGTCTGCTAACCATGCTCTGAAGTTGGTCGTAGAACTCATCCTTCACACTTGTGTCCAGGCTGACTTGTGTCGCATAGATGGTTATGATGTTGGTCTTGCCCAGGCAGTTTCAGAATGAGGATTCTGTCTGATACACGAGTGACTTTGAATACCTTGTCGAAGACAGAATGAGGATTCTGTCTGATACACGAGTGACTTCGAATACCTTGTCCACCCACTTCTCAGCTAGCAGTATGCCAACACCTCCGATACCAGCGTGGTTGCCAATCCAGTAGACCTTGCCACCAGTCTTTCCCATTGATAATGCGGGCTGACCCACCTCTCCAGCGCACCTCCTGCAAGCAGCATATGTACTCCTTCTGTTGACAGTCTCTACAACTTCACTGGCTCTGCCTTTCAAAGTGCCAACGTTGAGGGTACCAATGCGGAGTGTGTGGTGCAGGATTTTGCCTGATGAAGGTCCGGCTGGCCTACACCGCCCAGCCCTACCATTGATGGCATGAGTGGTCCTCAGATTCCTCGTCCTGCCTCTAATACTACCTTCTACAACTACCATGACTATGTTGAAGCTGGGGGTTTTACGGCCGGATGCTCTTCCTGGCGCCAACACTTTCGTCGTAAGTGTAACTAGGCATGCTGCCGCCCAAGGCTGAATACCCATGCCTGGCCTGGGAGTACTATTTAGTCATAGCACCCTATGTAGTATATAGAACCCTAGCAGGTACTAACCCTCCGGGTCAGAGGGAATCTGGGAGCAATGGCATCAAGGCAGACCCACGTTCCCCTGACTCAGAATGAGCCAGCCACTGGATGCAGTTTAACATCATATCCAGGATCTATTCGTGGGATAGATATGCTTTTTCTTCATAAAAATACAGGAAGGACTCGAACACATTCATTAATTTTCTGAACCATTTAATCCAAATTAGAGCCGCAGGGAGGCTAGCGATTTCTTTTTTTAATGTAAATGTTTTTGTTGCAAGCAGAATTGTAATTTAATTGTCTCTGCAGTCGTTTAAATCAATGCAACACATTGTTGTTTTATATTAACATTAAGAAAAAAAGGGAAAAACATTATATGCAGTGTTATTTGATTTTAAGTATCAAAAATGGATTTGTGGCTCCCAGTGTTTTCTTTATTGTGGAAAACGGGTCCAAATGGCTCTTTGAATGGCAAAGGTTGCCGACACCTGAAATAGAAGTATCTAGAATACTAAGGCAGGTTCCATTCTGATGATGACCTAGTTTCATACAACTTAAAACTTCTTAGCACTTCTGCAGCAAACCGTTTTCCTTCCTGAATCATATCAAGCAGTTCTATTTTTTCATGCAACATCATTACCTTTTTCTGGTGCTTCGGTGCCTTACAAGAAGCCTAAGAAGGTGCGCAGTTACAGTAATTAAAAACACACACACTAAAAAAAGCAGAGGAACAAAGTGTGCACGAATGAAGAAAAAGGGGCGTTACATCATCTGAACCAATCAGCAGGAGGGAGAACAGCCATTGGCTGAATTTGAATCACGTAACAGTTGCTTGGCAATCCATGAATATGCAAAGCCGCGAGTGCAAAACCGCGAATAATCAAGGGCCTACTGTATATATGTATATATTTTCTGAACTGCTTAATCCTAATTAGAGTTGTGGGGAAGCTGGAGCCCATCTCTACCGACTCTGGGTGACAGCACTGTACGGCCTAGACATCTCGTCAGGCCATTGCAAGGCAGAAACACGCTGACGGCTATATATATATATATCTTACTCTTTCGGTCACTACCGAAAGTCCATGTCTATAGGTGAGGGTTGGAATGTATATTGACTTGTAAATTGAGAGCTTTGCCTTGCGGCTCAGCTCCCTCTTCACCATGAAGGACCGGTACAGGTTCCACTTTACAGCACAGGCTGCAGCAATCCGCTTGTTGATCTCCCGCTCCATCCTTCCCTCAGTTGTGAACGAGACCCCGAGATACTTAAACTCCTCCACTTGGTAAAGGACCTCATTCCAGACCTGGAGGGTGCATTCCACCCTTTCCCAGCTGAGACCTATTGCTCCGAAATTGGAGGTGCCGATTCTCATCCCGGGCGCTTTTCACTCCGCTGCAAATTGCTCCAATGACAGCTGAAGGTCTTGGATTGACAAAGCCAATAGGACAATATCATCTGCAAAAAGCAGAGACGAGACCTGATGGCCACCAAGCCAGAACCCCTCAACACCGTGGCTGCACCTAGAAATTCTGTCAATAAAAATTATGAACAGAATTGGTGACAAAAGACAGCCTTGGTGGCCTCCAACTCGTACTGGAAACAAGTCTGATCTGTTGTTACCACTGCGGACCAAGCTCTGGCTCCGGTGATATGGAGACCGAATGGCCCGTTGCAACAGGTACACCATATCCCCAGAGCACAAGCCCCACTAGATAGCCCGAGGGCCATGGTAAAAAACCTTCTCTAAATTCATAGAACACATATGGACAGATTGGTCGAACTCCCATGCTCCCTCCAGGATCATGTAGAGTGTATAGAGTTGGTCGGGAGTACCGCAGCCACATTTTCCCTCCTCAATCCGAGATTCAGCATACACACACATATAGAATAAACGTTTTAGGCACATGCAAAGGTGTCTAAAACTTTTGCACAGTACTGTGAGTGTGTGTGTGTGAGAGAGAGAGAGAGAGAGAGAGAGAGAGAGAGAGAGAGAGAGAGAGAGATTTCAAACCTTCTTAAAGCCCAGGCACTCTGTTTCAGATTCTTTTGCTCTTTTGTTAGTCAGTGTGGAGAAACTCTTCCAAAAAAAAAGCAAAGGATGAAGAAAGGAGACATAAATACTCAGTTCTTTTGAAAGACATAAGGGTTCTGAAAGCAAAGCTATTTAAACAGAATAATTTACTTGTACATCATTTTGTTCTGAGCTGTCAGATTTAGGATCCAGCTCCAGGGTGTTTTTCTTCCATGGTTCTGATTTTTCTGCTGAAGGTGGTGTGCGTATTCTGAAAGACTGGAACACAGAATATATTAACTACTCAAAAATGCCCCTTATTTCATGCAACAAGTGTAGAAATTCATACTCTTATTCGAGGTGTTGTTGCTGTCTTTGTTCCTAAAGTCCAGGATGGAAGACTGTCACCTAATCTCTGTTTTTAAACATTATAAATGTTAGAGATAGAAACATCACATCAACGAGATTAATGACCACAACCAAAGTAAAATTCTTACAAAATGTGTTCCTGGGTGTTTTGTCAGTGGAGTTTTAATTTCTGCCTTTGACAACACATGGGTTGATTTTTTGATTTGAGTAACTTCTGAGGTTTCAGAGCAATTCTTATTTATGGAAGCAGTCTCAGTGAGCTGCAAATAGAATGCTATAGATTGTCAAGAAACTGATATTACTTAATGTATCAGAAAGTTAGTGAATCTTTGAAGATAACACCTTTTGTTTTCTGTCGTCTTCAAGAGATTTAATCAGCTTCTTTAAGGTCATCATTTCCTGCTTTAGATGCTCCTTAAATTGGAAAAATATGTTTGTAAATAGATTAAGGTTTATTTAATCAGTTATATTACAAAATACAACACATCAGGAATGTTACTGTATTCAAAAAAGATGAACCTCTTTCTTTTTGTTAATGTCCTTCTCAGATGTCTGCATCTTGGAAAGTTTTTTCACTTGCTGCTGCAGTTTTTCCTGGAATAAGCATACTTCTGTCACAACTTTGTTAACATATATTTTTAAGGTGCACATTCACTTCCCAGGCATATTAAATAAACATGAAATGTGTGATGCTGAGTTTTTAAAGTACTGTCATTTTTCCTATATGCGAGTGTCAATGACCCTCGCAATGGATGTAGCGATAACTGTACTAGTACGCCACCTTGAAAAGAGCGAGAGCGCGGGATTAGTAAAATCATTATGGCTGTCGTAATCAGGTCAACATAGGCACGGAAGAAGCGAAAATTCATTCATTCACTCATTCATTTTCTAAGCCGCTTAATTGTATTTAGGGTTGCGGGGAAGCTGGTGCCCATCTTAGCCGACTCTGGGCGAGGGCAAGGTACACCCTGGACAGCTCGCCAGGCCATCACAGGGCCAACACTCACAGAACAATTCACACACACACACACACACACACACAGACAAACATGAATCATCACAAATTAATATTGTAAAATTTAAAAATCACATCAGCTCAGAAACATAATTTATACACTAATTTTCATTTTGCTCAGTGACGAATTGGTGAATTTCAGATGTCCACGTGTCAGCTCATCAAATGACGGGTTTTACATATTACAGTACAACATTTGACATTTAAAATAGGAATCTGTCATAAAATAAAGAACATGGAACAAGAATATTTTTTATTACGAACTATCAATGTTTTAAGACAAGCCTCCTTTCTTTATTTAATGCCACCGAGTTGTACTTTTCTGTAAGAGTAGGTTTAAACGCACCCTGCCACACATTCTTCTTCTGAAAAATATGGAGCTTGCAGCATGATTTTAAAGCTGAGCTTACTTTCAGACACTCTCCATTTACATGAATGCGCACAGACTCTGATTAGTTAACTCCGAGGTAACTTACAAACTTCTCATGCACCTTCGTGACACCGATAAAACTTGTATGAGAGGTTAGGATTTGTTAACTATGTAACCCTCAAGTAAATCCTCGGTAAGTTAAACTCGTTTCCTAACATACCCCAGAGGTAATTAAGAAATACTCAATCAGTCCGTGAGCTGGGATGGAAACTTTTGAAAATAAGCCATATTAAACAGATAATGGAACATAAAACACATAGGCCAGTGGTCCCCAAACCACGGCCCGCGGGCCGGATAAGGCCTGCTTTCATATTTGGCCAGGTCCCCTGAACAATACCAGAGACACATTATGATTGTTTTCAGTCTGGCCACGTGATAGAGTCTAACACATATATAGAATGTGACATTCTATTCCCACCCTTCTGCAGTCTGTGTCCCTAGCTGAACACCCACCCCCCCCAAAAAAAAACAACAAAAAAAAAAACAAACAAAAAAAATCCTCGACTCAACCCTGTGAAATAGAATGGAATTAATGGTGAACAAGCGAAAAATTGCGAAAAATGACGCTGACACTATGAATCCCGTCACAAAGACAAGTATGATAGCTTGAAAGGCCAAATGCGAGCAGACAAACTCTCAAACCTAAAAAGTTTATTTTTAGCTCAGCATAATACTCAGCATAATACATTTGCACGCCAAGCTTGGCTGAACCAGTCATCCATTCGGCAGCTTTCGGGTTGTCAACTGATAGCAAGCAGCGGGAACTCTTTAACCGATGGAGAGTTTGTCAAGAAATATTTGAATACTGTCCTGGAGGAGGTGCATCCCGAGAAGAAAGATCTCTTTCATGTCGCGAGTCTGCCGGCAATTACAATCATCAGACGTATTGAAGCTGAACTTTTACCTGTTAAGATTTTGCACGACACAACAAAAAGTAAATGTTCCATGGACTTTTTTCCATGAAGAACCCAGAGAGGGTTATTTGGTTATAATTTATTTAATAAATACTGTTATTATATGGGGACAGTGCTGGATCGCTGTTTCTAAGGTTGGGGGTTCGAGTTCCACTCGCCACAAGGTTGTCACGGTCCCCCCAGTGCAGCTAACTGGGTTATCAAAGGCTGGCCATGTCTCTCACTGTCTACGGTGAGAGGTTCATGTAAAAGAACCATTGCTGACTTTCGTAAAGAGTAGGCAGCATAGCCATCAGTATGTTTCTGTCCCTTGCTAAAGGGTTGTGTCAGGAAGGGCATCCGGCGTAAAAACCTATGCCAAATCAAACATGCAATTCAGATGATTCACTGTGGCGACCCCTGAAAAAGAAAAAAAGCCGAAAAAAAGAAGAAGAATTAGTGTTATTATATATTTCCTGGCTTTATTTTTTTCTTTTGAAAACTCAGATGGTTATTTGCTTATTATTTATTTCATAAATAGTGTTATTTATTTCTTGACTTTTTTCTGTGAAGGGAGGGTTATTTGATTTTTATTGATTTCATAAATAGTGTAACTTTGATTCAGAAGTAGTGTTATTTATTTCATGACTTTTTTCTGTGAAAATCCCAGAGAGGGTTATTTGGTTATTATTTATTTCACAAATAGTGTAATTTATTTCATGACTTTTTTCTGTGAATATCCTCTTCTTCTTTTCCTTTCGGCTGTTCCCTTCAGGGGTTGCCACAGTGAATGATCTCACCCTGTCCTCTGCATCTTCTACTCTTACTCCAATTACCTTCATGTCCTCCTTCACCCCATCCATAAATCTTCTCTTTGGTCTTCCGCTGGGCCTTCTGCCTGGTCGTTCCAACCTCAGCATCCTACTACCAATATACTCACTATCCCTCCCCAGTACATGTCCAAACCATTTCAATCTAGCCTCTCTGACTTTGTCTCCAAAACCTCTTACATGTGCTGTCCCTCTGATGTACTCATTTCTGATCCTATCCATCCTCGTTACTCCCAAAGAGAACTTCAACTTTTCATCTCTGCTACCACCAGCTCTGCCTCTTGTCTTTTCCAGAGTGCCACTGTTTCGAAACCATACAACATCGCTGGCCTCAACACCTTCTTGTACAAGTTTCCTTTCATTCTTGTCGATATCCTCCTATCACACGGGACACTTTTCTGCAACCATTCCAACCTGCCTGCACACGCTTCACCACTTTTCTACACTCTCCATTGCTCTGGATTGTGGAGCCTAAGTACTTAAAATCTTCAACCTTCTTAATCTCTGCTCCCTGTAACCTCACCGTTCCTCTTGGGTCCTTGTCGTTCACATACACATGTATTCTGTTTTACTGCTTTTAACCTTCATTGCTCTCCTTTCCAGGCCATACCTCCACCTCTCTAGATTTTCCTGCACTTGTTCTCTGCTCTCACTGCAGATCAAAATATCATCTGCAATCATCATAGTCCATGGGGAATCTTGTCTAACCTCATCTGTCAGCCTGCCCATCACCATAGCAAACAAGAAGGGGCTCAGAGCTGACCTTTCATGCAGTCCCACCTTGAACTCTTCTGTCGCACCGACAGCACACCTCACCACTGTCTTACATCTCTCATACATGTCCTGCACCACTCTAACATACTGCTGTGCCCCTCCAGACTTTCTCATGCAATACCACAGTACCTCTCTCGGCACCCTGTCATATGCTTTCTCCAGATCCACAAAGTCAGAATGCAGCTCCCTCTGACCTTCTCTATTAACATCCTCAAAGCGAACACTACATCTGTGGTGCTCTTTCTTGGCATGAAACCAAACTGTTATTCACAAATACTGACCTCTGCCCTTAGTCTTGCTTCCACTATTCTTTCACTATTATTCTCAACTTTATCCCTCTGTAGTTGCCACAACTTTGCACATCTCCCTTGTTCTTAAAAATGGGCACCAGCACACTTCTCCTCCATTCCTCCAGCATCCTCTCACTCTCTAAGACCTTGTTGAATGTTCTTGTCAGAAAATCTACTGCTACCTCTCCGAGACACTTCCATACCTCCACTGGTATGTCATCAAGAACAACTGCCTTTCCACTCTTCATCCTCTTCAATGCCCTTCTCACTTCACCCTTACTAATCGCTAATTACTAATTGCTACTTCCTGGTCCTCAAAAGACACCTCTTCTACTCTTTCTCTCTCATTTTCCTCATTCATTAGCTCTTCAAAGTACTCTTTCCATCTTCCCAGCATACTTCTGTCATCAGTCAATACATTTCCCTCTCTGTCCTTAATCACTCTAACTTGCTGCACATCCTTCCCATCTCTATTTCTCTGCTGTGCCAACTTGTACAAATCATTTTCTCCCTCCTTACTGTCCAACCTAGCATACAAGTCATCATATGCTCTCTGTTTGGCCTTTGACACCGCTACCTTCGCCTTACGCTGTGTCTCCTTGTCCTCCTGTTTACTTTCTTTGGTCCTCTCTATGTCCCATTTCTTCTTAGCTAACCTCTTTCTTTGTACACACTCCTTCACTTCCTCATTCCACCACCAAGTCTCCTTAGCTACTTTCCTTCCAGATGACACACCAAGTACTCTCCTACCTGTCTCCCTGATCACATTAGCTGTAGTTGTCCAGACATCTGGAAGCACTTCCTGACCACCCAAAGCCTGTTTCAACTCCTCCTTGAGGACAACCTGACACTCTTCCTTTTTCAGCTTCCACCACTTTGTCTTCTGCTCTGCCTTTGCCTTCTTCACCTTCCTCACCATCAGCATCATCCTGCACAACACCATCCTATGCTGTTTGGCCACACTTTCACCCACTACTACTTTGCAGTCACTGACTTCCTTCAAATTACATCATCTACGCAAGATGAAGTCTACCTGTGTGCTCCTACCTCCGCTTTTATAAGTCACCCTATGCGCCTGTCTCTTTGGGAAGAAAGTACAGTATTCACCACAGCCATTTCCATCCTTTTATGCAAAATTTATCAACATCTGTCCTGTGTTCCTGTCCTGGATATCAAACCTGCCCATAACTTCCTCGTCCCCTCTGTTGCCTGCACCAACATGTCCATTGAAGTCTGCACAAATGACCACTCTTTCACCTCTGAGGATACTCTGCATCACTTCATCTAACTCACTCCAGAATCTCTCCTCTTGTAGCTCACATCCTGCCTGTGGGGCATAAGCACTAACAATATTGAACATCACACCTTCAATTTCTAACTTGAGACTCATCACTCTGTCTGACACTCTTTTCACTTCTAGAACATTCCTGACCAATCCTTCCATCAAGATGACTCCTACTCCATTTCTCTTCCCATCCACACCATGAAAAAACAGCTTAAACCCTGCTCCTAAGCTTCTAGCCTTACTACCTTTCCCCCTGGTCTCCTGAACACACAGTATGTCCGCCTTCCTCCTCTGCATCAGGTCAGCCAGCTCTCTACCTTTTCCTGTCATAGTTCCAACATTCAAAGTCCCTACTCTCAGTCCTAGACTCATGCCTTTCCTCTTCTCTCTCCGAGTACGGTCACGCCTCCCGCCTCTCCTTCTTCTACCAACAGTAGTCCAATTTCCACCAGCACCCTGTTGGTTAACACCACTGATGGCGGTCGTTGTTAACCTAGGCCTTGACCGATCCAGTATGAAATTCGTTTTGATGTCTGTGAAGATCCCAGAAAGGGTTAATAATATTTGGTTATGTTTGGCTTTCTGGAAAACAATAAATACTGTATTTATGCTTAGGCACCTGTGATCGTCACACTTTTTCTGTTACAAACTGACCCCGGACCCCCATCAGAGAAGGGAAAAGTTATATGGCCCTCACAGGAAAAGGTTTGGGGAGCCCCAACATGGACTGTGACTACTAAATGGATACATTTAAATAACAATTAAAACAAGACTTTCCTTTTCCGTTTTCATTTCTTCAAGGTGTCGTTTTAATTGTACATTTTCATCCTGCAGGGAGGAGAGCTCCAGTTCCTAAAGAAAAAGATGAGTTTTAAAATAACACTTTTCATAGTAATGCTTCATGAATAGAATAAGAACAATTTCTGAAGGCTTAATTACTGTACTGGGGAAAATTGCCTGTTTTGTACTTATCTATACTGACAGGTGTACTTATTATTCAACTAAATGAATGGATGGATGAATGGATAGATAACTTGAAATTCTTATTTGTAATTAAATATACTTAATACTGTGTTTCATAAAATATATTACATCCACTTGGTATTACAAGTATGCTTTTTCTATCCATCTATATCTATCCATCTCTCTCTCTCTATATATATATATATGTGTGTGTGTGTGTGTGTGTGTGTGTGTGTGTGTGTATGCACAAGGGTGGTGTGAAGTGCCTAGTGTAGTAGTATAGTGTAGCTGGTGCTTTCACCCTCTCGCTTTTAGCTGCTACCGCTGCCTAGCCGCAAGGCGAAAAGAGAGCAGAGTGCCTAAGCCTCCCCTGGCAGTACATAGCCTCTCCATCATCAAGACTCCGGCAGTGCCTCTTCGTACCACCACACATCAACTGGGTACCTTATTGTCCCAGGCTAAACTGCCGGGGATCTCGGAAGAGCTTAGCCCCCAGTGGTGCAAGGTGCAGGCCCACTGGCATGCGGACATGTCCTGACTTCCACCATCCAAGCCCCAGCTATGGGTCAAATAGCTTCACTGCCTTGTGGGTCACTAGGGATAGTGGAAAGCTAGGGGAGTAAACCTAGACAGAAAACCCAGAGTGGAGACCCATAGGCAGCTGATCGAGCCTTGCAAGACCTTCTGGCAACTCCTGCAGCCACACTGGTACCGACTGTATTAGCTCGCCTTTCAATGCCGTGAGGGAGATCCTGGTAGTGGGCAACCCAGGATCTCCATACCTTTTGCCCAGGCCTGCACCTGAAGAGATCACTCCAGCATTGCTGTACCAGCGTAGATTCAAGGCGAGGAGCAGCAGTCACCAGTGATAAGCCTAAGCTTGCATGGCGTAGAGCTGGGTGCTAGGGACCGCTCCTGATGGTGGGAAGAGTCATCTGACTCTACTGGGCAGTTACCACCCGCCTCAACCCGAGCAGCCCCTGGGCAATAAAGTACTACCTTGCCACAACTTGCTTGTTTCATCGGGTGATTGATGCTTAGACAAAATCAGCAGGCTTGTTGTAAAACCAAGCACCAGGCAATACAAAGGAAAAGTCTAAACGAGCTATTAACCTAATCATCTGAATCAACGAATTAACTCTGAACACCTGCAAAAGATTCCTGAGGCCTTTAAAAACTCCCAGCCTGGTTCATTACTCAAAACCACAATCATGGGCAAGACTGCCGACCTGACTGCTGTCCAGAAGGCCATCATTGACACCCTCAAGCAAGAGGGTAAGACACAAAGAAATCTCTGAGCGAATAGACTGTTTCCAGAGTGCTGTATCAAGGCACCTCAGTGGGATGTCTGTTGGAAGGAAAAAGTGAAAGCAGGGCCGATTCCAGACCATGAGGAACCTGTGGAATCAATGGACTGAGTCTGGTGTAGAAACATCCAGAGCCACCGTGCACAGGCGTGTGCAAGAAATGGGATACAGGTGCCGCATTCCCCAGGTCAAGCCACTTTTGAACCAGAAACAGCGGCAGAAGCGCCTGACCTGGGCTACAGAGAAGCAGCACTGGACTGTTGCTCAGTGGTTCAAAGTACTTTTTTCGGATGAAAGCAAATTTTGCATGTCATTCGGAAATCAAGGTGTCAGAGTCTGCAGGAAGACTGGGGAGAAGGAAATGCCAAAATGCCTGAAGTCCAATGTCAAGTACTAGCAGTCAGTGATGGTCTGGGGTGCCATGTCAGCTGCTGGTGTTGGTCCACTGTGTTTTATCAAGGGCAGGGTTCAATGCAGCTAGCTATCAGGAGATTTTGGAGCACTTCATGCTTCCATCTGCTGAAAAGCTTTATGGAGATGAAGATTTCATTTTTCAGCACGACCTGGCACCTGCAAAGGGGTTGTGATAGAAAGGTTTATTTAACGACATCCTTCGTGGGCCTTGTTGCTATCTGCTGCACTCCGGTCCTCCCTGAAGGCCGTGTAGCCGGCTGGTTAATGGCCTTATCGGGTGTACTCTGAGCTGCCCTAGCATGTTAGCTCAGGACAGGAGTTGAGCGTGCTCAGTTCTAAATGTCCGAAAGGTATGCGCTATCATAGCTGTAGTAGGGTCGCCCGGTCATAGTGCAAAAAACAAACAAACAACATACAAAACAACAAACAAAACAAATTAAAACAAACAAATAAACAATTTGACTCCGAGAACTCCATGGCGTCGCCCTCTAGGGAGCACCATCTTGGAGATGTCACGTTAAATGTAAAAGGACATGAAGTGTAATGACGTATTCAAATTTGTCTTTTTGGTATCGTTTGTTAAACATGCTACAGAACATTAAATCTCACATACAAACATTATAAACATTAACTTAGGTACTGTACTGGAATAATAATTGACAAAGACTAATACTACAGTGCTTTACAACGGTTCAGATGATTATTCCTCTTCAGGCACTTCAGAGGAAACTTCTCGTTTCTTCAGGAGAAACATGCAATGTCATTACCTTTTTCTGGCGCTTAGTCGGCGTTTGAGTGGCATCATAGAGTTTATTAAAACACACTAAAAAGAAGGCTCATTGACAACTTGCGCACGAATGTGGAAAAAGGAGCATATACATCATGTCATCCAATCAGCAGGAAGGAGGACAGCCATTGGCTGAATTTGAATCACATGACAGTTGCTCGGCAGTCCGCGAATATGTGCATGCGCGAGTGCAAAACCGCGAATAGTCAAGGGCCTACTGTACTATTAAAAATTAAAAATATCATGTTATATAGCATGATGCTGATCTTTTTATTTTTTCTGCAGTGGCAGAAATGTGTCAGTCATATGCTTCTACAACACGGCTTTCATACAAAAACAATAAAAGGAGAACATACATAAAAAGACAAGACAAAAAACTAAATGTGTGTTATTTCATATATCTAGTTGAGAGGCTATATCGTAAAATCCAAGAACAATAAAATGTACCAATGACGTTTTATTAGCATTCACTTCGGCTTCCTGCATTCTTTTCTCGTTTAGTTCTGCATCCTTCTCTTCAATCATTTTGTCATACTCGTGCTATCAAGAAAGCCAAGAGGCATTAGCATCAAACAATTGATGATTAATGTAATTTATTTATGAATACTTTATACAATCATGATAAAATTCACCTTATGCTTTTCCATCAAAGCAACCATATCAGCTATCTTCTGCTGAAATTTAATTTCAGTATCATCCTTGCTCTTTGATGCTTCCAGTGTTGTTTGTTTCCATTTCTGCACCTGTAGAAACCAGTCCAATTAATAAAAAACCAAAAAAATCCCCAAAACAAACAAAACAAAAAAACCAAACCAAAACAAAACAATGCTGAGCTCTTATGATTCCTGGCGTAATTCTAAGTGAATAAAGCATAATAAACTAAGGGCATCCTTGGGAAAGAATATGAATTAGAAACTGAATAATAATTTAAGGGAAGGGAACACAGCAAAGGCTAAGTCATTTTTGTCTGAGAAATAAAATCATCACCAGGGTGAAGTCCCAGATGGACATAACCCCATTGTTGCAGAAAAATGATGGTCATTTCATACAAAGCATCAGGTGAGAATTAAGCATTATTACGTTAATAATGGAAAGCAACTAGCTTTTTGTGTTACTTGGTAATGATGGTACCATCATGTTTGTGACTTCATCTCCTGTTTGTTTTAACCCCTACATTTAGGAAGTTATAGTAAAGTAAAGTAAAAAAAAAAAAAATCACCTGTAGTATAAGCTCAGCCTCAGATGCGGATTTGTTTTCCAAGTCAGATGAGATTTTCTTATACTCTTCTTCATGGTGGTATTTCAGTCTTTGAGTTTCTTCTTTTAATTTAGTAATCTTGTATGATAAACATGAAATACAATAGAATCAGTAGTGTTATCAAATTAAAACAATAAATTAAGTGACTAAATAGAAGAAAACATCTGCTTATTTTAGATACTATGTTTCTTGCAATAAAATATAAATAAATTTAACCATAGCCTCATGCTAAAACATGCTTCATTAAGAGAAAATCTAATTTTAAACAGTTCATAATATACTAAATTTTACACAGAAAAATAGTATGTACTTCTTTCAGAGTTTCCTCTCGTGTCTTGGCTTTTGCCTTGAGTTTGGTTTTCAAATTTGTTAACTGAAAGGAAACACAAAATGAGAGGTAAAAAAGAAAAGTAAACAAATTACATATTTAATATGTAAACTGCAGTAAAAATGGAGAACAACTTACCCCAATGCTCTCTTTTTGATTTAATGCCCAACAGATACATCGCACTGCAATTAATGCTTTCTGGGTTCATTCATTTATTCATCTTCCGAACTGATTAATCAATTACGGTTGCAGGGGAGGCTAGAGCCCATTTCAGCGAGGGCAAACTACACCCTGCATAGCTCGTCAGGCCATCGCAGGGCAAAAACCCATCGATGGCAATGCAGCCTACTCTTTTGAAAAGTTATGTGCTTAAATGGTTTTTACATGCTTCTCACCATAGACAGTGAGATACATGACTGTGTTGTCGGAGTTGTAGAACAAAAAATTGATAACTTAACTGGTGATAGTTGTTAAATATGTAGATACCATGGTATTGTAATTATTCTTGCACTGTCTCACACTTCCAAAATACTTAGTGAGATTTCCATATAATAGTTAGTTGACTAAATATAAAGATCAGTACATTTAGTCAACTTTTTTTTTCCTGATGATGAAACATACCGTATTCAATGTAATAAGCACCCTGCTCCAGTAAGCCCCCCGCCCCAATGTTTTTGATCTTATGTCTAATAGCCGTCCATGTGTACTGGGAGCAAAATCGTAGATCAAACTTACCAATTTTATTTGATCAGTCTTTGTAACAGTAAAATGAGGTGTTCACTGCCTGTAAAAGTGAGTTTGTATGGTAATTTTCAAGACCCCCGGCCACTGGGGAATGTCTATAATGTTCATCAGCAACAACACATCTGATTGTTCCGCCGTGCTTAAAAAAAACAGGAAAAAAATATTTTGCTGTTTTCTCTTGGTAAATATCCAACAGCCGATGAATCATTAGAACTGCGACTGCAAAACTATGGGATGCTCTGAATGAATGGAGCAATGAGCCAGATATGGACCTATCAGAAAATGATGAGCATTTTTCACCCGATTCTCCTGCTCACTATCTTCATAAATTTAAGGACCTTCCTGGACATGTGCTTTTGTTTATGTTCGTGTTGATTGGATCAACGTGGCATGTGCTAAAGTTGACACTAGTGTTGACTGGCTCGATTTTACTTCCGGGAAAATGTTTCAGGGAACAGCCGAAAAGAAAAGAGACGCGGGAGGGAAAAGTGAGGGGTCTTTTTTTTTTTTTTTAATTATGCTGTTTTCTGTTTATTTTCAGCTTTCATGTTAGTAGTTTGGTTGATGCAAATGCTAATCACAAAAATTACCTCCATACCGGATCGGTCGAAGCCTGGGTTAACAACAAACGCCATCAGTGCTGTTAACCAACAGGGTGCTGGTGGAAATTGGACTACCGTTGGTCGAAGAAGGAGAGGCGGGAAGCATGTCCATACGCAAAGAGAGAAGATGAAAAGCATGAGCCTAGGACTGAGAATAGGGAATGTTGGAACTATGGCAGGAAAATGTAGAGAGCTGGCAGACATGATGCAAAGGAGGAAGGCAGACATACTGTGTGTTCAGGAGACCAGGTGGAAAGGTAGCAAGGCTAGAAGCTTAGGAGCAGGGTTGAAGCTGTTTTTTCAGGGTGTGGATGGGAAGAGAAATGGAGTAGGAGTCATCTTGAAGGAAGGGTTAGTCAGGAATGTTCTAGAAGTGAAAAGAGTGTCAGACAGACTGATGAGTCTCAAGTTAGAAATTGAAGGCGTGATGTTCATTGTTGTTAGAGCTTATGCCCCACAGGCAGGATGTGAGCTAGAAGAGAAGGAGAGATTCTGAAGTGAGTTAGATGAAGTGATGTAGCGTACCCCCACAGGTGAAAGAGTGGTCATTGGTGCAGATTTCAATGGACGTGATGGTGCAAGCAACAGAGGGGACGAGGACGTTATGGGCAGGTTTGGTATCCAGGACAGGAACACAGAAGGAAAGATATTGGTAGATTTGGCAAAAAGGATGGAAATGGCTGTGGTGAATACTTTCTTCCAGAAGAGACAGGAGCATAGGGTGACTTACAAAAGTGGAGGTAGGAGCACACAGGTAGACTACATCTTGTGTAGATGATGCAAGTTGAAGGAAGTCAGTGACTGCAAAGTAGTCGTGGGTGAGAGTGTTACCAAACAGCATAGGATGGTGTTGTGCAGGATGATGCTGATGGTGAGGAAGGTGAAGAAGGCAAAGGCAGAGCTGAAGACAAAGTGGTGGAACTGAAAAAGGAAGAGTGTCGTGTTGTCTTCAAGGAGGAGTTGAAACAGGTTATGGGTGGTCAGGAAGTGCTTCCAGATAACTGGACAACCACAGCAAATGTGATCAGGGAAGGAGGTAGAAGAGTATTTGGTGTGTCCTCTGGAATTAAAGTAGATAAGCAGACTTGGTGCTGGAATGCGAAAGTGCAGGAGTGTGGACAAAAGAAGAGGTTAGCTAAGAAGAAGTGGGACATTGAGAGGACCAAAGCGAGTAAACAAGAGTACAAGGAGGCACAGCGTGGAAGCTATACTAAGGGCACAGGTCAGCATTTGTGAACAACAGTTTGGTTTCATGCCAAGAAAGAGCACCATAGATGCAGTGTTCACTTTGAGGATGTTAATAGAGAAGTACAGAGAAGGTCAGAGGGAGCTGCATTGTGTCTTTGTGGATATGGAGAAAGCTTATGACGGGGTGCCAAGAGAAGCAAGATATTGCATGAGGAAGTCTGGAGGGGAAGAAAAGTATGTTAAAGTGGTGCAGGACATGTATGAGAGATGTAAGACAGTGGTGAGGTGTGTTGTTGGTGTGAGAGAAGAGTTCAAGGTGGAGGTGGGAAAGGAGAGGAATGAAGGTTAGCCTCAGTAAGAAAGAATACATGTGTGTAAACGAGAAGGACCCAAGAGGAATGGTGAGGTTAAAAGGGAGCAGAGATAAAGAAGGTGGAAGATTTTTAAATACCTAGGCTCAATTGTCCAGAGCAATTGGAGAGTGTGGAAAAGAGGTGAACAAGCATGTGCAGGCTGGTTGGAGAAAAGTGTCCAGTGTGATGTGTAATAGGAAGGTATCGGCAAGAATTAAAGGAAAAGTGTACAAGACAGTGATGAGACCAGCAATGTTGTATGGTTTAGAAAAAGTGGCACTGAGGAAAAGACAGAAGGCACAGCTGGAGGTAGCAGAGATGAAAATGTTGAGGTTCTCTTTGGGAGTAACGAGGATGAACTGGATCAGGAATGAGTAAATCAGAGGGACAGCACGTTAGAGGTTTTGGAGACAAAGTCAGAGAGGCTAGAGTGAGATAGTCTGGATATGCACAGAGGAGGGATAGTGAATATATTGGTAGTAGGATGCTGAGGTTGGAGCTACCAGGCAGAAGGCCTAGAGGAAGACCAAAAAAGAGATTTATGGATGTGGTGAAGGAGGACATGAAGGTCGTTGGCGTAAGAGAAGAAGATGCAGATGATTTGCTGTGGCGACCCCTGAAGGGAACAGCCGAAAGGAAAAGAAGATGTAAGTAGTTTGGTTGATACCATAAAATAAATAACACAAATACCATTAAAACTCTTTTATTGTTCAGTTATTATTCATGTTTTCCACCTCGATGGTAATAAGCACTTACCATTCCACTTCGCTAGTAATCATTTTAATAAGCCCCCACCTACTTCAATTTTTAAGTGCCCTGGGCGCTTATTACGTCAAATACGGTACTTTGATTTCAAAATTACCCGCTTTGTATTTGCTACCTTTCCAGAATGACAAGTCTAAATTTTTAGTTTGGCCAAAAACACAGAGAGAAAATTCCCACAGATAGAATTCTTGATAAAGAGAATTAGCAGGGATGCACATGCTGGATCAGACTAATATAGTTTTCTTGTTCCCATGAGACAGATCTATAGCAGTAGCTGACTTCAGGATAGCATAAACTGTTTTGCAACCTTGCACTACTATAATCGGTCAGAGGGTATAATTCATACATTGATAATGGTATACAGTATATATTTTGGATTTTTACATATATGATTTTGAAGCTGAAGCTGAATTCCTACCTAATTTTACTAAGATTGGTCAACGAGTGATAATATTAACTCAATAGAGTCCAGTCATAGAAAGCAACATGGGAAAAATTCTAATTAGAATGTGTTGCACATATGCAACATGGGGTGTTACAGGGTTAAATAAATATTGTGCATTTTTAATTAATAATTTTATTGCATTTAAAGAGTGCATCATTAAAACAGGTCTTAAGAATCTCACAAATACAATTAGTTAATATTTGGCAATTTCACCTTTACTTCCAGTGCTTTGACTTCTTTTTCCTTCTTCATTAACACATTCTGTGAACTCTTACTCTGGAGAAATTATTGAGATGTCTGTTAAATTACCATTTGTGTACAGCATAATTGAA
This sequence comes from Plotosus lineatus, assembly GCA_024760905.1. Taxonomy (NCBI): domain Eukaryota; kingdom Metazoa; phylum Chordata; class Actinopteri; order Siluriformes; family Plotosidae; genus Plotosus; species Plotosus lineatus. The sequence goes on from CM045741.1 coordinate 31,070,837, forward strand.
TGTTCACCATAGGCAATTTAACTCTACTCCATATGAGTGGCAGTCAGGCTAAACAGTCATCCCTATGATTTTCAAATAACTAATTTTTGATATTTATATTGTACTATGTCAAATACATTGATAAGTGTACTGAAGCGCTTAGTATCACTTACAGATTCCTTTAACAGTTCCTGAATATTCTTGTTCTCTTGATGTTGCTGCTCAATTTTTCTATGAAGTGGTTCCAACTGTTGTCTGCATAACAAACAAAAAATGAAGTAATACTGTAAAAAATATGTCACACGATATTGCAAGTTAACTCAAGGATATCATTATTTTTTAAGTGTAATATTCGGATAACTACATAAATTGGAAGGATGTGTAGCTGTCATTCTACAACAAAATCTAGGACCGCCAGAGGGGTTTCCTTACTCACTCATTGCTGAACCACGCTGTACTACTAGGTTTATAGGGAGGCTGGAGGTGATTGACACTGACGATGGCTTAACACCGAAATATGTTTATGCTTAAAGGACATGGTGCAATAAAGTAGATAAATATATTTAATGAGAGCACGGTTTCTTGTATGATTCTATACTACTTTTTATTGTCACTGCCTGCCAAAGATATTTAACCTTTGGAGTTGAGCCCCTTTGGAATACCAGGAAATTTATGCCATTTGTGAACCAATGTGGTAATACTATCAAAGCTTTGTACCTGTTTTGCATGTGGACCAGGACAGTTATTATTTCAGGGTAATCATTTATGGAATAATGAACCATGAATTATACCAGCAAAATCTAAATTAAAACAGCAGGACATCTGTCTGTGAACCGAATCTCAAGGGAAAGTAGGTCATGCAACAAGAAAATGACCATAAAGACTTGTTGTTCTTCCAATAATGGTGAAAGAATAAATACAACTTCTGGGAAATGGTGAAGTCAAAATCCTGATCTTAATCTAATAGAAATGGTTTGTGAGCAGTTCATGTATGGAAACCCACCAAACAGCGCAAAGTTGTGGTTGTACAAATGAATGTATTAAAATTCTTTTTGAAAGTCGATACACAGGACTGATCAACATTTAGCACACATAATACATACAGCAATACATAATACAGTAGGCCCTTGACCATTCGTGCTTTTGCACTTGCGGCTTTGCATATTCGCGGATTGCCAAGCAACTGTCATGCAATTCAAATTCAGCCAATGGCTGTTCTCCCTCCTGCTGATTGGTTGAGATGATGTAATGCCCCTTTTTCCTCATTCGCGCACACTTTGTGCCTGTTTTTTTTTTTTGTTTTTTTTCAGTGTGCGTTTTTAGTTACAGTTAAGCTCCGGGATGCCATCCAAACACTGCGCACCTTCTTAGGCTTCTGGTAAGGCGCCAAAGCACCAGAAAAAGGTAATGACGCTGCATGAAAAAGTAGGTCTGCTTGATATGATTCAGGCAGTGCTGTAGTGGTAAAAAAATAAGTGGGTATACTATGAGGGTACTTCGGCAGCCTAATGAGAATCCACACTGCCCAATCGAGGCATGGTTCTTGTTATACCGGGCTCTCTACATGGAATGATTATAGATAGAGTACAGAAACACAATTGTGACAGAATTACAAGCCGAGACAAATGACAAAGCAATATTTTTAAAAATAAGTGTGTACATGCGACATGCTTGCTGAAATGAGTGAGTCTATGGCAAATACGCGCATGTACGCCTGACTACAGCCCTGGAGTCAGGAAGGAAAACGTTTTGCTGAAGAAATACTAGGAAGGTGAATGTTGCATGAAAACAAGGTCATCATCAGAATGGAACCTGCCTTAGTATTCTGGATACTTCTAGTTCAGGGGTCAGCAACCTTTGCCATTCAATGAGCCATTTGGACCCTTTTTCCACATTAAAGAAAACATTGGGAGCCACAAATCTTTTTTTGGACATTAAAATCAAATAACACTGCATATAATGTTTTGACCCCTTTTCCCTTCATCTTAATATAAAACAATAATGTGTTGCATTGATATAAACAACTGCAGAGACAATTACATTACAATTCTGCTTGCAACAAAAACATTTAGATTAAAAAAAAAAAATTACCAGCCTCCCCGCGACCCTAATTAGGATTAAGTGGTTCAGAAAATGAATGAATGTGTTCGAGTACTTCTTGTATTTTTATAAAGAAAAAAAAATATGTAGCACATGAAGCGTGGGACGAGGTGCAGCAGGATATGTTAATGGATTGGGTAGTCTACCTCACCATCATGCCCTTCGTGGGATTTTTCTTCTTTATTCGTTATATTAATGCTGTTTTATCATAGTTTTAATTTACAAAAACGACAGCAACACAAAAAAGTATATGAAAATTTATTTTAAGAAGGATCCTGTTCAACATTCTTTACATAATATTAATGCTTAATACTTCACTGAAAAATCCATGCTCAGAGTAGAGACTGAACCATACACCCAATCTTTTATTTTGTCACTGGGAGGAGAGTTATTTAATTCGGTGATTGTGGTGTTTAAACAAAGCTCACCGTCTCTTACGTCAGCTGTGATTTCTGTTCCTGGATTACCAACCCCGGCGGCAGAAAAAATCTCCCGCTCTCTGCGCTGCTGATGGTGAGAGCACTCCTCGCCATCTTCTTCTTCTTCTTCTTCTTGTCCTTTCGGCTTTTCCCTTCAGGGGTCGCCACAGCGAATCATCTGCCTCCATCTCACCCTATCCTCTGCATCTTTTTCTATTACACCAACTGCCTTCATGTCCTCCTTCACCACATCCATGAATCGTCTCTTTGGTCTTCCTCTAGGCCTTCTGCCTGGTAGTTCCAACCTCAACATCCTACTACCAATATACTCACTATACCTCCTCTGTACATGTCCAAACCATTTCAATCGAGCCTCTCTGACTTTGTCTCCAAAACGTCTTACATGGGCTGTCCCTCTGATGTGCTCATTCCTGATCCCATCCATCCTCATTACTCCCAAAGAGAACCTGAATATTTTCATCTCTGCTACCTCCAGCTCTGCCCCCTGTCTTTTCCCCAGGGCCACTGTTTCTAAACCATACATCGCTGGCCTCTTTACGAAAGTCAGCAATGGTTCTTTTACATGCCTCTCACCATAGACAGTGAGAGACATGGCCCGCCTTTGATAACCCAGTTACAGCAGGGGTTGTAGGGACAGTGACAACCTTGTGGAGAGTGGGACTACAACCCCAACCTTTGGATCAGCGATCCAGCGCCCTATACCACTAGACCACTGCAAAGTCGTCAGCGTGTTTCTGTCCCTTGCTAAAAGGGTTGTGACAGGAAGGGCATCCGACGTAAAAACCTCTGCCAAATCAAATGTGCGAATCAGATGATTCGCTGTGGCGACTCCCGAGTAAAAGGGAAAAAGCCGAAAGGAAGACAGACATACAGATAACATCGCTGGCCTCAGCACCGTCTTGTACAAGTTTCCTTTCATTTTTGCCGATACCATCCTATCGCACATCAATCCGGACACTTTTCTCCAACCATTCCAACCAGCCTGCACACTCTTCTTCACCTCTTTTCCACACTCTCCATTGCTCTGGACTATTGAGCCTAAGTACTTAAAATCCTCCACCTTCCTTATCTCTGCTCCTTATAACCTCACCGTTCCTGTTGGGTCCTTGGCATTCATACACATGTATTCTGTTTTACTCTGGCTAACCTTCATTCCCCTCCTTTCCAGGGCATACCTCCACATCTCTAGGTTTTCCTGCACTTGTTCTCTGCTCTCACTGCAGATCACAATGTCATCTGCAAATATCATGCAAATATTCTTGCCGAACGTCATCTGTCACCACAGCAAACAAGAAATGGCTAAGAGCTGACCCTTGATGCAGTTCCACCTCCACCTTGAACTCTTCTGTCACACCGACAGCACACCTCACCACTGTCTTACATCTCTCATACATGTCCTGCACCACTCTAACATACTTCTCTGCCACTCCAGACTTTCTCATGCAATAACACAGTTCCTCTCTCGGCACCCTGTCATACACTTTCTCCAGATCCACAGAGGCACAATGCAGCTCCTTCTGACCTTCTCTGTACTTCTCTATTATCTCTATTATCACTCCTTGCCATGAGCACAAGAATTTGAAAATCCACCAACATAGCAGATCAAAAACACTGAGACTCTCAATGTAGCTAATAGGCATGTCCACAAGAACACACAAAATCACCCCGCCCACACCAAATAAATATCCGAACACACCCGTGACTCTTAATTTTCATCTATGCAATTTTCAACCATAAAAGAGCATTTTTGGAAGGGTACCCACTGGGTACCTGACCGTTGCAGGACAGTGTCTTAGGCAGATTCTCACATCATTCAGGTGAAAGCTGGTTTAACTCTCTAACCCCTGGAAGCCAGAGAGGTGAAACAGTCGCATGTGCCTCGAGAGCCACGGGTTGCAGACCAGTGATATAATGCAAGGCAAAGTATGTAAATATAATGCAACACCTCCCCCTAGTGGGCATTTTTTGAAAACTACAGTGCTGTATGTTTTATGGAAAATATACTCAGTTTGTGTCCCTATATATATATATATATATATATATATATATATATATATATATATATATATATATATATATATATACACACACACAAACGCTCCCCAGCTTACGAACGAGTTCAGTTCCAGATGGCCGTTCGTTAGATGAATTTGTTTGTAAGTTGTTACAGGGCATTCTTTAGAGAGGAATGTACATTTAAACCTTGTATAAGTAACCTAAACGAGTTTGTATTGCATACAATCTCTCTCTCTCTCTGAGTTATTACATAAATGACTATGTGGTGTAATGATGCTCTTGAGCGCAGTCCAATTGAAAGCATATCCTCTCTCTCTCACACACACATACACACACGACACTACAACTGGACACTTCATCAGCTTCCGGTAGCCCTTGGAAGAAGCACCGGAGAACTATAATCGAACTTCGACATGAAGATAATCTGATTTATTTACTTGAAGTGTGTGTACTGCTTCCTAGATAATTTTGTTTGGTGAATTATTTGTGAATCATTTCCCAATATGATTCATGGTTTGTGTCTTACTCAGCCCCACGTTGACCCGACTCGACTCAACCTGCTTGGAACCAACCTAGGAACTACCAGGCAGAAGGTCTAGAGGAAGACCAAAGAGAAGATTTATGGATGTGGTGAAGGAGGACATGAAGGTAGTTTGAGTAAGAGTAGAAGATGCAGAGGATAGGGTGAGATGGAGGCAGATCATTTGCTGTGGCGACCCCTGAAGGGACCAGCCAAAAGGAAAAGAAGATAACTCTGCTAAGAAGACATGGTCAGCACATGTGCGCGCACACACATGCGTACACACATGCGCACATGTGATTCCCAGTGCGAGTGAAAAGAAGAAGCGGGCTCGTGGCATGCGGTTGAGTGATATCGTAAAGGAATATGGCTACCTGTCTACCATCGGTACTATATTGTAGCAGAAGGAGGCCTTAAAAGGCATGATTTTATAATTTTTAAATTGTTTCAGGGGTAGTTTTGAGGGCCTTGGAACGAATCACACGTTTTACATGTAAAATGCGGTTCAACTTACAAAAAATCCACGTTATGAAACCACTTCTGGAACATATTAATTTCATAAATTGAGGTACTACGGTGTAGAGTAGGCTCTCGATATTCGCGGGGGTTCAGTTCCGGCCCCTCCTGCGAATGAAGATAATCTGCGAGTTCTTTACCCGGAAGTAAAACCCTATGTATCATATTACATGCGTGAATGAGCAACCGGAAGTAAAATACTGTGTCTCTATTACATGCGCTAAAATATGCTTCTTAAACAAATTCTATAGACAGTCTTACTCATTAATACAGTATTAATGTAGTAAAATGTAGTAATGATTAAAAAAAACTTTTCAATTTTTACTGTTATATTTATTGATGATAAAATATAAACATAATACAGCATATACTGTTGTAAAGCACTAGTATTAAAGTATTTTTCAATTATTCCAGTACAGTACTTAAGTTAATGTTTAGAATGTTTGTGCGCGAGATTATAAAAAAGTATTCAAATATGTATTTTTGTTAAATCAACTATAATAATTATTTGGTCCATGTATAATATTTAGCACATGTACAGGGCAAGGGTGGTAAGGTTTAAATATGTTCATGTGGTTAAATCTTACCTCAGTTGTTGATTTTCCTCTTCAAGTTTCTCTACTTCAATTTTATTTTTTTCCTCAATTTCTTTAATTGTCTTCATATGATAAAAATATTATTTGTTAATAAAACACACTAATTCAAATATAATAAGCAAATCACCAGTTTTACATTACTTCAAACATAGTTCACAAACATCTACCTTTGGATCCCTGTCCTCTTGTTGTACAGTGTTCATTTGAAGAAGCTGATTATAATTCTCCAGTAGATCATCATATCTATCCCTACACAAAATATCATTATATATCAGCAAAGCAAATAGACCCTGAACCTCTTTTAGAGCCTTGAATTAGAGCATATAAAAGTTAATTTAGCTACACCACAGTGCCACATTCCTAGTTTATGTTTATATTCACACTTACTTGTGAAAATTAAAAACAGAAAAATATTTGCCCAATATGCAGATCAAAAGTAAGAATTCCTATGAGGCTATAACCATGCTTAGCCACTTGTCCAAGACAGTATAAATGGTAGGAATATATAAAGAGGCAAATGTTCTCCTCCCTGTTAGTCCGGTGACATTATACAATCATAGGTGTCTGTTAGCTTAGGTATATTAAAGTACATAGATAACACTCTCCGCTGAATGTGTTACACTGCTCCAGCATTGTGTGAATTGCAGAATATTGAAAAAATTGTTGTGTGCACAATAATAATTCACAGAATAATTGGTGATTGTGCAGCTTTCTCTGCAGTTTTTTTACGAGTGACAACTTTGTAAAAAAAAAAAAAAAGGAGGGGGAGGATCACAAAAAAACTTTTCCTTTTGCTAAGGAATGAAGATTTTTATTGTTTCTTTTTTCTGTCTTCCCTTTTATATTTGCCATTCTTTGAAATCATCTGAGATGGGCATCAGCCTCCCCGTGACCCTAAATAGGATTTAGTAGTTCAGAAGGGGCAGTGGTGGTCTAATGGTATAGGGCGCTGGATCGCTGATCCAAAGGTTGGGGGTTTGAGTCCCACTCTCCACAGGGTTGTCATTGCCCCCCCCCCGTGCAGCTAACTGGGTTATCAAAGGCGGGCCATGTCTCTCACTGTCTATGGTGAGAGGCATGTAAAAGAACCATTGCTGACTTTCGTAAAGAGTAGGCTGCAAAGTCATCAGCGTGTTTCTGTCCCTTACTAAAAAGGGTTGTGAAAGGAAGGGCATCCGACGTAAAAACCTCTGCCAAATCAAACGTGCGAATCAGATGATTCGCTGTGGCGACTCCCGAGTAAAAGGGGAAAAAAGCCGAAAGGAAGACAGACAGACAGAAAATGAATGAGGAGGGGTATCGTGAAAAAAAAAGTGTGATAATAAAGATTGATGACAACAGGTAAAAAAATGACTCAGTGATCCATATTAATGCATTCTACATATGCATATTTTACATGTTACACAATTTCATATTGTGGTCATTCATTGAGTATAAAGTCTTGTGTGCATGATTCAATAATCAAGAATGGTTGCAGAACAAAAGGATACAAAAAGATTTTTCTTTTAATTACTTACTTGCACTGACTGAATGCTTTTTTCAATCCTTCAATATTATCAGCTGATTCACTGTCTTTCTTCAACGCATCTAGTAATTGTCCCCCAATATCTTGCAGTTTGGCCTGGGTCAAAGACATCACAGTGCAATCAACTCTGAAATTTGCTATGTTGAGACCTCTTAGATCCCTGCATATTACACTGTCAACATATTTACTGAAACATAATTTGTGATACAAATGCTAACCCTAGTTTTACACTGTGGCACAATATCCACAATCCCTTTATGATTAAAAAATGTGTGGAGTTCCATGATTTATGAGTACACTTGGAGCACCATATAATTAAAAAAAGGAATAAACAGGAGACTGCTTGCATCAAGGAGCTGAAATCAGAAGGAATTGTATTGCCAAGTTCAACAACTATGACCAGGGCCGTCAATCCCCATTATCATCACTGTTAGGCCCTTGAGCAAGGCCCTTAGCTCTCAGTTGGAAAAAAATGATAACTGTAAGTCACTTTGGATAAGAGCGTCTGCCAAATGCTGTAAATGTACTATGGAAGAGCATCAAGGTCAATTACATCATGTTAAATACCCTGTTAAGCTTTACTGCACTCTTCTGCACTTCCCACGTTTTATCACGTGTGGCATCAAATTGTAACACATAACAATTATTTGTTGTAATAATGACTGTTAAAATGTTTGCCACATTCAGCACAATCACTCCGAATTCATTAACTTCCATCATGATCAACACAATTTGTGTCATTGCGCCACAAACATTTTACTTACCTGCAAGTCTGTCTGTCTACCTAAGTTAATAAAATCAACCATTACATCATTGTTCCCAGTGGAACAATTTTTATATGGCCTGGCACAATGAAAACTTTACCTCCTTCAGAAGACAATGTTCCTTCAATAGTGTCTGCTCATTTACAGTCTCTTCCAGTGTAGTCATTACTTGTTTGTATTTAGCTGCAGCAGTTTCTAACTTTTCCTTATGAAACAAATAAAATACAAAGCTTACAGTATCTTTGCTTGAAATTTGCTTACAATTTTCCAGACTACATTTAAATTTGAATGCTAATTTTAAAATGCCAGTTTAATGAGCTATTATGACATGAATGCAGAGTTCTCAATCATATAGATATAGTTAAAAATACAAATCAGGCACTTCAATGTTGTTCAATAAATGTGAAACTGTTGTGCCAGTGTTTGAATGGCAACCCTGTCCATAAACAATGCCTGCAAACAGCAGTACGTTACTGTGCAGCTTGTAGCCATGTTCCACTGCTTTGACCATGATGGTTAGGCACAACACAGATGCATGGAACAAGCAGGAACACCTGCTATGAAATATATAACCAGGACAAATAGGAGATTGTGAAAATGGGGATAGAATTCACTTTAATTTAGCTGTTAGCTCTGTTAACCTGTTATGTATCCATGGTACATACTGTTTTTTTGTGAACACAATGCAATGCTCCTAGAAATAATTTAAGATTCACTGGCAGGACTGGCGACTCGGGTAGTTAGGCGGTGGCCAGGTAGCCCAAATATTTTAGCAAGAATAAGGTCAAACATTGATTTTGTGGGTAGTGGTGGCCTGGTGGTAAAGGGCGCTTGATCACTGATCCTAAGGTTGAGAGTTCGAGTCCCACTCTCCACAAAATTGTCACTGCCCCTCCCAGTGCAGCTAACTGGGTTATCAAAGGCCGGCCATGTCTCTCACTGTCTATGATATGAAGTTCATGTAAAAGAACCATTGCTGACTCTCGTAAAGAGTAGCTGCATAGCCGTCAGTGTGTTTCTGTCCCTTGCTTAAGGGTTGTGTCAGGAAGGGAATCCGATGTAAACACCTATGCCAAATCAAACATGTGAATCAGATGATTGAAAAAAGGCAAAAGCTAAAAGGAAAAGAAGTCAAACATTGATGTGACGTGCAGAATTAGATTTTATTACTTTTTTATAAGCATGCTTCATATTGCCGTTTACCATTTTGAACCGAAAATGCATTCAATTTTATTTTGAACTAGATTTATAGGATTGAGGTATGCTCAGGGAATACTTCACCTTTCCCCAGTGAGATAGGCTCCGGTCTCCACTAGTAGGATTAAGCGGTAATTGAGCATTTTTATACAACTAAATGGGAAAAATTCAATGTCTCTTTAGCAAATTAAGCTCATTTTAGCCTCTTGTGTATGAGATGTTTTTTCAATGACTAGCCAAAGCTAGTGACCGTAGGTGAGGGACAATGTCTCTTGGCTGGTCTGGCAACATGTCAGTGTCCTCTGAAAAAGCTGGGAAAAGTGGCTAGGGAAAGGGATGTCTGCACCACACTGCTTAAGCTGCTACCTTCACAACCCAATTCCGGACCAAGCAACAGATAATGATGACTTGGCAAATGTTATAGCTAAACCACATACTATATCCACTGAAAGTAGGCTCTTGTGTCCAAAAATGAAAAAAATTAGCTTTTTACACAGTCAGATAGAGGAGACCCAAAGCTACAAAATGCAGCAATAAGTTTGTCAGTACCTTGAAAACTGAGCAAGCTATGCCATTTCTTGTGTCAGCATTCAACTAAAAATTTCAAAAGACGTTTTAGAGAAAAATGAGCACAAAGATTACTCTTCTTCCAAGATCATTAGTTTAATCTGACAGGCCCTTTTTAAACCCATCAGTCACCGTGGTAAGTCCCAAAAATGAACAAAAAACCTGACTATTTTTGTTTTCATTTCTGTTTATTCCAATAAGATCAGTATGTATCTTTTCAACCATTATATAAAGGTTCAAATGTGTTCAAATGATACTGATTGAAAAAAAAAAACACTGTCAGGTTCAAATAATCACACTGAAATTAAGAAAACTATATAACATAACTCTCTGATCTCTTTATACAAGTAAGCTTCATCAACTCTGCCATCAGCATTGTCATCTTCATCTACTAGTCCTTCTCAAAAAAATAGCATATTGTGATGAAGTTCATTATTTTCTGTAATGTACTGATAAAAAATAAACTTTCATATATTTTAGATTCATTGCACACCAACTGAAATATCTCAGGTCTTTTATTGTTTTAATACTGATGATCTGATGATTTTGGCATACAGCTCATGAAAACCCAAAATTCCTATCTCAAAAAATTAGCATGTTTCATCTGACCAATAAAAAAAAAGTGCTTTTACGACAAAAAAGTCAACCTTCAAATAATTCTGTTCAGTTATGCACTCAATACTTGGTCGGGAATCCTTTTGCAGAAATGACTGCTTCAATGCGGCGTGGCATGGAGGCAATCAGCCTGTAGCACTGCTGAGGTGTTATGGAGACCCAGGATGCTTCGATAGCGGCCTTCAGCTCATCCACAGTGTTGGGTCTGGTGTCTCTCAACTTTCTCTTCACAATATCCCACAGATTCTCTATGGGGTTCAGGTCAGGAGAGTTGGCAGCCAATTGAGCACAGTAATACCATAGTCAATAAACCATTTACCAGTGGTTTTGGCACTGTGAGCAGGTGCCAGGTCGTGCTGAAAAATGAAATCTTCATTTCCATAAAGCTTTTCAGCAGATGGAAGCATGAAGTGCTCCAAAATCTCCTGATAGCTAGCTGCATTGAGCCTGCCCTTGATAAAACACAGTGAACCAACACCAGCAGCTGACATGGCACCCCAGACCATCACTGACTGTGAGTACTTGACACTGGACTTCAGGCATTTTGGCATTTCCTTCTCCCCAGTCTTTCTCCAGAATTCTGGCACCTTTATTTCTGAATGACATGCAAAATTTGCTTTCATCCGAAAAAAGTACTTTGGACCACTGAGCAACAGTCCAATGCTGCTTCTCCTGGGGCTTGACCTGGGGAATGCGGCACCTGTAACCCATTTCCTGTACACACCTGTGCACGGTGGCTCTGGATGTTTCTACTCCAGACTCGGTCCATTGCTTCCACAGGTCCCCAAAGGTCTGGAATCGGTCCTTCTCCACAATCTTCCTCAGGGTTCAGTCACCTCTTCTGGTTGTGCAGTGTTTTCTGCCACATCTTTTCCTTCCCACAGATGTCCCACTGAGATGCCTTGATACAGCACTCTGGGAACAGCCTATTCGCTCAGAGATTTCTTTCTGTGTCTTACCCTCTTGCTTGAGGGTGTCAATGATGGCCTTCTGGACAGCAGTCAGGCCGGCAGTCTTATCCATGATTGCGGTTTTGAGTAATGAACCAGGCTGGGAGTTTTTAAAAGCCTCAGGAATCTTTTGCAGGTGTTTAGAGTTAATTGGTTGATTCAGATGATTAGGTTAATAGCTCGTTTAGAGTACCTTTTCATGATATGCTAATTTTTTGAGATAAGGATTTTTGGTTTTCATGAGCTGTATGCCAAAATCATCAGTATTAAAACAATAAAAGACCTGAAATATTTCAGTTGGTGTGCAATGAATCTAAACTATATGAACGTTTAATTTTTATCAGTACATTACAGAAAATAATGAACTTTATCGCAATATGCTAATTTTTTGAGAAGGACTAGTATATCCTGCTCAGCAGAAAGGATCACATCGTCTTCACAAACACCACTCATACACACTTATTACCAGATGCCTCTTCTTTATCAACATCAAAATCTTCAACAACACAGCTGGCATAATCATCAGTTTGTTCATCTGTAAAAGGAATGAAACATTTAAGTACTTTTCAGGTCTTGACCAATTTTTGTACAAAACTAAACAACCCACGATCCAGCATGTCCAGTCCAGACAAGATTAAACACAAATGAAATAATTAAAATAATTCCATAATCAAATTTTGCATGCAGAGAAAAATACTCACCGGCGAAATAATCTTCAAGAACGCCAAGCATTTCGGGATCGTCAAAGCCCAATTCTTGCGTCGAATTTAACATCCATACTAATGCTGCTAAACATCACAGATGACATTTTCACTGTCCTTTTCCAGAAATTATGTGTATTCACAATCATATAAATAAACTTATTGACTGTTATTGAAGAGCACCCATCAGTGTGCTCATTTCAGATCTTCCTTAGCAACTAGCCTGCACTGTTTACGAGCATATCGTCTTCATAACCTTTAATTTATTTACTGAAAAAGCATTTTAATATCAAAACAGTATCCAAAATGGAGAGACTACTTCACGACCATTCTTTTGGTGTACGGATTATAGTGCGTCTTGTACTGGACTCGGTGAATAATCCCACGAAAACCAGTAAGTTTGCTACCGTTTTAATCTAGTTTTATGAGGGTACTCTCCAGAACGAAGGAACTAAAAAGACATTTTTAGTGAGTTTTAGTTGATTTCACATGAGCAAGTGATAGTTGAATACTTGTTTTAATAGTTTATGCAAAAATCCGAATTTCGATAAAAATAGACCATTTTTACTTTTCTGGCCTTTATATCAAAAGTGTTCTGTGCGACAAGCACCTACTTTCGGTGGAGCGTCTCACATATATGTATATTGACACGCAGACCACTTTTGAGATAAAGGTCGTTTTTTTTGTTCATTTTTGGAGGGCTACCACTGTGACTGATGTGTTTAAAAAGGGCCTGTCATTTTTCTCATTTTTTGATGCAAGAGCCTAGTTTCGGTGGAGTGGCTCACATATAAGATCTACCTTTCGCATTTTTTAAAAACTCATACTAGTTTGAGATTTTACGTTCAATTTGTTTATTTCTTCTTCTTTTTCCTCGTATTCTGACGTCAGCTGAAAAAATTGTCCTTCTTTTGCTTTTAGCTTCTCCTCAAAAGACTTAATGGCATGTTCCTTTTGCTCCTTTAAAAGAACAATACAGAAATGTATTATTGGTATTGGGTTATTATTGAAAACATGAATGGTTTGTAAGAACAATGCATACCATTTTGAATTTCATAGCTTGTATTTGGTTTTCACACTGCACTTTCATTTCTTGTATTATGCCTGTGGTGACAGTTGATTTAGCACGGAGGATGATAAAAATATTACATTGTTGTCTATGCAATACACACATACCTAACTCTGTGTTCTTGCTGCAGAGCTCCTGAGATATTGAGCTGAGCTCTGTTTCAAGTTCTTGAACCCTATGAAAATAACGGAATCCATAAACTAATGTAAGAATAGACAAATTAGATTTTTTGCATCTCAAACTGTTCTTTGTATTACTCATATGAAGTAGATCATTCTATGCCAAACTTGCCTCTTTTTCTCTGTTTTTAAAGAGGACTGTAAGGAAGCTGCTGTCCCTTGAATTTCTTTAATTTGGAGTTCCAGGTGGTCTTTGATATTATTTATTTCTTTAAGCTTGGTATCTTTCTCCATAAGGTTCTTTAAATGCAACTCTTTGGTTTGTTCAAGTGTGTTAATTAATGATTTCCGCTGTTCCTGATATTATTAAATAATGCACATTAATAACATAAAACATGAAGATAACAAATGTGATTTCTGCGACCAAATCAAGCATCCAATTCTGTGCGTCACATTCAATTATTAGGAGCACATAAACACAAACCTCACTGTCCTGCCTGAGTTCTTGCTCTCTTTCCAATATTTTCTGCACCTCATCACGTTCTTGTTTACAGTTGCGAAGTAATTCAAAATGATGGTCTAAACAAGCAAAACAAATTTCTTAAAATAACCACATTTTAGTCTCTTAGAAAATGATAGTTGGATTATGATTAAAGTTTCAAGCATACTTGCAGATTCTTGGATTTGACTGGCATTTTTCTGATTCTCTTGCAGTTTGAAAAAAAGTTCTGTAAGCTGTATTTCCTTTTCTTTTAGATTTTCTTCAAGGAGGGAAACCTTAATTTAAAAATGTTAATTAACATGTATGCAAAAAACACTCGAAAATGAGATAAAAGCAAGACACATTTTTCTGTTTCTTTCTGTATTCTTCACCTTCCACAGAAGTAAAATTGTGTCATAGCTTGCAGTAAATCCTTAATGGAGAAAACTTTTAACCTGCAAAACTATTTGTGGCTAAATTAACACTTTATAATTTGCCCATGTATCTATAAATTAACACCAGATTGATTGGTGTCTTCTATTTAATTTGTGACTGACTTTATATTCCACACCCTATATTAAAACTGATTTTGAAACTTTTAATTCACAAAGAGAGATTTTTTTTTAACCAGAACAAGTTTGTTACTGTATATTTTATCCTGAAACTATGTTTTACATGGTTTAAATTCCCAAAATCCAAATTCCTTTGTTCTCTTTAGAACTTTGTACAAAAAGCTAAATTTAAAAAAGAAAAAAAAAAAGTGTCATTTTTTTGCTGCCAATACTACTAGAGTGACCCCTTACCTTCTCTTCCTTCACGCGACACTCATTCTCAAATCTCACTTTAAAGTCCTCAAACTCTTTAAGGCCTTCCTTAGCTGTGTGGGATGTGTAGAGACATTGAATGGTGCAAGCCTTTACTTCTGAATGTACTTTATTTTCTCAGGATTCATGTGGTATGTGCTCTACTTGTTTACCATTTAACATTTCTTGCTGGTCAGCCTCTGCCTGTATTCGTAAATTTTCAAATGCAACAACCATCCTCTAAAAGAAGAAAGACAACCAAATATATAAATAATTTCACATGTGACAAAACTTAAGACATTATATAAATGCTATGTCATTCTGAAAAGTACACATTATACTGAGCTATATTTCTTCTTCATGACCCTGAACTACAAGTGGGCTGCACAATGACAGTGATTAGCATGTCTGCCTTAAAGCAGAAAGATCCTAGGTTCAAGTCCTGGTCTCATCGGGGTCCATTTCTGTGTGGAGTTTGCATGTTCTCCCCATGCTTGCATGGGTTTCCTCCAGGTACTTCGGTTCTCCCCAGTCTAAAAACATGCACATTGGCATAGATGCAAGTGTGTATACATGGTAGTGTGTATGTTGGCCCTGTCATGGTATGGTGAGCTATTCAGGGTGTACCAACCTCCCTGCTACCCTAGGGATTAATAGTTTTGACCACCGAGTCACCATGTAAGTGAACTACAAAATACAGACGCTCCCCCACTTACGAACATTCATTTTACAAACATCAGGAGATACGAACATCCGGTCTGAGGTCAAGAGTGAAGGTGAAATGAAATTGAAGAACAAGTAGTAATAGAAATTGAATAAAATCTATAGAAAGATATATCATAAATATAAGTATGAAATATGATTAAACATTATCCTGAGGTACACTTAATACTAGGCTCTGGCAGAGGGGCGTTCATTACACCAGAGGTCCGGGAAGAGAAGCAGAAGATACATTTCTGAACTCCTGCCAAAAGTTTCTAAGAAGAAACAAATCGACTCCAGTATTATAATGAACTGGATAGTAGTGAAACTCTCTGTAAATCTGATCAGATCCGCTGTGCTGTGCTTGAGAGGAACCAGGAGTTTAAACATAGGACATGATGATATTGATAAATTGATGATTATGGAGGGGGGGGGGGGGTTAAAGTTTTCTAAGTGTTTAATTTCATGTCCCTCACTAGTATGAACTTCCCCCCTGTGAGCTGGTAATGCGTGCACACTGCTCTCAAAGGTTAGCACGTCTTGCACCGTTCCAGCGATGAGCAGTCGCATGTGGGGCCACCGTGCACCTCCAGATCCTATACAGATAACTTCATTATCTATGAGCGGGGACCGGGACCGGTGGGTTAAATGGTGTGCCTTGGCGATGCTAAGTGGTTTTGATGTGCAGGATGATATTTACTGTGGTGTCACGGAAGGAATGGTGTCACTAACAATAATTTGTGATGGTCATGATTTAACACCATAGTGAAGTGAGGAGGGCATTTAAGAGGAAGAAGAATGGAAAGGCAGTTGGTCCTGATGATACACCTGTGGAGGTATGGAAGTGTCGAGGAAAGGTAGCAGTAGATTTTCTGAAAAGAACATTCAACAAGGTCTTAGAGAGTGAGAGGATGCCACTTGAATATAGGCCAGTCTACAAAGTTGTTTATTAATTTATACTATTTATGTATCTATTTATTTATTTACTTATATAATATATATGTATGTGTGTATCTTTGCATTTGTATCTATTTTTGCACCCCCTACTGATGGTACCTCAAGAGCCTCTAACAGTGAATTTCTCCATTGTGAGATTAATAAAGCTGTATCTTATCTTATCTTATCTTATGCCGGAGGAATGGAGGAGAAGTGTGCTGGTGCCCATTTTTAAGAACAAGGAAGATGTGCAGAGTTGTGGCAACTACAGAGGGATAAAGTTGATGAGCCATACGATGAAGTTATGGGAAAGAATAGTGGAAACTAGACTAAGGGCAGAGGTCAGCATTTGTGAACAACAGTTTGGTTTCATGCCAAAAAAGAGCACCACAGATGCAGTGTCTGCTTTGAGGATGTTAATAGAGAAGTACAGAGAAGGTCAGAGGGAGCTGCATTATGCCTTTGTGGATCTAGAGAAAGCATATGACAGGGTGCCGAGAGAAGAACTGTGGTATTACATGAGGAAGTCTGGAGTGTCAGAGAAGTATGTTCGAGTGATGCAGGAAATGTATGAGAGATGTTAGACAGTGGTGAGGTGTGCTGTCGGTGTGACCGAAGAATTCAAGGTGGAGGTGGGACTGCATTAAGGGTCAGCTCTGAGCCCCTTCTTGTTTGCTATGGTCATGGACAGGCTGACAGATGAGGTTAGACAAGAATCTCCATGGACTATAATGTTTGCAGATGACATTGTGATCTGTACTGAGAGTAGAGATCAAGTGGAGGAAAATCTAGAGAGGTGGAGGTATGCCTGGGAAAGGAGAGGAATGAAGGTTAGCCTCAGTAAGACAGAATACATGTGTGTGAATGAGAAGGACCCAAGAGGAACGGTGAGGTTACAGGGACAAGAGATAAGGAAGGTGGAGGATTTTAAGTACTTAGGCTGAACAATCTAGAGCAATGGAGAGTGTGGAAAAGAGGTGAAGAAACGTGTGCAGGCTGCTTGGAACGGTTGGAGAAAAGTGTCCGGTGTGATGTGTGATAGGAGAGTATCAGCAAGAATGAAAGGAAAAGTGTACAAGATGGTGATGATTGTATGGTTGTTGCATATGTTGTATGGTTTAGAAACAGTGGCGCTGAGGAAAAGACACGAGGCAGAGCAAGAGGTAGCGAAGATGAAAATGTTGAGGTTCTCTTTGGGAGTAACGAGTATGGATAGGATCAGGAATGAGTACATCAGAGGGACAGCCCATGTAAGATGTTTTGGAGACAAAGTCAGAGAGGCTAGATTGAGATGGTTTGGACAGGTACAGAAGAGGGATAGTGAATATATTGGTAGTAGGATGCTGAGGTTGGAACTACCAGGCAGAAGGCCTAGAGGAAGACCAAAGAAGAGATTTATGGATGTGTGGAAAGAAGACATCAAGGTCGTTGGCGTAAGAGAAGAAGATGCAGAGGACAGGGTGAGATGGAGGCAGATAATTTACCTGAAGGGAATAGCCGAAAGGAAAAGAAGAGATTCACAAATAATTCACCAATCAAACAGAATGATCTAGTAAGCATTACACACACTTCAGGTAAATCAATAAATAAATCAGATTATCTTCATGTCGGAGTTCGATTATAGTTCTCCGGTACTCCTTCCAAGGGCAACTGGAAGCTGATCAGTTCAATTGTCCAATGTTGCCTGTGTGTGTGTGTGTGTGTGTGTGTGTGTGTGTGCGAGAGAGAGAGAGAGAGAGAGAGAGAGAGAGAGAGAGGATATGCTTTCAATTAGACTGAGCTCAAGAGCATCATTACACCCCGGGATCAGTTATGTAATAACTCAGAGAGAGAGAGAGAGAAAGAGAGAGAGAGATTGTATACAGTACAAACTCATATTGGTTACTTATCCAAGGTTTAAACACCTGTTCCCCTCTTAAAAATGCCCTGTAACAACTTACGAACAAATTCATCTAATGAACTGCTCGTTAACTCATCTTCAAATTCATCTAACTAACTCGTTCGTAAGCTGGGGAGTGTCTGTAGATCATTTTAAAGTACTGTATGTGCAACTCAAGTAGTAAGTAATATGGCTGAAAGGACAATACATTTAAATACTTAATTCCACTGAAAGACAAATGCTTTCTGTCTTAAAATTTACTGCTGGAAATGTTATTATTTTGCTGAATGTACTTGTGAAGTACAGTAAAACTTGATTTGCTAATTAACATAGTCCAATAACATGCAAATAAAACAATCAGTTTTCAACACTGAATAGTTTAGCCTATTGTACATTTGTTAAAATCCATTTTTTGCCAATTCATCAATGCCTCAGTAACATGAAACATACTGCTGACATCCATACGGCAACATTAAACTATGATTAAATCTCATTTTAAAATATTAATCAGGCCACGAAATTAAGAAAATTTTCCACCGGACAGGGGGCAGGCAGAAGAAAAAATTGCCAGGAACCCTAAGAATTTTACTGGACCCCACTTTTTCTGGAAAGATTAATTAAGTGATAGTCTGTTTTTTTATTCACTTGTTCACCTGTCTATATGTTTGGTGTACAACAGCTATTATGACTGAACAGGAAACATGCATGTAAAACAGTTCTCTACCATAAAAAAACTCTTTATTTATTATTCAACTGATCAAATTAAAAACTCTGTGAACAAAGAATAACAATGCAAACAAAAAGGTGCAAGCAAGAACTAGATTGAGTCTCTATATCTAGAGTCTAATTATGTCCTCAAAACTTACCATAGAAATTAGTAACCTCAAGTAATTATCAAAGTTGTCTCGATATTTTCCTTCAGTTTCTGCTTCTGTCCTGCTCCTTATCATCATTTGTGTCTCTTCCTTTTCTTGTATCATCAACCTCATGCTCCACATAATCACCTGACATCATCTAGATCAGTGAGTGCTTCATCTGACTCACACTCCTCTTCAGCAAGGTCAATGAGTGCTTCTTCTGAATACAGTTGGCCTTCTACTTACGAAAACCTCTGAATACGAAAAATCCAGGTTACGAAAAACATTTTCCTAAATTTTTTGCCCTCTGTATACGAAACAACCTCTTCTTATAAAAAGAACCAAACACAATATTCAAAAATTCAAATAATGCGCGAGTTGCTCTCTCTCATTGGCTGTCTCCCAACATCCCGCCCCACTGGCCAGGAGGGAGCTGAATCTTTATAGTATTGTACCCATCAAGCTTGTTTGTCACACACATAAAGGAGAGTTGTACTGTTGGTTCGTGAGTTTCGTGAGTTTATTTGAGAGGGCTCATCTTATAATCTTATAAACACGGCTCATTGGTAATGATTATGGGTTTACATGACTAGATAACCAAGTGAAACAATAAGGAATGAAGACAGTTTTTATGACCGATTTGAGCAGAGATGTGGCGCTGCCAGACCTCTGATCCCTCAAGGAAACAAGTTAAAGTTGAGTCCAGACCTCCGATCTGTCAAGCAGGGAGTGCGCTTTGAATTCCCCGTCTTAAAATCTGGCGTCAGCTGCGTACTGCATGTGGGCGGAGTCCGCATTCAGCGGAGCGCGCCACAAATGCGTGTTGTTTGTGTGTATGCTTATGTATGTGCGTTAATAAAAATGTTTAATAATGGTTTAATTAATAAATATGTTAATAAAATGGTTTCAATGTTAACAAAATCTTGAAATGGTTTAATAATTAATTTTCTTTTACTTTTAACACATATTTAATACATATTTCATACAAAATTGGTGTACTTTTATCATTTTTAAAGGGTTTATGGGGTAGTCTTGGGAGCCTTGGAACGAATCACGCATTTTACATGTAAAACGGATTAATTTTGTAAGTAGAGGGCCGACTGTATTTGCATAGATCGAAGAGACCCTCGCTGAACTTCAGCACTATGTGCTTACAAGTGTAATTTTCTCCATCGCCGAAAGATGTCACACCAATGTAAACAAAACACGGACGGTCTGTAACTATTAGTGCTACTTTATCAAATTTATGAAGTGTCATATCTTGGGCGACGGCGGATTGTTCATTTTACAGAAAAGGCCTTCTGCCCGACACGGGGACCAGTATTGGGTTGGATTTTTCCGGACCTCCCACAAAAATGCCGGCAAATGCTGGTAGACTGGTGCTAAATTCGCACCCTGTTAATGATGAGGCATCTGTCCCTACCGCCTTTTCTGGGCCACAGGGCACACCGAATTATAAGACACAACACCAATGAACGATAACTGAACGGCATCTGTCTGTACATAAGGCACACCGGATGATAAGGCGCACGAAGCAACACAAATGTCAGAAAAGTTAAACTTGATTCAACTCATTGTTATGTCAGTGTAGATAAAGACACATAAATCAAGTAGCATAGCCCTATGGCTCGTCATTCATGTGTAACTTAATTATGAACTAAATTGTAGAATGAATACATGACATATCACAACAAACATTTGTGTTCAACTAGTGGGCATACCTGCTACAAGTTAGTATGTTAATAGTATAACACTATAATTCAAAATGTCACAACATTTACTCTGCACTACTAAACAGTCTTATACTGTACTTATTGCATAAACTGACAAAAATAGCGGAATTCCGTTAAATAATTGAGATCTGGGATCCCTGTAATCTTTGCTACTTCCGGTTTTTCTCTTGCATTTTCCTCATTCATCAGCTCTTCAAAGTACTCTTTCCATCTTCCCAGCACACCTCTGTCATCAGTCAATACATTTCCCTTTCTGTCCTTAATCACCCTAACTTGCTGCACGTCCTTCCCATCTCTATTTCTCTGCTCTGCCAATTTGTATAAATCATTTTCTCCCTCCTTACCCTCCAACTTCTTCTTGTCCTTTCGGCTTTTCCCTTCAGGGGTCACCACAGCGAATCATCTGCCTATCCTGCCACCCTATCCTCTGCATCTTTTTCTCTTACACCAACTGCCTTCATGTCCTCCTTCACCACATCCATGAATCATCTCTTTGGTCTTCCTCTAGGCCTTCTGCCTGGTAGTTCCAACCTCAACATCCTACTACCAATATACTCACTATCCCTCCTCTGTACATGTCCAAACCATTTCAATGTAGCCTCTCTGACTTTGTCTCCAAAACATCTTACATGTGCTGTCCCTCTGTTGTGCTCATTCCTGATCCTATCCATCCTCGTTACTCCCAAAGAGAACCTCAATATTTTCATCTCCTCTACCTCCAGCTCTGCCTCCTGTCTTTTCCCCAGGGCCACTGTTTCTAAACCATACAACATCGCTGGCCTCTTTACGAAAGTCAGCAATGGTTCTTTTACATGCCTCTCACCATAGACAGTGAGAGACATGGCCCACCTTTGATAACCCAGTTAGCTGCACTGGGGATGACAGTGACAACCTTGTGGAGAGTGGGACTACAACCCCCAACCTTGGATCAGTGATCCAGCACCCTATACCACTAGACCACTGCAAAGTCATCAGTGTGTTCCTGTCCCTTGCTAAAAGGGTTGTGACAGGAAGGGCATCCGACATAAAAACCTCTGCCAAATCAAACGTGCGAATCAGATGATTCGCTGTGGCGACTCCCGAGTAAAAGGGAAAAAGCCGAAAGGAAGACAGACAGACAGATAACGTTGCTGGCCTCAACACCGTCTTATACACTTTTCCTTTCATTTTTGCCGATACCTTCCTATCACACATCACACCGGACACTTCTCTCCAACCATTCCAACCAGCCTGCACACGCTTCACCTCTTTTTCACACTCTCCATTGCTCTGGACTATTGAGCCTAACCTCTATTAAACCTTGAACCTTGAACTCTTCTGTCACACCGACAGCACACCTCACCACTGTCTTACATCTCTCATACATGTCCTGCACCACTCCAGACTTCCTCATGCAATACCACAGTTCCTCTCTCACCACCCTGTCATATGCTTTCTCCAGATCCACAAAGTCACAATGCAGCTCCTTCTGACCTTCTCTGTACTTCTCTATTACCATCCTCAAGGCAAACACTGCATCTGTGGTGCTATTTTTTGGCATGAAACCAAACTGTTGTTCACAAATGCTGACCTCTGCCCTTAGTCTTGCTTCCACTATTCTTTCCCATAACTTTATCGTATGGCTCATCAACTTTATCCCTCTGTAGTTGCCACAACTCTGCACATCTCCCTTGTTCTTAAAAATGGGCACCAGTACACTTCTCCTCCAGTCAGGAAATCTACTGCTTCCTCTCCTAGACACTTCCGTACCTCCACCGGTATGTCATCAGGGCCAATTGCCTTTCCATTCTTCATCCTCTTCAATGCCCTCCTCACTTCACCCATACTCATCTTTGCTACTTCCTGGTCCTCAACAATCACCTCTTCTACTCTTTTTTTTCTCTCTCATTTTCCTCATTCATCAGCTCTTCAAAGTACTCTTTCCATCTTCCCAGCACACTTCTGTCATCAGTCAATACATTTCCCTATCTGTCCTTAAATCACTCTAACTTGCTGCACATCCTTCCCATCTCTATTTCTCTGCCGTGCCAACCAATTTTCTCCCTCTTTAGTTTCCAACCGAGCATACAATTCATACGCACTCTGGCCTTTGACACCGCTACCTTCGCCTTACGCTGTGTCTCTGCATCACTTCATCTAACTCCCTCCAGAATCTCTCCTTCTCTTTTAGCTCACATCCTGCCTGTGGGGCATAAGCACTAACAACATTGAACATCATGCCTTCAATTTCTAACTTGAAACTCATCACTCTGTCTGACACTCGTTTCACTTCTAGAACATTCCTGACAAACTCCTCCTTCAAGATGACTCCTCCTCCATTTCTCTTCCCATCCACACCATGAAAAAACAGCTTAAACCCTGCTCCTAAGCTTCTAGCCTTGCTACCTTTCCACCTGGTCTCCTGAACACACAGTATGTCCACCTTCCTCCTCTACATCATGTCAGCCAGCTCTCTACCTTTTCCTGTCATAGTTTCAAAATTCAAAGTCCCTACTTCAGTTCTAGACTCCTTCTTTTCCTCTTCTCTCTCTGCCTACGGACACGCCTTCCGCCTCTCCTTCTTCGACGTCTTCGACCAACAGTAGTCCAATTTCCACCAGCACCCTGTTGGTTAACAGCACTGATGGCAGTCGTTGTTAACCCGGTCGTGTATGAATTTTCTTGATATGACTCGCATGTATGATTTGGAATCGGTTTTACGTTGGATGCCCTTCTTGACACAACTCTCAGCATTTATCCGGGCTTGGGACAGGCGTGAGAAAAGAGCACTGGCTTGTGCCCCCTCACTGCTGCATTTAAGGAGCTGCATCAGTGTAACTGTAAATTCAAGAAAGTTAATCTGAGAGCTCAGGTGGAGACCTATAGCAGTGCTTTTTCCTTGGTGATGAATGTTTGACTATCATTAAGCCAGCTGAGCATCCCGAGACAGAAGCATCCTTGTAGCAAGACAGATGGTCAGTAGAGATGGAGAAGTGGAGAAAGTCTTCCAGTCTCATGACGTAAACTTCTCTCATCCACACACGTATTCCTCAGTCAATCACCTGACTAGGATAGCTGTAAATGGTATTTGGACATAAAGCCCAGATCCCTCTAACTTACGACCTGTTGACAACAATATCGAGCAGTTGCAATTCTTTGGTTAATCCACCCGGAATGATAGTAAACTCTGAATTAGTTTGCTTCACTTGGGTTTTGACGGTATAAGTGAGATGGAGTCGTGTGACTTTACCAATACATAAGGTGCACCGGATTATAAGGTGCACTTCTTTTTTTCTTTTGAAGTTTAAAGGATTATAAGTGTGCCTTATGGTCTGAAAAATAAAGTACTATGAAAAATAACTTACCTGAATGTTTTCATGGTTTTGCAAGAAGAGACCATGGGTTTCTTCTCTTTCTGCTTCAACTGAAGAATCAAATTACATTTGTTGTTAAAACTTGAGGAAAGAATTCCATTATTAATCGGAAATTACACAAAGCAATAACTTCATGATTCCGAAAGACTTAAACAATGTCACTTACACAGGCTCATTTTCTCAGAAGATCTTTCAAAAGTGTCTTTCAGTATGTTGCACAAATTTCTTGTTGCATTATTTCTACATTATTTTAAAAGATACACAATTTCTAAAGATGAAAGTCAGTGCATAACATTTACTATATGTATAATGTTCATGCAATACATACGTGTTAATCATAGCTTCATTTTCATTTATCTGCTCCTCTAATTTGATGCTAAGACTCTCATTTTCAAACTGTAACAAAAGGCATCAGAGTTATTTATTTATTATATATTTTAATTAATACTAATATCTTGCTTAAACAGGCCAAGTCATTGCTAATTTGTGAGTAACCAAAACCAATTTGCCTGTTCTGACACTCATGTAGATATGTGTTACTTGACAAAATAGATAGTTGCAGTGGGAGCCAGTAGTGTGTGAGTAATAGAAGGTAATTAGATCCTAATTACATACCATACATTTTAATGACTGTAAAAAAATAATTCTGAAAATATAAAATTTTAAAATTTGGAGCTGACCTAGACCACCTTAAAACTGCCAGTCCTGTATTCAGAATATTTTACATGGAAAGAGGACGAAGTGTGCAATGTTTGTCACTTTCATGACTTGCACTACAATTACCCGAGAATTTTGCAGTTATTGTTTACAACAAAACATAAGAAATGTTATTGACTAGTTCAGCGTCAGGTATTGAACCCCACCAATTTCATATGCTTATTCACCAAACCCTTTGTTATTAAAAAATAAAATATGATTTTTTTCAAATTCAAGACAGAGGTGTATGTTTTTACTGGGGCACCAAAATGAACCGTGCATTAACATCACTGTGTTAAGAACAAAAGCAATACAATGCATGAACTCACAACAAATTACATATCTTTTCATAAAGACATGACTTTTTTTTAATACTACCACACTGAAATGGCTTAAATTTTTAACCTTATGCACCCCAACTTATTGTATTTATGCTATTTATCATTTTTAACATTTAAACACACCCATCACCTAATTTCCATCAGGCTACAATAATAATGAATATTTACTGCAAATCAGTGTGACTTTTGCTGTTGCCTTTGAGAGACCAGTTCCGAAATGTGTGGCTTCACCTTGGAGAGTGCCACTCTCCTGTTATTTCCACAGCAAAGTCTATTCCTTTTGTTTGTTTTTATCTCCAGCATCCTCAAAAAGGATTTTTATCAAAAGATGTATGTGTAACAAATGGTATAAAAATTTCCAGGGCTTTCTTAGCAAGAACAGGATACATTGCCATTTGTCAACACCAAAACGTTGAGAGCATTATTGTTCTGAAGAGTTGCTGTTGAATCTGGCTCTACTAAATTTCAATGATTTAGTCAAGGTATTCATCATTGACGGCTACTGTCTCAACATCAAACGTGAACGGCTGTCTCACCCATGCCGGAAAGGACTCTCTTGTAGGGAAGTATACGTTGAGAGACTTTGCAAGCTCCTCCAAGTGTGTGGCAATTGCTTGCTCCAATTCTGTGGGTACAGAAATGTCTCCAATTTCAGACACATCTTCAATATTACTTACAGTCGTCCAGAAGGGGAAAGTTTGCGAAGTTATCGTTCTCTGTTCGTCATGTACACAACAGTAGCTTTTTTTGAAAAGCCTTCATCAGGTTTTCTTCCGCTTCGATGATGTTAACTCCACACCCTGCATCTGCTGATTGAGATGATTGAGAGCTGCGAATATATCAGCCATGTATGCTAAAATGAGAATAAATTTAGAATTTTTAAAGCAATCTGCATGACGATGTTGACGCTCTTGCAAAAACAGGACTAATTCCTCACGCACGGCTAAAACACGATTTAGCATCTGTCCCCGGGATAACCACCGCACGTTAGAATGGTACAGAAGTACCTCAAATTCAGAGCCCATTTCTTTACACAGCTCACTGAAGACGCAGTGCATCAGAGCACTATTTCGCACATAGTTCACACATTCCACTACAATTTTTAATACTTCTGGCACTTCTGGAGGCAAGGTTTTTGTTGCCAACGCATGCTTGCGCAGAATACAATGCGCAACAATGATGTGTGGTGCATCGAATTTCAACAATATCCCACGAAAGGTTGTTGTCTTTGAAGAGGTCATCCACAAGTTTCTTCACATCGGCTGCCTTAGTTGTTGTAAGAGGTTTACAAGATAAAAAATATTCCTTTCTCATGTCGTCTTTCACATAGTGCACAAATACAGCAAGCTGAGTTCGATTAGAAACGTCTGTAGTCTTGTTGAGTTGGAGGCTGAATTTTGCTGGGCTTGAAATCAGATCTGCAACTACTTGAGCCAAGATGTCTTTGATCATGTCCTCTATTCTGTCACTGATGGTATCACTTGAAGGAGGAATTTGGGATAATTTAACTTTGGACACTATTCCCAGCATTAGATTCGCCATCTTCAACACAGCTGGTTTTATGAGTATTTCACCAATGGTGTGTGGTTTGCCTTGCTTTGCGATCAGGTAAGCAACTTCGTGCAATGTGTGAAGATCGGTTTGTTGATGGGTACAAAGGCAGGCAGAGTAGCCTTTTCATTGAATCTGCCTCTCTTCACCTTAAATTCAGCAAGCATTGTGTTCTTGTATTCCCCATTTCCATGAAGGTTAAGGAAGTCTTCCTTTAGCTTTGCTGGTGCTCGACTAGAATTTCTTAACTTGGCATTGCAAATCATGCAGATAGGACGCTGACTCCCATCAGGTTCCGTTATATATGTGAATCCATGTTGTAGATATTCGTCCAACCACTTTCTTTATTTTCTCAACATAGCATGGATTAAAACATTAAGAAAGAAATCACACAACGTTCCATCATGACAATCACAAGTTGACTACTGAGCACACCAAATTTTCTGCAGCACAGATTTGCCAAGCAATGTAGAGTGATCACCTGCAGCCAATAATGGCCAAGCGAGGTGTGTCGTCATGAATATGAGTCGGGTGTGCGTCTTGACCTCCGCCAAACCCCTGAGACTGACACAATGAACCCCTAGGATTCGATTGAACTCAGGTTAAGAACCACTAGACTAGTTAGACAGACACTAATATTCTGAATTACACATAAAAAACTTGGATCCAATCAGAAGTCAGATTTTCTTTCCATTTAGACTGCAGAAACCCTTTTCCCAATCAAGGAAGATATTCCAGCAAATCAGATTTTATCTGCATGTCTTACCACTGACATATTTACCTGAAGTTCTTGAATGGCTTTACGCTGTGTCTCAATTGTTCTTCTATTTTCATGAATTTTTCTCTCTTTTTGTGAAATATCATAGTCCACTTTCAGTTTCCAAGCTTTTATTTTTTCAGCCTCTTCAAACAGTTTGGAATACAACTGACTAGACTTTACAAGTGTCTGCAAAAAATTACAGTAAATAATAATAAAATCACTGCTTACACATGAGCTCATATCAAAAACACAAAAATTGAGAAATTACTCACCCCCTCTTTCTCTATTGGCATCACAGCAATCCTCTTTGTAACCTCTTTAAAATAATAAATTTGAAATATTATACTAAAAAATGTGCACAAAACTATGGAAATAAGGCCAATTTTCAAACACAATGAAAAGATCTTATTGTACTGAACAATTCCTGGTAGCTTTCAGAATTTGCAATCTTGCAATGAACACTGAGTTAATCACAAGCAGGTTGTACAGTTATGTTGCGTTTATCTTGTGCATGACTAGCTCATTCAACCTCGCAGTAATTAGCCTTCCAATCATAATACACTTTGTATTGTAATCTATGTCATCGTGTTATGTCAGGAAGCAGGGCATTTCAGACAGAATAATGGCGAGTGGTAGCAAAAGACGTAGCTGGAGAGATCCTCAGAATTGGCCATCTTTTGTTCACAAAAGGCCAGTTAGTGAATACAATAACTTTGTAAATGTCTTCTGCTCCATTCACAATTATCTGAAGAGGCAGAAGGCTGTATCTGGGGTACAGGAAACATGGATAAAGGTAAAATTGGTTCCGGATGTTGTGAATGCATTGTATGTGAAAGGCGATGAAAAGATGAAGAAAATTTAAAGCAAAAGCACCCCCCCAACCCCCGACTGACATACATACATGTATGTGTGTATATAATATCAATAAATAAATATCCAATGCTATAAATGCTTATAATAACAATTAAACATTGAAAGATAACATAAGATGTAAATAAAATATAAATACAGACACTCTCCAACTTGCCAACATTCGTTTTGCAAACATCCGGAAATACCAAGCTGTCCAAGGTCGAAAGTGAAAGTAAAATGAAATTGAAAAACAAGTAGAAATAAAAATGGAAAAAAAATCTACAGGAAGACTGATCATAAATATAAGTATGAAATATGATTAAACATTATCCTAAGGTACACTTAATACTAGGCTCCAGCAGAGGGGGGCGTGGCTGCGCAGACACACACACACACACACATATATATATATATATATATATATATATATATATATATATATATATATATATATACACATACATACTACATACATATATTATATTATATATATATATATATATATATATATATATATATATCTATATATACACACACACACACACACACACACTTACCTACACACCCACACACACACACACACACACACTCGCTCCACGACATTCAAGAGATGCATACATAGAACAAGTACAAATCCTAATGAATATTAATATAAAAATAAGGATACACTCTTAGGATTCTGCTCCTATCGCACATCACACCGGACACTTTTCTCCAACCATTCCAACCTGCCTGCACACGCTTCTTCACCTCTTTTCCACACTCTCCATTGCTCTGGATTGTTGAGCCTAAGTACTTAAAATCCTCTACCTTCGTTATCTCTGTTCCCTGAAACATCACCGTTCCTCCTGGGTCCTTCTCATTCACACACAGGTATTCTGATTTTCTGAGGCTAACCTTCATTCCCCTTTTTTCCAGGGCATATCTCCACCTCTCTAGATTTTCCTGCACTTGTTCTCTGCGGTCATTACAGATCACAATGTCATATGCAACCATCATAGTCCAATATATGTATATGTATATATATATATATATACACATACACACACACACACACACACACACACAGTATATTGGTCCAACTGGATTGGTCCAACGAGCAGGAAGGTGGATCCAGCAGAGTGTTGTGGAGCGCAACAAGGGCACAGTGAGACACAAAGGACACTGCTGGCCATAGCAGACGACGTCACTGAGCTACTCTCCCTCACTTAAATCAAACTCACGCGCAAATCATCTTCACTACCCTATTCATCACCCAAAGCCCTGTGGCGATGGGCGAGCGACGAAGCAGCAGGTGTGGATACACTGGGAGCTGTAGCCACGGACCTGCACAAAGGCGGCTCAGGCCATATGGTCGTCTCTTCTCTGGACCGAGACAGCAGAGGGATTTGGCATCCCCCTGAGTGACTGAGCAGCCCTCTTTGGAATCGCACTGCTCACCTCCACAGCATGAAGAGTGGACTAGAAAAGATTTCCCAAACATTGCCTGTCTCACCTCACCCTGGCCAGCAGAGTGCTATTGGCGGGACTTCATAACAGCGGTGTAAATAACAGAAAGAAAATTAAGACTTATCCACTCATGTTAGATGCATGGAACATGCGCAACCTCATGGACAACGATCAGGCCATCAGACCTCAGAAGAGAACTGCACTGGTTGGAAAAGAACTGGGCAGATACAATGTGGACATCGCAGCGCTGAGTGAGACACGCCTTGCTGAGGAAGGACAGCCCAGAGAGGGAGGGGCCGGCAACACATTCTTCTGGAGTGAGCGAACCAAAAACGAACGGCGTGAGGCAGGTGTTGGTCTCGCAGTAAAGAACGAGCCAGTCAGCAAGCTGAGCAGCCTTCCACAAGGTGTAAACGACCGTCTCATGACCCTGAAACTACCTCTCTTAGGAGGCAAGAAAGCAACCGTCATTAATGTCTATGCGCCCACGATGTCCAACCCTGATGATGTCAAAGACAAATTCTACGAGGATCTTCACTCCCTCACAGCCGCTATCCCGAAGTCGGACAAACTGATCACACTTGGAGACTTTAACGCCTGTGTAGACACCAACTACCATACTTGGGAAAATATTATTGGGAAGAATGGTAAGGGAAACTGCAACAGCAATGGCCTCCTTCTCCTGTGCCAAGCATGAACTTTTAATCACCAACACAGTGTTCCGCCTCACTGCATGTAATAGGACGTTCTGGATGCACCCACGTTCAAAACATTGGCATCTGATAGACTACGTCATCGTCGGGTAAAAACACATGCAGAATGTTTGAGTGACCAAGTCCATGTGTGGTGCTGACTGCTGGACAGACCATAGACTGATCATCTCCATGATGAAGCTTAGAATTCTCCCAAAGCAGCGACCTCAGGGAAAGTCAGTACCAAAGCTACTCCACGTCTCGAAACTGAAGAAGCCTTCGACTAGTGCTGAGTTGACTGACACAATGGAGGAGCGGTCACAGCACATACAGGTCACAAATGACATAGAAGGCATCTGGACCTCCTTCCGTGACAGTGTATGCAGCAGCCAGCCTATGAGACCCTTGGTCCCACCAAGCGCAAGCACCAAGACTGGTTAGATGAGAACTACTAAGAAATCACCAAGCTGCTGGAGGCAAAAAACAGACTGCATAGGGCTTATGTCAGTGACAAGTCATCGGCAAACAAGGCCACCTTCAGTAATGCTTGCAACACAACCCAGAACAAACTGCGAGAAATGCAAGACACATGATTGAGTCAGAAAGAAGAAAAAAATCCAACCCTACGCTGACATGAAAGACATGAAGCGCTTCCACGAGTCCGTCAAGACAGTGTATGGCCCTCAGCCAGCGAGCTCATCTCCCTTACTCAGTGCTGATGGAACAACTCTTATTACTGAGAAATCGCACATCCTGGAGAGATTGGCAGAGTACTTCAACACCTTCCTCAACAAACCATCCCAAATCAGTAAAGAAGCTATCAACCGACTGCCGCTGTTCAGTGGCAAAGCTCCAGGAGCTGAGGCTATCCCAGCCGAAGTCTATAAGCATGCTGGGCCACAGCTTTGTGAGATGACGACCCAGCTGTTCCAGGCCATGTGGACTTAGGGAGCAGTCCCTCAAGACTTCAAAGATGCTTCTGTGGTTCACCTCTACACGCGGAAAGGAAACAGACAGGCATGTGACAACCACAGAGGAATATCACTTCTCTGCATCTGGAAAGATCCTAGCGAGAATCCTCCTGAACCGCCTCATCGAACACCTGAAGAATGGCATGCTGCCAGAGAGCCAGTGCGGCTTCCAAGAGGAGCTTGGAACCATTGACATGGTGTTTGCTGCACGCCAGCTGCAAGAGAAATGCCAGGAGCAGAACATTGACCTGGACACTACCTTCATGGACCTGACGAAAGCCTTTGATACCGTCAGCCGCAACGGTCTCTGGAGCATCATGAGTAACTTTGGATGCCCTGACAGATCCATTGCGATGGTTCATCAATTCCACGACGGCATGCAGGCTCAAGTCCTTGACAACGGAGAGTCGTTCACTCCCTTCTTAGTGCCAAGTGGAGTAAAACAAGGCCACGTGCTGGCTCCAACACTGTTCAGCGTGATGCTCACAGGCATGCTAACAGATGCCTTCAAGGACTCTGATCCAGACATCAACATCAGACACAGAACAGACGGCAAGCTGTTTAACTTGCGATGCCTTCAGGCCAAGACCAAGGTCCACATCGACAAGTTCCGTGACATCCTGTTCACTAATGATTGTGCCTTCAATGCCAGTAGTCCTGAAGACATGCAGCACTTCATGGACTTTTTCTCCACTGCCTGTTTCAACTTGGCTTCACGATTTGCACCACAAAAACTGAGGTGATGTATCAACCTGCTCCAGGGAAACAGTACCAAGAACTAACAGTGACTGAACAGACAGAAACTGGCAGTTGTGGACAAGTTCGCGCACCTTGGCAGCACGCTGTCTCGCAGTGTGCAAACTGATGATGAAACTGATGTAAGGATCGCTGAAGCCAGTGTGGCCGTTGGTCGGTTGCACTCATCAGTGTGGGAACGCAAGAGCGTGAGACTCACAATGAAGCTGAGTGTCTACAGAGCCATCGTCCTCACCACTCTACTGTATGCCAGCGAGACCTGGACGGTCTACCAAAGGCATGAAAAGAAACTCAACCGCTTCCATCTTAACTGCCTTTGCAAACTGCTAAAAGTAAAATGGCAGGACAAAGTGCCCAACCCAGAGATTCTCAGGTAAACAGGAATGTCCAGTGTCTTCACCATGCTCCGCAAGTCCCAACTCTGCTGGGCTGGTGACGTTACCAGGATGTCTGATGAACAACTACCCAAGCACCTCCTCTACGGAGAACTGTAGACTGGAGTGCAATCTCATGGAGGCCAGAAGAAACGCTTCAAGGACACACTCAAAGCCTCCACGAAGGATCACAACTCATGGGAGACACTTGCACAGGATTGGTCAGCATGGCACAGTGCAATCCACAAAGGAGCAGCAGGGTATGAGCAACAATGCACCGAGACCGCCAAGACCAAGCGAGCAGCCCGGAAAGGCCCGTTGCACCAACCCTCCAGCACAGGTGCCGGCTCTGCTGTTTTGCCCTTATTATGTCAGAATCTTCTGGGCCCGAATTGGCCTCATCAGCCATCTTCAAACCCACCCAGATTCTTTGGATAGACTACCAGTGAAGATTGTCATCTCTCTTTAAGAGGGGACGAACGAACTCGCGCGCACACACACACACACACACACACACACACACATATATATATATATATATATATATATATATATACACACACACACACACACACACACACACACGCACACACAGTCTGCACTCTACTTACGAAAACCTCTGAATACGAAAAATCCAGGTTACGAAAAACATTTTCCTAAATTTTCATTGTCTGGATACAAAACAACCTCTTCTTACAAAAGGCGCCAAACACGCCATTCAAAAATTCAAACGCGACATTCAAACAATGCACGAGTTGCTCTCTTTGGCTGTCTCCCAACATCCCGCCCCGCTGGCCTCCCATTGGCCAGGAGGGAGCTGAATCGCTGTAGTACTGCACCCAAAAAGCTTGTTTGTCACACGCATAAACGTGAGCTATACTGTTAGTTCATCAGTTTTGAGAGTGATCATTGCAGCTTATTTATTGTTTTTTAAGTTGTTTAATTCAGTAAATGTTTAATAAATGTGGCACACTCCGCCGAATGTGGGCAAAACGCAGCTCACCCGGACCTCCACTCCCTCAAGCAAACAGGTGAATGTTGACTACTAAACAAGTATTCGAAGCGCACTTGCCTGCTTGACAGATTGGAAGTCCGGACAAGCTGTGTTCCCCCCAAAAGCTCCGGTGTTGTCCTACCGCACTTGGCGGAGCGCGTCACAAATGTTTAATCATCTTCTTCTTCTTCTTTTCCTTTCGGCTTTTCCCTTCAGGGGTCGCCACAGCGAATCATCTGCCTCCATCTCACCCTATCCTTTGCATCTTCTTCTCTTACACCAACGGCCTTCATGTCCTCCTTCACCACATCCATGAATCGTCTCTTTGGTCTTCCTCTAGACCTTTTACCTGGTAGTTCCAGCCTCAGCATCCTATTACCAATATACTCACTATCCCTCCTCTGTACATGTCCAAACCATCTCAATCTAGCCTCTCTGACTTTGTCTCCAAAACGTCTTACATGTGCTGTCCCTCTGGTGTGCTCATTCCTAATCCTATCCATCCTCGTTACTCCCAAAGAGAACCTCAACATTTTCATCTCTGCTACCTCCAGCTCTGCCTCCTGTCTTTTCCCCAGGGCCACTGTTTCTAACCCATACAACATCGTTGGCCTCAACACCGTCTTATACACTTTTCCTTTCATTCTTGCCGATACCCTCCTATCACACCGGACACTTTTCTCCAACCATTCCAACCTGCCTGCACACGCTTCTTCACCTCTTTTCCACACTCTCCATTGCTCTGGATTGTTGAGCCTAAGTACTTAAAATCCTCCACCTTTCTCATCTCTGCTCCCTGTAATCTCACCGTTCCTCTTGGGTCCTTGTCATTCATGCACATGTATTCTCTCTTACTGAGGCTAATCTTCATTCCCCTCCTTTCCAGGGCATACCTCCACCTCTCTAGATTTTCCTGCACTTGTTCTCTGCTCTCACTACAGATCACAATGTCATCTGCAAACATCATAGTCCATGGGGAATCTTGTCTAACCTCGTCTGTCAGTCTGTCCATCACCATAGCAAACAAGAAGGGGCTCAAAGCTGACCCTTGATGCAGTCCCACCTCCACCTTGAACTCTTCTGTCACACCGACAGCACACCTCACCACTGTCTTATATCTCTCATACATGTCCTGCACCACTCTAACATACTTCTCTGCCACTCCAGACTTCCTCATGCAATACCACAGTTCTTCTCTCGGCACCCTGTCATATGCTTTCTCCAGATCCACAAAGGCACGATGCAGCTCCCTCTGACCTTCTCTGTACTTCTCCATTAACATCCTCAAGGCAAACACTGCATCTGTAGTGCTCTTTCTTGGCATGAAACCAAACTGTTGTTCACAAATGCTGACCTCTGCCCTTAGTCTAGCTTCCACTATTCTTTCCCATAACTTCATCGTATGGCTCGTCAACTTTATCCCTCTGTAATTGCCACAACTCTGCACGTCTCCCTTGTTCTTAAAAATGGGCACCAGCACACTTCTCCTCCATTCCTCTGGCATCCTCTCACTCTCTAAGACCTTGTTAAATGTTCTTGTCAGAAAATCTACTGCTACCTCTCCTAGACACTTCCATACCTCCACCGGTATGTCATCAGGACCAACTGCCTTTCCATTCTTCATCCTCTTCAATGCCCTCCTCACATCACCCTTAGTAATCTTTGCTACTTCCTGGTCCTCAACAGTCACCTCTTCTACTCTTTCTTCTCTCTCATTTTCCTCATTCATCAGCTCTTCAAAGTACTCTTTCCATCTTCCCAGCACACTTCTGTCATCAGTCAATAAATTTCCCTCTCTGTCCTTTATCAATCTAACTTGCTGCACATCCTTCCCATCTCTATTTCTCTGCTGTGCCAACCTGTACAAATCATTTTCTCCCTCCTTACTTTCCAACCGAGCATACAAGTCATCAAACGCGCTCTGTTTGGCCTTTGACACTGCTACCTTTGCCTTACGCTGTGTCTCCCTGTACTCCTGTTTACTCTCTTCAGTTTTCTCAATGTCCCACTTCTTCTTAGCTAACCTCTTCCTTTGTACACACTCCTGCACTTCCTCATTCCACCACCAAGTCTCCTTATCTACTTTCCTTCCAGAGGACACACCAAGTATTCTCCTACCTGTCTCCCTGATCACATTAGCTGTCCAGTCATCTGGAAGCACTTCCTGACCACCCAAAGCCTGTTTCAACTCCTCCTTGAAGACAACCCGACACTCTTCCTTTTTCAACTTCCACCACTTTGTCTTCTGCTCTGCCTTTGCCTTCTTCACCTTCCTCACCATCATCATCATCCTGCACACCACCATCCTATGCTGTTTGGCAACACTCTCACCCGCTACTACTTTGCAGTCACTGACTTCCTTTAAATTACATCGCCTGCACAAGATGTAGTCTACCTGTGTGCTCCTACCTCCACTTTTATAAGTCACCCTATGCTCCTCTCTCTTCTGGAAGAAAGTATTCACCACAGCCATTTCCATCCTTTTTGCAAAATCTACCAACATCTGTCCTTCTGCGTTCCTGTCCTGGATACCAAACCTACCCATCACTTCCTCGTCCCCTCTGTTTCCTGCACCAACATGTCCATTGAAGTCTGCCCCAATGACCACTCTTTCACCTCTGTGGGTACTCTGCATCACTTTATCTAACTCCCTCCAGAATCTCTCCTCTTCTCGCTCACATTCTGTATGTGGGGCATAAGCACTAACAACATTGACCATCACACCTTCAATTTCTAACTTGAGACTCATCACTCTGTCTGACACTCTTTTCACTTTTAGAACATTCCTGACAAACTCCTCCTTCAAGATGACTCCGACTCCATTTCTCTTCCCAGCCACACCATGATAAAACAGCTTAAACCCTGCTCCTATGCTTCTAGCCTTGTTACCTTTCCACCTGGTCTCCTGAACACACAGTATGTCCACCTTCCTCCTCTGCATCATGTCAGCCAGCTCTCTACCTTTTCCTGTCATAGTTCCAACATTCAAAGTCCCTACTTTCAGTCCTAGACTCATGCCTTTCCTCTTCTCTCTCTGGCAACGGACACGCCTCCCGCCTCTCCTTCTTCGACCTCAATATTGTTTGGTTAATAAAAAAATTGGTTCATAAAAATGTTTAATAATGGTTTAATTAATACATGTGTGAAATATATGGTTTAATATATGTTAATAAAATGTTTAAATGGTTGAATAAACAATTTTCTTTTACTTTTAACACATATTTCATACATATTTCATACAAAATTGGTGTACTTTTATCATTCTTAAAGGGTATATGGGGTAATCTTGGGAGCCTTGGAACGAATCACGCGTTTTACATGTAAAACGGATAAATTTTGTAAGTAAAGGGCCGACTGTATTTGCATAGATCGAAGAGACCCTCGCTGAACTTCAGCACTATGTGCTTACAAGTGTAATTTTCTCCATTGCCGAAAGATGTCACACCAATGTAAACAAAACATGGACAGTCTAACTATTAGTGCTACTTTATCAAGTTTATGAAGTGTCATATCTTGGGCGACGGTGGATTGTTCATTTTACAGAAAAGGCCTTCTGCCCGACATGGGGGCCGGTATTAGGTTGGCTTTTTCCGGACCTCCCACAAAAATGCCGGCAAATGCTGGTAGACTGGTGCTAAATTCGCACTTACCACTTACGAAACTCCAGGTTACGAAAAAGGTTCTGTATATAATATCAATAAATACATATTCAATGCTATAAATGCTTAGAATAAAAATTAAACATTAAAAAATGCAAAAGATGTCAATAAAATAAATGCACACACATACAGATGGAACTGCATGAGAAGACGACACATACATACACACAAGCAAGCGCGCAGATGCGCGTGCACAGATGCTCCCCAGCTTACAAACGAGTGAGGTTCCGGCCGGTTAGATGAATTTGTTTGTAAGTTGTTACAGGGCATTCTTAGAGGGGAACGTATGTTTAAACCTTGAAAAAGTAACCTATACGAGTTTGTACTGTATACAAGATCTACAAGATCCTCAGAATCTGGTGACAAGAAAAGATCAGTAATGAAGAGCGCTGGCAAAGAACTGGGCAACTACCACCTCCCATGCAAGTCAGCAAAAGAAAAGTGACATGGATTGGGAACACCCTAAGGAAAGACCCCAACAGCAGCACACGAGAAGCTCTACAGTGGAATCCACAAGGCAAGAGAACGCGGGGCCGTCCCAAAAACAAATGGCGAAGATCAACCAAAAAAAGCTGGCTATACCTGGAACAACATCTTTCAACACGTCCAGAACCGAGTCAGATGAAGGTCAATTGTCTGTGGCCTATGCTCTAGCAAGAGCGAGAAGGCTTAAGTCAATATATGTTGTATATATAAAAGGCATACAGGTACAATACAAGATTTTTAATCCCCATTTGTGCTTTTACACACATAAGAATGGAAAGGAAGGCTCACATCAACAAAAACATTAATGGTTAAAAATGCTTAGTCACCCACTAGA
The DNA here is from genome assembly GCA_024760905.1 of Plotosus lineatus. Classification (NCBI taxonomy): domain Eukaryota; kingdom Metazoa; phylum Chordata; class Actinopteri; order Siluriformes; family Plotosidae; genus Plotosus; species Plotosus lineatus. The sequence goes on from CM045741.1 coordinate 31,109,170, forward strand.
GGGGTGCATTGCATTATTTGTGAGGTGCTCCATCAAATGTAGGCGCTTGTCGCAAGTGACGTATGGTGCTTGTGGACAAAGCAAAGCTTATCTGGTCTTCCAATCTTTCAAGTGAGCAAGTAAAGGTTGAGTTTGAAACAGTACATAAAGAACATAACAGTGTGACGTAATGACCCGGGCCCAGAATGCAGATTGAGATGGCAGAGTGGATTTAGTATTCAAAGGGGAAGCACTCAAGCAGCGCGCTTTCACTGAGGTGAACTGCATTCAGCCCGAGCAGCTCAGCCACGCCTCTCAGCCGAAGCGGGCAGAGAACAGAGTTAGAGAATACAGTACGAGTGATGTGAGTTAATCTTCTGGTACAGAGGTGAGTGTGCTTGTGTTTATTAGGAATAGATGAGAGGAGTGAATTCAAGTTACAGCCACGAGCAGCTCAGCCACGCTCCTCAGCCGGAGCGGAAAGAAAACAGACTTAGATGAACACAGCCGCCAAAATCAAAGTCCCCCAAAAACACAGACCATAACAAAAAGAACATAAAATAACAAGAAGTGTAGTAAATTGGATTTAAAAAACCAAAAGAATAAACATGCTACACCACAGTACATAAAAATCCCACACAAACATTCTAAACATTAACTTGGGTACTGTACTACAATTGAAAAACACTAATACTACAGTTTTTTACAACAGTTTTTTACAGCAGTTCAGATGATTATTTCTCTTCAGGCACTACAGAGGAAACTGTCGTTTCTTTTTTTTAATTATTATTTCTTTTTCTTCTATTTTTTTTTACTTATTTCTTCAGAAGAGAAATCCAACATCATTACCTTTTTCTGGCGCTTAGCTGGCGTTTGAGTTAGAGCTTAACTTCTAATTAAAACATACTAAAAAAAGGCTCATTGACAACTTGTGTGCGAATGAGGAAAAAGGGGCATATACATCATCTCAACCAATCAGCAGGAAGGAGGACAGACATTGGCTGAATTTGAATCACGTGACAGTTGCTCGGTATTCCGCGAATATGTGCTGGCACGAGTGCAAAACCTCAAATGTCAAGAGCCTGCTGTACATGTTTTAGACATCACATTGTTCTTCATGTGAATCTTCATGTCCCACACAGTTATAAAATCAACCTTTAAGATGTACTCTTTTTTGTGTGTGTGTGTGTGTGTGTGTGTGTGTGGTGCGGGGGGGGGGGGGGGGCTTACTCTCTTATGAACGCCCCTCCAACAGCCACAACATTTTTATGTTTACATAACCTCTCAACATGAAATGCATCTCTGTACCTTTACCTGTTATTGGGGACTCTGAAGGCAACACCATATTGATATTTGAAACTGTCTCTTTTTCAAAACTTTTATTAAAAGCCTGAAGAAAGAATATACATATATCAGTTAATATATTTAGCGATGAAATTACGACTACTACTTCACTTGAAAATCTACCCACCTGAATTGGTGGCGTAAAGCTGCTGCTATCCTCAAACGGTCCAGGATCTTGCGGCTTTACAGCTGACACCTGACTAAGCTTGCTTCTTGAAGGCACTAACAGTTTAAAGTTAAATGCTCTTTCCATGCTGTAATAGTAGTGGGAAAAGACAATTAGTTAGTCATCTCTTATAAGGTTTTGTAAAAATAAATAAATAAAAACAAATAAGCAGTGGCTATTAAATATGTGCCAGTCCCCTACCTGGCCCAAAAAAAGTTCTGTTGAACTGCCCGAGTTTATGTGCAGCTCCAAGATAATGCTAAGCTAGCCATGAAGCTATTACAACACTCCATTAAAAAACAGGAAGCGGTGCAGCTGGACTGTGTTACAATCACAGCAGGAGATTTTAATTATGCAAACCTGAAGTCTCTCCTATAGTTTCTACAAAAATGTAAGTTTTCCAATGAGGGAAGACAAAACACTGGAACAGATTTTTACCAACCTCCCAGATGCCTATAAAGCCAACCCTCAGCTACATCTCAGAATTTCAGGTCACCTCTCTATGTCGCTGATTCCTGCCTGAACCCTAAAATCTATTGCCAAAGACCAGTAGTTAAAGCAGTCCAGGTGCTGACTGAGGAAGCCACCACTGCAGCTCTCGAGGATTTTTCTAACTCTACAGATTGGGAAACATTCATAGAAGAGACAGACCTGGAGGATTACATACAGTATCAGCTGTGTCCTCCTACATAAACTACTGCATTTAGAATGTGACAACAAATAGGACTGATAAAGCGTTCCCGAACCAGAAATCCTGGTTTAACGGTGAGGTTAAGAGCATGGGATGATGCCTTCAAGTCAAGAGACTGGCAGGCTTACAGAGGCATGCCAGGCCTTGTGAAAAGGAATCAAAAAGCTAAGAACAATCATAAACAACTCATCGAGAAGCACTTTTATGAAAACAGCACCAGTAATATCTGGAAGGAGACCAAGACACTCACTGGTTACAAGGACACACACATGTCAGCAACTCCTCGGACAGGACCTTATCAGAGACTCCGAACCAGTTCTTCGCTCATTTCAACCAACACAACTGGGAGGCACACACCTGCCTAGCTCTTCGAGTGAAAGAGGTGATGACCCCATCCAGCCGCTGCAGCACCAGATTAGAGCCATCCTGCCCAGAGTCACTGCGAGTAAAGCTACTGGTCCAGAGGGAGTAACAGGAAGGGTACTTAAAGCATGTGATGTTCGTCGACTTGATATCAAGTATGACCATAGCAACACAAACAACACAGTGTCTAAGAGGCGGGGTGATGTGTCCGCAGGTGGCTTGTAACACCAGTTGGACACAAGTTGGACACCAGTGAGAGGGGGTCGTGTTGGTAGATTGGTCAGCTCGAGTATTGCGTGTTTGACGTTTATCTTTGGCTGCGTTCGAACGTTTATTCTCTGAGTGGATGGCACCTTTGTGAATCAGGTTGCACCAAGCCGGTCTGTCAAATGCTGCGGTTTCCTACGTTGCAACGTCGATGTTGAAGTCCTTCAGGTATGCTTTGATGGAGTCTTTATAGCGTTTGCGCTGGCCTCCTACTTTCCTGCTACCACGACTGAGTTCACCGTACAGTAACTGCTTGGGTATCCTGGAGTCTGACATACGGCAGACGTGTCCTGCCAATCGTGTCTGAGCTTTGCGCATGATGGTAATAATGCTGGGGAGGTCTGCTCTCTCCAGAGCCTTGGTGTTTGTGATCCTATCTTGCCAGCGGATATTAAAGATGTTTCGGAGACAATGGAGATGGAACTGCTGGAGAAGTTTCTCGTGTCTTCTGTAGATGGTCCAAGATTCACAGCCATAAAGAAGTATAGTTAAGACGACTGCTCTGTACACTTTGATCTTGGTGTATTGCAGTGCTTCTCAATTATTTTCTGTTACGCCCCCCCTAGCAAGAAGAAAACAATTCGCGCCCCCCCCCCACCACCACCACCCACTTTCCGCCGCAACTATAAATTATAACTTTTTTCTATAATATAGTTACAGGTATATCTCTTCATTATATCGTATCCTTGTTAACATAAATAAAACAAAAAGAAAGAGATATAGTTCAACTTACAAGAATAACTTTTTTAACATTTTTTATTAGTCTGTAAAAGAAAGTGCATCAATTTGCCTTAAATTTAAAAATAATAATATCCTTGTTACATTTTTGACAAACTTACCACACCATTTGCTGCTGAAAATAAAATCAATAAATAATTAATTCAAATTGACTTCAGAAACATTAACTCAGGAGCACAATATATAAACACTTTAACCTACAAAACAAGAACAAATAGAACAATTTGTGCTGATTTTTTTTTCTCAAAATGAGGAAGCCAAGATTAATGGCTACAATGAGCACGTTTTGCAGCGCACAGCTTCTCAAAGCGAGGTTTGAAGCATGACACTGCAACTCTCAGCTCCTGCTCAATGTTTAGCTGGGACCTGTACTTGCTGCGCACAATGGGCAATGAGGGCGCCACTGCCAACTACTGGAGTGGATGTGCAATTACACTTTCTTGTAGTACGGCGGAAAAAAAGCATGTTCTCCTGGGTCACACGCGCCCCCCTCAGCATCCCATCGCGCCCCCCCAGGGGGGCGCGCCCCACTATTTGAGAAGCACTGGTGTATTGTGAGATACCTCTTTGTTCCCAGACCAACTTCTTCAATCTCCCAAAAGCGCTGCTTGCCTTCGCAATGCGGTTGCTGACTTCAGCATCAATGTTGGCGTAGCGAGAGAGAGTGCTGCCGAGGTAAGTGAAGTTTTCCACATCTTGAAGTCGCTGTCCCTTCACTGTGATGTTTGGTTCCTGATATGGTTTTCCTGGGATGGGCTCATACATCACTTCAGTCTTCTTGATGCTGACGGTGAGGCCGAAGTTGTCACAGGCAGACAAGAATGCGTCCATTTCCTGTTGCATTTCTTGCTCATTGATAGAGTCATCAGCAAAGAGCAGATCACGAATCACAGTCTCTTTGACTTTAGTGACGGCCTGCAGATGTCAGAGGTTGAACAACTTTCCGTCACACCTGTACTTGATGGGGATGCCTAGGGGAGTCTCCCTAGAGGCATCGGTCAGCATCGCCGAAAACATCAAACTGAACAGTGTAGGGGCAAGGACACAGCCTTGTTTAACTCCATTTGACACCTGAAACGGATCAGAGGCGTTTCCATCGTCAAGAACACGGGCCATCATTCCGTCGTGAAATTGTCTGACAATCTTCACGAACCTGTCCGGGCAGCCAAATTTCAACATGATCTTCCACAGTCCCTCTCTGCTCACAGTGTCGAAGACTTTTGTTAGATCTATGAAAGTGATAAAGTGATCTTGACTTTGTTCCACACTTTTCTCCTGAATCTGATGGACAGCAAAGATCATATCAATAGTCCCTCGACCTGCGCGGAATCCGCATTGGCTCTCGGGGAGATGACCTTGCTCGAGATGTTTCAGGAGATGATTCAGGAGCACTCGAGCGCTGTAAGTTTGTGTAGGAGAGAAGGGCTGCCTGTCTTGAACACTTCAGCAGGGATGGCATCAGAGTCGGGGGCTTTCCCAGTCGACATCTGCTTGATTGCCTTGGCAACCTCGTCCTCTGATTGAGTTATGTCCAAGTCTGGGTTTATGTCCACCTGGGGAAGGCGTTGAACGGCTTCATCATTGATGGATGACGGACGATTTAGAACGCCGTTGAAGTGTTCTGCCCATCTCTCTACGATCTTGTTTTTGTCGGTGATGAGTGTTGCTCCGTCTGCACTGAGTAAAGGGGAACTGCCTGATGTTGGTGGTCTGAATATACACCTGAGTGAATCGTAGAAGCGTTTCATGTCGTGTCTATCTGCAAAGCCTAGAATCTCGTCGGCTTTGTTACTTAGCCATGTGTCTTGCATAGCGCGGAGATTTATCTGAACCTGTCTGCGCTTACTGACGTAGGCGTCTTTCTTCGAGACCGAGTTGGGATCACTCTGATGAGCTCTAAAGAGTTGGCGTTTTTCTTCCAGCAGGGCTCTGATTTTGATATCATTTTCATCAAACCAGTCCTGGTAGCTTGTCCGAGCACCTGTAGGGCAACAGAATGAACAGATGTCTTCAGAGAGTCCCAGTCGTTTCCGGTAGCCTCAGTCAGCTGGCTTCCTAAACTTGCTACTAGTTCTTCTTGAACGGAAGGAAGCTTGAGCTTGTTGATGTTGAGCTTCTTCACAACTGTCTGGCCTTGTGGTCTTCTCTTGGGCTGAATATGCAAATTGGTCTGAGAAATGATGAGACGATGGTCTATCCAACAGTCAGCACCACAGATTGCCTTAGTCACACTCACATCCCGCCTGTCCTTTGCTCTGACAATGACGTAGTCGATGAGATGCCAATGCTTAGATCGAGAGTGCATCCACAACGTTTTATTACGGGTTGGAAGGCGGAACATGGTGTTGGTGATGGCTGAGCCATGGGTGGCACACGTTCTGAGCAGGAGGAGACCATTACTGTTACATTTCCCGACCCATTGGGGTCCGAGGACTCCTTCCCATGCCTGGTGGTCTTGACCTACACGAGCGTGAAAGTCGCCAAGGAGTAGGAGCTTGTCCGCCTGCGGAACAGTGGAGATGAGGGCATTCAGTTATTCATAGAACTCCTCCTTAGTGTCTTCAGGAGTTTGTCATGGTGGGAGCGTAGGCACGAATGAGGGTTGCGGATCTCCCCCTGTCCAGAGGGAACTTGATTGTATACCAGAAGGCATCAAGGATCACCTCATGAAACTCAAGTTTTCGTACGAGATGGTCTTTAATCGCAAATCCGACACCAGCCTCACGTCGCTCTTCATTGCTGCGGCCGCTCCAAAAGAAGGTGTACCCGCCTCCAATCTCACTGAGCTGGCCTTTGTCGGGAAAGCGGGTTTCGCTGAGGGCTGCGATGTCGACATTGTAGCAGGCGAGTTCTCTGGCTACGAGAGCCGTACGTCTTTCTGGTCTCCCCGACTTACAGGTGGTTGAGTCGCGAAGAGTTCTAACGTTCCATGATGCAAGGGTGAGCTTGAATATTTTCTTGTGATTTCAACCGCAAGATGGGAACCCGCCAGCCGCGGTATGCTGGCCAGGTGGTTGGGGAACAGGCTATATTTAGAGCACCTTTTCTAGCTCTGTCCTCAGACTATGGAGGCAGGCAGAGCTATCCTAAATAAAGCTGCCTGGTCGCTCAGGGGACTGCCGAACTTCCCTGCTGTCCCGATCAGAAAAGAACGACCATATGGCCTGAGCCGCCTGTGTGCAGGATTGCAGCTACAGCTTCCAGTGATTCCGCACTTGCTGCTTCGCTATTCCCCCATCGCCACAGGACTTTGAGGGTAAAGGGTTGTCCATGGTGGTGTTGCCATGACTTGCGCTGAACTTGGATTAAAGTGAAGGAGGCTTGCGCAGCACCAGCACCTCTCTCATCCTCATGAGCCTGATCCCACAGAAAGACAGAGTCAAGACAGTTGGAGACTCATCGAGGGTGCAGGTGTTGCCGGAAAGGGACGAGATACGCCTTCTAACCGCCTATGGGGCTCCGCTCCGGATTTTCTGTCGGGGTTTACTCCCTTAGCATTAGCCATTCAAGGCCAACCCGCAAGGCAACAGGAAAAACTCGTGCCATGCAATCTCCATGACTTCACCGAAACCCTGGCACGGGGGCTAAGTGGGTGCTCGATCTTGCCCAAGGATCTCCCACAGGCTAGCGGAGGGAAGGAGGCACCTTACTTCTCCTGTTGGTGGAAGATTTTTCCACCCCGCCACCCGGGGTTCAACTAGCGGAGGTTTTACACAACCATCTTTAATTTTCAATGTATGGTTCCCACCTGGCTCAAGACAGCCATCATCATTCCAGTGAATAAAAAGAGCATAGCAAGCTGCCTGAATGACTACTGCCCAGCTGCCCTAACTCCCATCATCAGCAAATGTTTTGAGAGACTTGTCCTGCCATCCCTGCTGAACTCGATCCACATCAATTTGCCCACAGAGCAAACAGAATACCATTAATGCAGCATTCCACACAACTCAGACACACTTCAACAGCAGAAACTCCTATGTGAGGATGCTGTTCTCAGACTTCAGCTCTGTTTTTAAGACAGTACAATCACAGAAATTGTTTCAGAAACTATTTAAAGCAGGTCTTGAGCATCATAAGATTATAACACCATGCATATGATTAAAAAGCTCTACCTCTTACCCGGTGTACATGTGTATGTGTGTACGTATATGTGTGAATAGATACCTAATTCTGAAAATGTATGAATATGTGAATACATATAAAAGTGTATGCATGTATCTAAATACTGTATGTACATATAGCTATGTGTACAATATATATGTCTCCTCTTTTCCTTTCCCCTTCAGGGGTCGCCACAGCAAATCATCTGCCATCTCAACCTATCCTCTGCATCTTCTACTCTTACTCCAACTACCTTCATGTCTCCCTTCACCGCATCCATAAATCTTCTCTTTGGTCTTCCTCTAGGCCTTCTGCCTGGTAGTTCCAACCTCAGCATCCGACTACCAATATACTCACTATCCCTCATCTGTACATGGCCAAAAGATCTCAATCTAGCCTCTCTGACTTTGTTTCCAAAACATCTTACATGTGCCGTCCCTCTGATATACTCATTCCTGATGCTACCCATGTTCATTACTCCCAAAGAAAACCTCAACATTTTCATCTCTGCTACCTCTAGATGTGCCTCCTGTCTTTTCCTCAGTGCCATTGTTTATAAATCATACAAAATAGCTGGCCTCAACACTGTCTTGTACATTTTTCCTTTCATTCTTGCCGATACTCTCCTATCACACATTCCAACCTGCCTGCACACGCTTCACCTCTTTTCCACACTGTCCATTGCTCTGGATTGTTGAGCCTAAGTATTTAAAATCCTCCACCTTCTTTATCTCTGCTCCCTGTAACCTCACCGTTCCTCTTGGGGCCTTGTCATTCACACACATGTATTCTCTCTTACTTCATTCCCCTCCTTTCCAGGGCATACCTCCACCACTCTAGATTTTCCTCCACTTGTTCTCTGTTCTCACTACAGATCACGATGTCATCTGCAAACATCATAGTCCATGGGGAATCTTGTCTAACCTCGTCTGTCAGCCTGTCCATCACCATAGCAAACAAGAAGGGGCTCAGAGTTGACCCTTGATGCAGTCCCACCTCCACCTTGAACTCCTCTGTCACACCGACAGCACACCTCACCACTGTCTTACATCTCTCATACATGTCCTGCACCACTCTAACATACTTCTCTGCCACTCCAGACTTCCTCATGCAATACCACAGTTCCTCTCTCGGCACCCTGTCATACACTTTCTCCAGATCCACAAAGGCACAATGTAGCTCCCGCTGACCTTCTCTGTACTTCTCTATTAACATCCTCAAGGCAAACACTGTATCTGTAGTGCTATTTCTTCTCATAAAACCAAACTGTGGTTCACAAATGCTGACCTCTTGCTTCCACTATTCTTTCCCATAACTTTATCGTATGGCTCATCAACTTTATCCCTCTGTAGTTGCCACAACTCTGCACATCTCCCTTGTTCTTAAAATTGGGCACCAGCACACTTCTCCTCCATTCCTCTGGCATCTTCTCAATCTCGACGACCTTGTTGAACGTTCTTGTCAGAAAATCTACTGCTTCCTCTCCTAGACACTTCCATACCTCCACCGGTATGTCATCAGGACCAACTTCCTTTCCATTCTTCATCCTCTTCGATGCCCTCCTCACTTCACCCTTACTAATTTTCTGACCAGTTTCATCGGAATCGTCACCTCTCACATATTTGACTGACAGGAAGACACACTTGAAGGTAAATATCAACAAGTCAGAAAAGAGAAAGGTTGCTGAAAGGCTCATCAGATTAGCTAGTAAAAGGAAAAAACATCTCTGCAATGAAGCATTCCTAGAAAAAGAACAAGTCCAGGGTGAACCAAAAAAAACGGGAATTTTTGAATTGCGTATTGCTAGACATGAGCAAGTGAGACAGTGACCTTGAACAAGTAAATACTTCGCCATGAAAGATAGTCATTTATTCTTAAATGGCATGTTTTAAGGTTTCTACCATCACTCTTGGTTTTATAGTATTGTTAAAAAGTTCCCTTTTTTGGGTCACCCTGTACTTTGTAAATATGTTGAAAACTTAGTAGTGTTGCTAGTTATATGTGATTGTGACTTTGGGAGCTAAGAGAACTGTTCAAGAGGGAAATTGTGTTTCTGTTGAAGACAAGTTCACTGCAAAAGAGATAATTGCATTCTTTAATAAAGTAACAAACATTTACAGGATTATGTCAAATATTCTGTCTTTATGTGTTTAATTAAAATTCATCATTCCTTTCATTATAGCATGAAGCTAACAATTCTTTTTAGCTGAGCATTATTGAGACTATTTTTGTGTTTGTGTCCAAAAGTCAAGCTTCTATGTACTGAAAATATTATTCAACTGAGCAATCTGAGACCATTTCTAGTGGTCCAAAATGTTTAAAACTCATTAGCTTTTGGGGGCCATTGGCCCCCTGTACCCCTACCAGGCTTCGCCCCGGATTAAATTTTTAGCTGAAAATACAATTTCTCATTCTCATCTCTGCCTATGTCCCAAATACTTTAAATGTGAGCCACTCCACCGAAAGTAGGCTCTTGGCTCCAAAAAGGAAAAATGAGATTTTTACACAGTTAGGCCCAAAAGCTGCAAAATGCAGCAAAAAGATTGTCAATAACTTGAAAACTGACCGAGCTATGCCATTTCTTGTGTCAGCATTGAACTAAAAATTTCAAAAGATGTTTTAGAGAAAAATAATCACAAAGATTGCACTTCTTCCAAGATCATTAGTCCTTAGCAACCAAACATTTTTATGCACTTCAGCCATATAAACTTTCAGAAAACATGTCTAGGAAGAGTTTTAGGAAGAGATGATAAGAGAAATCATCCTCGTTTTAATCTCACAGGCCCTTTTTAAACCCATCAGTCATTGTAGTAAGTCCCAAAAATTAACAAAAAAAAAAAAGAGTTTTATTTTCATTTCTGTTTATTCCAATAAGATCAGAATGTATCTTTTTGACCATTACATAAAGGTTCAAATGCCTTCAAATGATACCGATTGAAAAAACCGTCAGGTTCAAACAATCACACTGAAATTAAGAAAACTATATATAAGAAAACCATATAACAAAACTCTCTGATCTCTATACAAGTAAGCTTCATCAACTCTGCCTTCAGCATTATCATCTTAATCTATACCCTCCTCAGCAGATAAGATCACATCTTCACAAACACCAGTCATCACACTTTTATTAACAGATGCCTCTTCTTCATCAAAATCAAAATCTTCATCAACACAGCTGGCATCATCATCATCTTCAATTTGTTTATATGTAAAAGGAATTAAATATTTAAGTATTTTTCAGGTCTTGACCAATTTTCGTACAAAACTAAACAACCCACGATCCAGCATGTCCAGTCCAGACAAGATTACACGCAAATCAAATGATCAAAAATATTCCATAATCAAATTTTGTATGCAGAGAAAAATACCAATACTCATTAAGTTTCTCAAGTACATAACACTGAGCATATGGGATTTTCTTTGACTGAATTGCAATAGAATCATGTCTTTTTCATAATATTCCAGCAGTTCCAGCAGACCTGAGGTATCACAAACACACACACACACACACAGAGAGACTGTAAGCAGTGGGTGACTGCTCATTTGTGCATCTATCGCACCATTTGCACTCATTTGCCCCACTCACTTCAGGCACTACTTTTTTCACATTTTATAGACCCACCCATACATATATTTTCTTCCATTCAAATTGCACTAGTTCATCTGGATGCTGCTTATATTTAACCGTTTGCACACTGTGTGTGTGTGTGTGTGTGTGTGTGTGAGAGTGAGAGAGAAATAATCTTCAAAGCCGAATTTAGTGTCGAATTTAACATCTATACTAATGCTGCTAGACATCACAGATGACATTTCACTCTACTTTTCCAGAAATTATGTGTATTCACAATCTTATATACAAACTTACTGATTGTTATTGAAAAGAAAATTGGAGATAAGTTCTGCATGCAGTTAAACCAGAATCAGGAAGTAAACCAGAAGTTAAGGTGTGACGGGCACTGAGCATGTGCAAACCCAAGCTAACCAATCAGTGTAATAATAATAATAATTAATTTCTATAGTGCCTAGACTCCATCTGGCTAGTTGCTCACTGGCACTGTAAAAGGGTTATGAGGGAGGCTGAGAAAATTGTCAAATGTCATAAGCAGTTCTGAAGAGATGAGTTTTGATTTGGCTTTTAAAGGAGGTTTCACAGGTGTTGGTTTAAATATCTAAATGGTAGATTGTTCCATAGTGGAGGTGCTGCAATGGAGAATGGCTGATATAGTGCTTGATGGGTTAGTAGGAGAATTTTATAGGAGATTCGCTGTTGGACTGGTAACCAATGCATTGACTGTAGAACTGGAGTGATGCGGTCATTGCGACGTTGACGAGCGATGAGTCTGGCTGCTGAATTTTGTACTCTTTGGAGACGTGATATGGATTTTTGCGGAAGATTGACAAGAAGGGAGTTGCAGTCATCCGGGCAGCTGATGATTAGTGTTTTGAACAAGAAGTTTGAAAGTGTCAAAAGTCAAGATATCTGATTTTGCCAATATTGTGAATGTGGAAGTAGCAGCTTCTACACAAAGAGTTGATGTTCTCATCCATTGACATGGTTGATTGGAAAACCACTCCGAGGTTTCTTGCCTTTTGTGTGGTGTCAACAGAGCATGCGCCAACACTAATCACAGGCTTTGGGTTTAATTTGGACAGCTGATGATGAGTGCCTAGTGTCAGAAACTCAGTTTTCTCATCTGAAGCTTTATTTTATATTCATTCCACCATAGAAGAAAAAAGTATATTCATGTGACAACCTGGTCATTCAAAACATCCAGACTATCAGTAAACTTATATTGCCACATTATGCTGCTTGGCCTTGACCTGACCAGCTGATGCAACAAATCCACGAAGATTATGTATTATCAAGGAAAAGGGCGGTCCAATATATTAGACTGTGGTACAGCAATCATTAGCCATGCTGCTGAAAAGCCTGGTACTATTCAAATCAGCGACATCAACCAAGCCTGAGGCATACGGCCCCCTACTTATGAAAACCCCTGGGTATGAAAATTCCGGGTTACGAAAAACATTTTCCGAAGTTTTCGTTCCCGGGATACGAAAACAACCTCCTCTTATGAAATGCGCCATTTAAAATTCAAATGCGCCAATCAAAATTTCTCACGATGCGCGAGTTGCTCACTCATTGCCTGTCTCCAAACAACCCGCCCCGCTGGTCTCCCATTGGTTAGGAGGGATGACGCAGGTGAACTTTCTGTACCCATACTTCCTGTTTGTCACACGCATGAAGGAGAGTTGACTGTTGGCTTGTTTTGAGAATGATCATGCAGCGTTTTATTTCGTTATCGCCGAAACCCCTCTACAATCGGGACGATATTGAACCAACAGGGGACCTGAAAGCGGAAATACAGTGAAGGAGGCGATTATTTCGGCACAATATTAAAACATAGTGCTCCGTGGGAGAAGACCTACAATCTCGCAAGGAAGCAAATTAATATTGAATGAGGACCTCTGATCTTTCAAACAGGTACTGTAATTCCACTTTAAATACAACATCCCGTCCATTTAAACATTTAAATAGAATTGTTCCGTCATATGTGGCGTGTGTGTGTGTGTGAGAGAGACAGAAGGCGGCTTAACTCTTTAGTTTTAAGTTTGGTTTTTAAGTTGTTTAATTCAGTAAATGTTTAATAAATATGGCACATAATGAATCAAGTTAAATTTGAGTTTGGACCGCCGATCTATCAAGCAGGGAATGCGTGTTGAATTCCACGTCTTAAAATGCTCCTGGCGTCCTGCTTGTGGGCATGGCCCGCAGCGCCAAAATAAACATTTAAATGTGTATACAATAACACATTCTCCCTTCCTGAATCACCACCTTATTGTGGTGGAGGGGTTTGCGTGACCTAATGATCCTAGGAGCTATGTTGTCGGGGGCATAATGCCCATGGTAGGGTCACCCAAGGCAAACAGGTCCTGGGTGAAAATCCAGACGAAGTGCGATTCAGAAGACCCTTATGACATCTAAGAGACATCTAAGGAAGCAGTCTCTCTTGCCCGGACGCGGGTCACTGGGGTTCCCCCTAGAGCCAGGCCCGGGGGAGGGGCTCGAAGGCGAGCGCCTGGTGGTTGGGCTTCTGCCCATGGAGCTTGGCTGGGCCTAGCCCGAAAAAGAAACATGGGTCCGGCCTCCCATGGACCCATCACCCGTGGGAGGAGTTTTAGGGGTCGGGGCAAGGTGAGTTGGGTGGCAGCCGAAGACATGGGTTCTGTCGGACCAATCCTCGGCTACTTACCCCGACTCTTGGGACTTGGAATGTCACCTGTCTGGCAGGGAAGGAGCCTGATCTGGTGCGTGAGGTGAAGAGATCCTGACTAGATATAGTCGGGCTCACCTCAAGGCATAGCTTGGACTCTGGAACTATCCATCTCGAGATAAGATGGACATTACTCTATTCAGGAATTGCTCATGGGGAGAGGCGGCGAGCCGGTGTGGGCATTCTTGTTGCACCCCGTCTCGGTGCTCAAATGTTGGGGTTCTCCCCGGATGACGAAAGGTGACAAGCTTGTGTGGTGTGCTCCGAGTATAGCGTTCCGGAACCGTTGCTACGAGCCATTCGGTCACTGTATCATCGGAGCCAGAGTTTGGTCTGTATTGGCAATAACAGGTCGAATTCGTTTCCAGTGGGAGTTGGAGTCCGCCAAGGCTGTCCTTTGTCACTGATTCTGTTCATAATTTTCATGGCAGTCGAGGCGTTCTGGTTTGGTGGCCATCAGATCTCATCTCTGCTTTTTGCGGAAGATGTTGTCCTTTTGGCTTCATCAAGTCAGGACCTCCAACTTTCATTGGAGCGATTCTCAGCTGAGTGCGAAGCAGCCGGGATGAGGATCAGTACCTCCAAGTCTGAGGCCATGGTTCTTAGTCGGACAAGGGTGGAATGCACCCTCTGGGTCGGGAATGAGGTCCTGCGCCAAGTGAAGGAGTTTAAGTATCTTGGGGTCTTGTTCACGAGTGAGGGAAGGATGGAGCGAGAGATGGACAGACAGATTGCTGTAGCCTCTGCTGTTAAGCGGAGCCTGTACCAGTCTGTCGTGGTGAAGAAGGAGCTGAGCCGCAAGGCGAAGCTCTCAATTTACCAGTCAATCTACGTTCCAACCTTCACCCATGGTCACGAGCTTTGGGTAGTGACCGAAAGAACAAGATCGCGGATACAAGCGGCTGAAATGAGCTTCCTTCGCCGGTATATGGCCCCCGGGAGAGTTGGAGGAAGTGACTGGGGAGAGGGGCATCTGGACCTCTTTGCTTAGGTTGCTGCCCCTGCGACCCGACCCTGGACTTAGCGGAAGATGATGATGACAATACACATTCAATGCGTACTGTATTGTATGTGTGTGCATGAGAGAGAGAGTGTGAGTGAGTGAGAGAGAGACAGACAGGTGTATGTGTGTGTGTTAATAAAAATGTTTAATGATGGTTTAATTAATAAATATGTTCATAAAATGGTTTAATATGTTAAAAGTATTTATTTAAATATTTTATTAACACATTTCATACAAAATTGGTCTACTTTTATCATTTTAATAGGGTTTATGGGGTAGTCTTCGGAGACTTGAAACGAATCAGACGTTTTACAAACTCCCTGCATTACGAAAAAGGCGCTGGAACGGATTAATTTTCTAAGTAAGAGACTGACTGTATATAGTATACTATCATGAAGCATAAAAGCAAATGTTAATCAACCATTTCTACATATTTTAATCATGAAAGTGGCAGGTCAGGTGAAGCTGGATATACCCTGAATGGGTCGCCAGTCCATCACAGGGCCCCCCCACACAGACACACTTGCACTCAACTTTAGGTAATTTTGAACAGCCACGTTGACCAGTGTGCATATTTTTGGACTGTGGGAGGATACTCAAAGATCTCCTCTCCAAGCCTGAGACTTCCTGTTGAGAGGTTATCTAATATGCCACCATGCTGGCCTATGCCCATTCAAAGTTTTAGCATTTACTGTGTAGGAAGCATAAAACAGAATCAAAAAGGTCATTTTATATTCCCATTTTCAAGTAGGATAATAAATAATGCTGAAAGTGCCAGTACAAAAACTGAAAGTGTCTCATTTAATTTCAAGCATTACCCACACGGAATAATTGCTTTTAATCCCCTGATGGCAGACCATTCAAATTGCACAATGAGTATATACTAATTTAGTTCAGTAAACACCATGGAAATAGCAAAATCACTGTCCTGGGAACATTTTTGGGGCAGCGGTGGCTTGGTGGTGAAGGTGCTGAATCGATCACTGATTCTAAGTTTGGGGGTTCAAGTCCCACTCGCCACAAGGTTATCACTGTCCCCCCAGTGCAGCTAACTGGGTTATCAAAGGCCGGCCATGTCTCTCACTGTCTATGGTGAGAGGCATGTAAAAGAACCATTGCGGACTTTTGCCAAGAGTTGGCTGCATAGCCGTCAGCGTGTTTCTGCCCCTTGCTAAGGGGTTGTGTCAAGAAGGGAACCGACATAAAAACCTATGCCAAATCAAGCATGCGAATCAATAATATGACTTCCATGAAGATGGAGGCAGATGATTCGCTGTGGCAACCCCTGAAGGAAACAGCCAAAAGGAAAAGACTGTCTGTCTGTCTGTCTTTCGGCTTTTTCCCTTTTACTCGGGAGTCGCCACAGCAAATCATCTGATTCGCACGTTTGATTTGGCAGAGGTTTTTACGTCGGATGCCCTTCCTGTCATAACCCTTTAGCAAGGGACAGAAACACGCTGACGACTTTGCAGCCTACTCTTTCCGAGAGTCAGCAATGGTTCTTTTACATGCCTCTCACCATAGACAGTGAGAGACATGGCCCGCCTTTGATAACCCAGTTAGCTGCACTGGGGGGGGGGCAGCGGCAGTGACAACCTTGTGGAGAGTGGGGCTTGAACCCCCAACCTTTGGATCGGCGATCCAGTGCCCTATACCACGAGACCACCACTGCCCCACAAAAGGAAAAGACTGTCTTGGGAAAATTAAAGATTTTGTGCTAAAGGTGAGGGGATGTTGCTGAATACTCCTTAGATAGAGGTTCTGTCAGGATCACTGGACATTTAGTTGTAGGTCTCTGTCAGTCACGAAGGACTGGCTGGTGATACTCTTCACTGCACAGAGCCTGGTTAGGAAGTATGCAGGATAGGCAGTTACCCAAGCAGCAAGTCCACCCTCTTGGCGCCACTGGAATTATCCAATGGAAGGGCAGAAGCCGATACAACTGGGATCCAGTGCAGTTGCAGGAGTTGCCAGAACGTATTGTGAACAAACTGCCTCAGGAGATTCCAACTCCCAATTAGAAACACACTGATGGCTATAGACCTATGGCTATGCAGCCTACTCTTGACAAAAGTCAGCAATGGTTCTTTTACATGCCTCACACCATAGACAGTGAGAGACATGTCCAGCCTTTGATACCCAGTTAGCTGCACTGGGGGAACAGTAGCAACTTGTTGAGAGTGGGGCTCGAACCCCCAACTCTGGGATCAGTGATCCAGCAGACATTTCGACCAGGCTACCGCTGCCCCTAATTTAGTAGACACTTAGACATTTCTCCACTTTCATAAAAGTTTTCCAGGTGTCTCATCAGTGATGGAACTTGAAAATTGACATATCATCGCCTTTTGTTTTTGGAAAAAAACTAAAAACAACACAGAAGGTAATTCCCTGTTAGATGCTGTAATAATGATTAGGAGACGTTTAGTTTTGTTTGAAAAGTTACAATTGTCTAACGATTTATGGGTAATATTAGAAGTTAAGCTGTGGTGACCCCTGATAAAGGGAAAAAGCCGAAGGGAAACAGCTCATTAGAAGCTAACGCACAATCAAACACCTTTGTTCTGGAGAAATGGGAGTTCTCAATAGAAACTCCCAAAATTCCTACTCGTAAAAATAACTCGGAGGTCTTGTTGAGTTACGTCATACAAATTAAGACATAATTTTCACAAATTTAGAGAGATAGTTAAACTAGTCAGTCAGTACTTCGACTTTACACAATACAATTGTATATCTCACTGTTCTTAAGTTTAAAATTGCTTCTAAAACAAAAAAATGGCGTTCAACACCGACAAAACGTTTTTTTGCTAACCTTAGCAGTCCAGTGAAAGATTGTTTTTGTACTTCCATATACGGTATGATAGCGTGAGAAAAAGACTGTGCTTTAGAAAGAAATAATATTCTTTTTTTTTTTTTTTAATTCACGGTTTGTTAAACTTACTTGCTTAATTAACCACTGATTAGCCTTATCTCTGTTTGTAGCTCGGTAAGACTCCCAACGGTTTTTAGAGGAATTGATACTTTATTTGTGCACACGGCTGGAAATCTATCACGAGCACATTTAACATTCCCGCGTATTAATAGGGTTGCCAGATGTAGTAAACTCACTTTTCCTCAATGAATTACTAAACCAACAAAAAAACAGCAAATTTGGGGGGTGGGATCTACCCATTATTCACTAAGTACTTAGGTGATACCTTTCAAACTCACTAATGAATAAACAGACAAGAAAACATAGGGGAAAAAAATGCTTAATCACAAGTGAATAATGGATATCGAAGAATGTTTACTTTACGAGGTTCTGGCATGCTGTGCAGGGTGTAAAGCCGACCTCCTTTGCCCAGTCTAAACTAAAATAGACTCCACCCACCCTACAGCTGTATAGAATTAAACTGTACAGTGACTGACCGAATGACTGACAAATGTCTCCCTGCAAAACCATCCCGTTATTAAACTTTTCATTTTGGTTTTGTGTTGTATGCTTTGTCAGTGCAACCCAGTGTGTCTGTGTACAATAACTGGGATTCGTGATCCTAAGGATTAGATGAGACCAAGTTTAAAAATTGGGACTTAATCCCAAAAGGTATGTTTGGTGCAAAGCTAATGCTACACATCACCAAAGAGCAGTGCTTCTCAAATAGTGGGGCGTGCCCCCCCCCCCCCCCCCTTGGGGGCCGCGGTATGATTCGGGGAGGGTGTGTGAAATGTTTTTTTCTTCCTAGGGGGGGCGCCACAAAAGATAATTGAGAAGCACTACGAAAGGGACACCATATCTACAATAAAGTACAGTACTGTCTGTTGGGTACAACATCATGATTTGGGACTGGTAGGCTTTAGACAAGATGAAGAGAATTATGAACATTTCTAAATAACAGTCTTCTGCTAAAGATGAGGAATGTTACAGTTCTCCACAATAATGATTGAAAGCCGACATGTAAATCAACAAAATCTGTTTCATCAGAAGAAGATTAAAGTTTTGAAATGGCCCAGCCGTGGCCCATAACTGAATCCAGCAGGAAATCTGTGCGGTGACCTGAATGTACACAGGAGATGCCCTTACAATCTAATCCAGGGTGGCGAACACGCAGCTCTTGATCAATAAGAATGTGGCTCTTTGCCTCTTATAATATTTTTATATACTGTGGCTCTTTGCCTCTTTTCATGTTTGTTTGTTTGCTTTTAATTTTAAAGCACACTAACATCTTTCAGAGGTTATTAAAAATAAATAATAAGACCCCTGGGCAAGGTGTCAACCACAAGTGTGCCTCTGTTCACCCAGCAGTATAAATGGGTACCAGTAAAAATATACCTAGGTAACCTGTGATGGACTCGCGTCCCATCCAGGAGGAGTTCAACTCCTGATTGCTTCACGCTACGGAAACCGGTGATAAGCACCGGCCTGATAAGCACCGGCCTGATGAGCCGCTAGGCTCGGGTATAAAAACCCAAACAGTTAATCAATCAAATCAAATTTTAAAATAATTTTGACAGGTTGGGTGTTTTTTATGCCGCGTCTGACACATAAGTGACCGCCAATCATCTGAGCGGATGATGTCTAATGCTGGGAAATTAAGTTATTAAACATTTTGTTTGCATGCAGGCTTACCCTCTTTGTCAAAACGGCAAAATGCAAAGCTCAATGAAAATATGAAGATGAACAAAGGAAATTTCTGGGTGAATGGGAAGATGCTTACTTTTTTATTGAACAGAATGGCAAATCTCTCTGTTTATTATGCAACACCACGATATCACATTTCAAGGATTCAAATCTTCAGCGTCATTTTAGCAACTCTATGCTAATATTGACACGGAATTCCCCAAAGGTAAAAAACACCTGACTCAACATGATTGTGTGTATATTTCAATATTCATCAATTTATATTATACAGGCCACATCTATGTATCTGAAGTGTGTTCAGTAGTTGTGTGTGTCAGAGCAAGGGAGAAAGAGAGAGAGGTGCCTCTGTGTGTGTGTGTGTGTGTGTGTGTGTGTGTGTCTTGGCAGGTCAGCACGTGGTGTGGCTCTTTAACTTTCACAGTTAAAAAGTTTGGCTCCTTGTGTCTAACTTGTCTCTAACACCTGATCTAATCGAAGAGCATTGAAGCTTTTTGAAAGGCAGATTCGGCAATGACTACCAAGTCAAGAAGTTCTGCTGATTGCTGATTGAATTGTAAATTGACAAACCGTAAAAAAAATGGAGCATTGTAATAAAGATACGTTTTATTTTGTAAACCTACAACCTGTTTTTTATGTAACCAGGTTACCCATCTCTTCATTTGCCAAACTGATTAACCTGATTAGGGTCAGAGGGTTTCGGGTTTCTGGTACCTATCTCCGTGTAGAGCACACTCTGAACAGTTTGTCAGTCCACTGCATTCACACTCACCGAGAGGCAATTTGGAACAGCCAATGTGAATCTTCTTGCTGTGAGGTGGATATGCCAACAGCCAGGTAACAATACTGCATGAAATCAGGTTATATACATCAACTTTATACCGGCCAAACAGGTTTGTTTCTTTGCCAGCGGAATTGTACAGAGTATAATTTGTATTGAATGTGGGAATGCTAACTTGGAACATTTTAAAATCCACTGTACTGTATTTTTATACATCTGTCCAAATAGTTTTATGTTTCTTGTTGAATCATTTATTCATTAATTTTCTGGACTGCTTAATATTAATCAAGGTTGCGGGGAGGCTGGTGCCCCTCTCAGCCAATTCCTGGGCAAGGGCAGATTACATCCTGGACAATCTCGCCAGGCCATTGCAGGGTAATGAAAGGTATGAAAATCAACAATAATTCTTTTACATGCCTCTCACCATAGACAATGAGCGACATGGCCGTCCTTTGATAATCCAGTAAGCTGCACTGGGGACAGCAGTGACAACCCTTGACAGTGGAGCTTGAACTCCACCCCCACCTAGGTATCAGTAATCCAGTACCTTGCCACCATGCTACTACTGCAGTGTTGTAATCATAGTAATAATAATTTAAAAAAACATTTTCCCCTATAAATTTTCACTCAGACTTAGATTGTTGTTTATTCATTAGGGTTAGTAGGCATTCATGTTTTCTGGGGAAAATCTGTTTTTGTGGGCTCGGGTCAGTAGGCATCCATATTTTCTGGGGAAAATCTGTTTTTGTGGGCCTGATTTTTGCTGGAGTTATCCCTATAAAGCCTCCATATTTTAATTGTTAAGAGTAAGCAGACTTGCCAGATTTGGGAGCAGAGAGAGCAGCCATATCACATTGTGATTATTTTGGCCAACTGAGGGAGCTGGCTGCTCATTGTCGAAGCTTTATATCATCTGTCTACTACTGACTATTTGATATTATTTTCCTCGTGATTGACTTTACTAGTTTTGGAGAAATCTGCTGTGTATTTTTTTTCAGAAACTATAAAGTATAAAGAAATAAACATGACCAAAAATCTTCTTTCAAGATAGGAGGTAACCCAAGGCTAGAATCAGTGCTGGCGTTTCAGTACGGTACTGAGAGATCATACTGTACATTCATTCTTTCATTTTTTAAATCACTTAATACAAATGAAGGTAGCAGGGGAGGTTGGTGCCTTTCTTAGCCAACTCTGGATGAAGGTGTGGTACACCCTTAATAACTTGCCAGGCTATCTCAGGCCCAATACACATACAGCCATTCACACTTACACTTACACAGCCAATTCTTCTTCTTCTTTTTCTTTAGGCTGTTCCCTTCAGGGGTCGCCACAGCAAATGATCTGCCTCCATCTCTCCCTATCCTCTGCATCTTCTACTCTTACTCCAACTACCTTCATGTCCGTCTTCACCACATCCATAAATCTTCTCTTTGGTCTTCCTCTGGGCCTTCTGCCTGGTTGTTCCAACCTCAGCATCCTACTACCAATATACTCACTATCCCTCCTCTGTACATGTCCAAACCATCTCAATCTAGCCTCTCTAACTTTGTCTCCAAAACATCTAACATATTCTGTCCCTCTGATGTACTCGTTTCTGATCCTATCCATCCTCGTTACTCCCAAAGAGAACCTCAACATTTTCATCTCTGCTACCTCCAACTCTGACTCCTGTCTTTTCCCCAGGGCCACTGTCTCTAAACCATACAACATCGCTGGCCTCATCACCGTCTTGTACACTTTTCCCTTCATTCCGATACTCTCCTATCACACATCACACTGGACACTGTTCTCCATCCATTCCAACCTGCCTGCATGCGCTTCTTCACCTCTTTTCCACACTCTCCATTGCTCTGGATTGTTGAGCCTAAGTACTTAAAATCCTCCACCTTCTTTATCTCTGCCCCCTGTAACCTCACCGTTCCTCTTGGGTCCTTGTCATTCACACTCATGTATTCTGTCTTACTGAGACTAACCTTCATTCCCCTCCTATCCAGGGCATACCTCCACCTCTCTAGATTTTCCTCCACTTGTTCTCTGCTCTCACTACAGATGACAATGTCATCTGCAAACATCATAGTCCATGAAGATTCTTGTCTAGCCTCATCTGTCAGCCTGTCCATCACCATAGCAAACAAGAAGGGGCTGAGAGCTGACCCTTGATGCAGTCCCACCTCCACCTTGAACTCTTGTGTCACACCAACAGCACACCTCACCACTGTCTTACATCTCTCATACATGTACTGCACCACTCTAACATACTTCTCTGCCACTCCAGACTTCCTCATGCAATACCACAGTTCTTCTCTCGGCACCCTGTCATATGCTTTCTCCAGATCCACAAAGGCACAATGCAGCTCCTTCTGACCTTCTCTGCACTTCTCTATTAACATCCTCAAAGCAAACACTGCATCTGTGGTGCTCTTTCTTGGCATGAAACCAAACTGTTGTTCACAAATGCTGACCTCTGCCCTTAGTCTAGCTTCCACTATTCTTTCCCATAACTTCATCGTATGACTCATCAACTTTATCCCTCTGTAGTTGCCACAACTCTGTACACCTCCCTTGTTCTTAAAAAATGGGCACAAGCACACTTCTCCTTCGGCATCTGCTCACTTTCTAAGACCTTGTTGAATATCCTTGTCAGAACTGCGACCTTCCCTAGACACTTCCATACCTCAACTGGTATGTCATCAGGGCCAACTGGCTTTCCACTCTTCATCCTCTTCAATGCCCTCCTCTAATCCTCCTCCCTTACTAATCTTTGCTACGTCCTGGTCCTCAACGGTCACCCTTTCTACTCTTTTTTCTCTCTCATTTTCCTCATTCATCAGCTCTTCAAAGTACTCTTTCCATCTTCCCAGCACACTTCTGTCATCAGTCAATACATTTCCCTCTCTGTCCTTTATCACTCTAACTTGCTGCACGTCCTTCCCATCTCTATTTCTCTGCTGTGCTAACCTGTATAAATCATTTTCTCCCTCCTTACTATCCATGTCCAAATTGCTGTCCAAATGGGGGCAAAAAAACTTCTCTGATTTCTATTTCTCTGCCGTGCCAACCTGTATAAATCATTTTTTCCCTCTTTACTTTCCAACTGAGCATACAAGTCATCATACGTCCTCTGTTTGGCCTTTGACACCGCTACCTTCGCCTTACGCTGTGTCTCCCTATAGTCCTGTTTACTCTCTTCGGTCCTCTCAATGTCCCACTTCTTCTTAGCTAACCTCTTCCTTTGTACACACTCCTGCACTTCCTCATTCCACCTCCAAGTTTCCTTATCTACTTTCCTTCCGGAGGACACACCAAGTACTCTCCTACCAGTCTCCCTGATCACATTGGCTGTAGTTGTCCAGTCATCTGGAAGCACTTCCTGACCACCCAAAGCCTGTTTCAACTCCTCCTTGAAGACAACCCGACACTCTTCCTTTTTCAGCTTCCACCAATTTGTCTTCTGCTCTGCCTTTGCCTTCTTCACCTTTCTTACCATCAGATCATACGTCATCCTGCACACCACCATCCTATGCTGTTTGGCAACACTCACTCACTATTACTTTGCAGTCACTGACTTCCTTCAAATTACATCGCCTACACAAGATGTAGTCTACCTGTGTGCTCTTACCTCCGCTTTCATAAGTCACCCTTTGCTCCTGTTTCTTCTTGAAGAACATATTCACCACAGCCATTTCCATCCTTTTTGCAAAATCGATCAACATCCGTCCTTCTGTGTTCCTGTCCTGGATACCAAACCTGCCCATCACTTCCTCGTCCCCTCTGTTGCCTGCACCAACATGTCCATTGAAGTCTGCCCCAATGACCACTCTTTCACCTCTGGGGGTACGCTGCATCACTTCATCTAACTCCCTCCAGAATCTCTCCTTCTCTTCTCGCTCACATCCTGCCTGTGGGGCATAAGCACTAACATTGACCATCACGCCTTCAATTTCTAACTTGAGACTCATCACTCTGTCTGACACTCTTTTCACTTCTAGAACATTCCTGACAAACCCCTCCTTCAAGATGACTTCTACTCCATTTCTCTTCCCATCCACCCTATTATAAAACAGCTTAAACCCTTCTCCTAAGATTTTAGCTTTGCTACCTTTCCACCTGGTTTCCTGAACGCACAGTATGTCCACCTTCCTCCTCTGCATCATGTCAGCCAGCTCACTGCCTTTTCCTTGCATAGTTCCAACATTCAAAGTCCCTACTCTCAGTCCTAGGCTCACGCCTTTCCTCTTCTCTCTGTGCCTACGGACACGCCTCCAGCCTCTCCTTCTTCGACGTCTTCGATCAACAGTAGTCCAATTTCTATCAGCACCCTGTTTGTTGACAGCACTGATGGTGGTCGTTGTTAATCCGGGATTCGACCGATCCGGTATGAATTTTGTTTTGACCATTTGCATTTTTAATGTGGCAGAAGTTTTACGCTGCATGCCCTTCCTGTCGCAACCCTCTGCATTTATCCGGGCTTGGGACCGGCATAAGGGGGAGAGACACTGGTTAGTGTGTCCCCCCCCCCCCCGCCTCATGGCTGCATTACTTACACAGCCAATTAACCTACCATTAATGTTTTTGGACTGTGTGAGAAACCAGAGTACCTGGAGGAAACCCGTGTCAGCACGGGAAGAACATGCAAACTCTACACAGAAAGAGACAAGGAATCAAACCCGGGCCTTCTTGCCGTGAGGTTCTAACCACTCCATTACTGTGCCATCTATGAATATTAATTAAATATAATTAAATGTAATAAATATTTTAAGCATACTATTTGTTTGGCAACCATTGAGGGCTAATTTGGACCACATCTTGTTTTACAACTTGTAAAAGGAGGATATGACTTGACCTAAAAAAAATATATATATATATATATATATATATGTATATATATATATATATATATATATATATATATATATATATATATATATATATATATATATATATATATATATATATATAGTTCCTGTACATGAGTACAACTCCTGTTTATTTTTTAAATTATTTTTATTAGCAATAATCGACAAAAAAAATTATGCAAACAATGGGAATCTGTTTCCCAAAATATTTCACCCAATAATGTACTATTTAGGACAGAAATTTATTGGTAGGCCTATGTCATAGTTTACAGTACCATGGTCAAAATACAATACAACAGGCACCATGACCAGAATACATGAAAGCAACCCTCCTTATAGATTAAAACTATGGATATTTTATTATTTGTTATATTTCAATTCTATTCTATATCGCTGACCTGGAAATTACTAGTTTTTTAATTTCAGAAATCTGGACACTTAATCCCATGTTGACATGGTCAGAGATGCCTAATGGGAAGCTAATACAATGAGCTTCACATGTTCTTGCCATGTTTAGGTGAGCTTTTTTCCTTCATCTTCTCACACGCTGGTAGTCAAAATTGGTCCAGGTTTATATAAAAGAGTAGAAGAGTGTGTAATGCCCTAGAATGGATTGATGATTCCCCATTTTTCCCCGAAACCATTTTGACCCTCACCATTTTAAAGACTTACTTGAAAATCAGTAATGTATCAATAAAAAAAAAGGTTTAATGTAGTATCATATGTTTTGCAAAAGTTCAGTCAACACCCTAATGTGCATTTAACATGACTTAATTATTTAATATAAATTAAAGGCTTCTCTCTCAGTTTAATATTTATTTTTCTATAGAGTCAGGTCAGGGTTAAACTCTGATACAGTATGACAGTAGACTGTACTACCTGCATCTGTTTCTGCTGCCTTGTGGATACCTCTTGGCTGGGGAAAGGCTATGGGAGTTAACTCAGACAAAAAATCCTGCAGTTGCATACTGCAGCAAGGGCGTCTTTACAGTGCACTGCCTGTGGTTTTGGCCATATGCTGCAACCTGTTATCTGCTATCCATTTGTTTGTGTGTCTTCAAGTACAGCTGTCTTACCTCGGTTTGTCCCGGATATGTGGTTGCAGGTGGAGAGAGTTGCTGCTGCTCCGTGCAAACAACAGTAACTTAATATTGCGCATGGCACCTAGTGTCAAAAACTTTCATGACAGAGTCATATACACAACGGCCCGCAGTTCCTAGCAGGTCTGGACCCACTGCTCAAGGTAGAGAGCAGATGGGAAAAGGAGCAGAGGGTGCGAAGAATCTCTGGGTTTGGACAGGCTACCGTCAGTGGAAACACACTGGAAAACCTCTAACACTTGCTGCTTGGAATGTACACACTCTTTTGGATAGAAAGGAAGCCAACAGACCAGAGAGAAGGACCGCCTTAGTCACAAGGGAGCTCAAACAATACAACGTGGACATTGCTGCCCTCAGCGAAACAAGGTTCTAGGACAAAGGAGAATTAAGCAAAGTTGGTTCTGGTTATACAATTTTTTGGTTAGGTCGCAATAGTGTAAGGAAAGTTCGCTTTGCTGTAAGGACTTCCCTTGTTTCACAACTTGAATCACAGCCAAAAGGTATCAATGACAGAATAATGACAGCGATTTCCCTTACAAGACAACACAAATGCTACTTTGATAAGTGTTTATGCACCCACCATGACAAATCCGGATGAAAACAAGGAATTGTTCTATCAACAGCTGGATGAGGTTGTATGCAGCGTACCCACAGCCGACAAGTTAGTCATACTGGGCGATTTCAATGCAAGAATTGGGTCAAATCACACTGCTTGGACAGGAATCATTGGTCACCATGGCACTGGACAAGAGAACACTAATGGTAGACTCCTGTTGTCTGTCTGCTCCCAGCATAGTCTCTCGGTCATAAGCACCTTCTTTAAACTGAAAGATGCATACAAGACCACCTGGATGCACCCAAGAGCTAAGCATTGGCATCAACTAGACGTCATCATAAGCAGGCAATGTGACATCCGTGACTTTCATATCACAACAGCCATGAGAGGTGCTCAATGCTCAATAGACCATCTACTCCTTAGATCCAAAGTAAGCTTTCAGTTTCGAAGAAAAAGAAGGCCACAGGACAAGAAACTGCCAAAGAAACTGGATGTCAGACAAACTAAACATCCAGACGTTGTATTAGCCTTACAACGTGAACTCTCAAAGCACCTTGAACAAATACATTTCTGCAAAGGTAAAACAGAAGAAAACTGGGCCAAGCTTAGAAATGAAGTTGACTCTGCTGCAAGGGAGACTATATATGTCCTGAAAAAGCATCACCAGGACTGGTTTGATGACAATGACATGGAGATTCAAGGATTACTTGCTGAGAAGTATGTTGCACACAAGGCCTGGTTTTCTGACAAACAATCAGACGCAAAAAGGGACAATTTTCATTCTCTGAGGGGACAAGTTCAGAGGCAATTGCGCTGCATGAAAGATGAATGGTGAAAAAGAAAACCAGAAGAAGTCCAGGGTTATGCTGACTCAAAGAATGCAAAGCTCTTTTACTCAAACCTGAAAGAAGTATATGGGCCATCACAACGAAGTGCAGCCCCAATAGGTAACCTACAAGGTGAACTCCTCACTGACAATGAGGCTATTAATAAGAGATGGTCTGAACACTTTGAGCAGCTTCTCAACAGGCCTTCATCACTAGACTCAAGTGTCATCGAAGAGATCCCTGAGAGACTCCTTCGCTTAGAACTGGATGATCTACCAACAGAAAATACAATCAAAGAGCTGCAGTGTGGCAAAGCAGCAGGCCCCGATGGCATCCCACCTGAAGTATTTAAAACTGGTGGCCAGTCGCTGGTGAAGAAGCTCACTGAATTTATTTGCATGTGTTGGGAGGATGGAAATCTACCCCAAGATTTGAAAGATGCTAGAATCGTACATATGTACAAGGGCAAGGGCGACAAGTCCAGCTGTGACAACTATCGTGGAATCTCCCTTTTGAGTATCGCAGGAAAAATCCTTTGTGAGGTCATTTTAAACAGACTTAACACCCACCTTCTTGACGAGACAGTGCCTGAAAGCCAATGTGGTTTCCACAAAAACAGAGGTACAGTTGACATGATATTCTGTGCCAGACAGATCCAGGAGAAATACAAAGAGCAAAACAAAGATCTTTATGTCCTCTTCGTCGATTTTACAAAAGCCTTTGATACTGTTACTTGGCCAGGTTTATGGTGTTTTCTACCACGAATTGGAATACCCCCGAAGATGGTGCAGATAATACAATGTTTCCATGATGGCCTGAAAGCTGGATTAGTTAATTGAAAAGAAGAGGACGATTTCCATGTCTCCAATGGTGTAAAGCAAGGTTGTGTACTTGCCCTCACGCTCTTCTGTTTTCTGTTTATCATGATGTTGCTCTCTGCCTTTAAGGACACAGACCCAGACATTCGGATCTCACACAGAATAGATGGTGGTTTCTTCAACCTGTAACGATTGCATGCAAAGACCAAAGTCACATTGGCTCTTGTCCATGACCTGTTGTCTGCTGATGACTGTGCTATTGTCACTCACAGTGAGCATAACCTTCAACAACTGGCAGATTCCCTCTCAGCCTCCACTAAGCGATTCGGGCTGACGATCAGTATCAAGAAAACGGAGGTGATGTTCCAACCTCTAAGAGGATCCATAGCCAGTACGCCTAAGATCGAGATTGACGGCAAGATCCTAAAGTGTGCTGACTCCTGAGTGTGCTGATTGAGCATAGAGACAAAGTGTGCAGTGTGCAAAGCTGTTGTTCTGACTGCGTTGCTGTATGGTTTCGAAAGTTGGACACTACCGAAGGCATGTCAAGCTCCTAGACCAATTTCACCAGTGCTGTCTGAGACGTATCATGAACATCAAATGGTTCAACAAAATATCAAACGTTAAGGTGCTACAAAATGCCAAGACGCAAAGCATTGATATTTGATAACACTTTCCCAGTTGAGATGGTCGGGACACCTGGTGCCCATGTCGGATGATAGGCTGTCAAAACAACTGTTCTATAGCGAGCTTTCAGAAGGGCACAGGCTAAGAGGAAGACAAACGGTTCGCTTCAAAGAAACCCTGAAAAAATCACTTCAGAATTGCAGCATCACGGCCTACTGGGAAATCATCGCCTCAAACAGATGTGTCTGGTGACAACATACCAGGAAGGGAGCAGCTGATTATGAACAAGCCAAGCGGAGGGCGCGTGCTGAGAAGCGTGCAGCGTCCATGATCAATGGTGAACCTAGTGGATTCTCTATACAGTGTCAAGTGACTCAGATCCCACTTATGGGTACATAGATAAATTTCCAATCAAAGTGCTAGGCTGGATCTTATAGTTTTACGATAGTTGACCATATTTTTCTTTACAGTTTTTTTAATTACATACATGGGAAGATAATTAGTACTCCATTAAAAATAAAGAAATGTCCTTGATTGGTTGTTCTTTAAACATAGCTTTAAATATCAGTTTCCTTATCATTTCAATAATAATATTACTGCAAAGCATTAAAATACACTGTAGCCATAAAAACATTATTTGAAGGTCTGAAACAGGACAATATGGATTGACCATCATACATATCCTTTATAAACTTTTTAAAAAATATTTTGCCATCTAAGCTGTATCTTCATTCTTTCAGGACGTGTAATATATTTGTTTCCAGTATATTTTGAGTGTGGCTGTTTAGATTTCTTCATTCAGCCACATAGTGGAGCTGGTTAGTGCAAATCAATGGGATAATTCATTCTGTGGTACAAGCATGAAATTTGATGGGAGTGTTTTTTGGAACAATATTTTTAATGAAGTTATTCTGACCATCTTGAAATTGTCAGTATTCAAAATAGCAGCCACATCTTTTTGAAAAATAGTATATTTTTTATTTTAGTTGGGATTGTATTTATATACTTTTTTCTTGATAGATGTTTCTAGTTAGCTCAACTGTGTCATATTCTGAAACACAAGTATTAATTTTATTTTATAATTTAGAGAGGAAAATAAACTTTTTTAACCATTTTATCAAAATATTACATTTTACAAAATTGAGGTTGGAACTATCAGGCAGAAGGCCTAGAGTAAGACCAAAGAGAAGATTTATGGATGTGATGAAGGAGGACATGAAGGTAGTTGGTGTAAGAGAAGAAGATGCAGAGGATAGGGTGAGATGGAGGCAGATGGCTTGCTGTAGCGACCCCTGAAGGGAACAGCCGAAAGGAAAAGAAGAAGAAAAAGATTACATTTTACAAACTGCTGGGATATTCAGTTTAATATTTCTACAGATTCAGTTTCTCACTACACTTTGGTATACGTTATATGTGATAATATTATTATAGGAGGGAAATCTATTGTTAATTTTCTCGAGGTTTGATTGCTTGCAGAATGTATGGTGCTTTTAAAGTGACTTTCTCCACATTATTATCAGCATATGAAAGGATTCTAAAAACAAATACATGTTGTAAATGAAATAAGTGACAAAATCTGATTAAGCAATTAATTCTATGTCAAGAGAACTCAGAAAAGAGTTTGGTGTTGATATAATGATTAAAAAAAGAGATTTTTTTCCCCCTCATAGATCATTATTTTGAGTAGTTTTTTGTGTAGTAATACCCAAACTTAACTTTTGATTGGAAGAAAGGTAGCCATTAAAAAAAATACATAAAATTTAAGCTGAATTTAAAAAAACCTAGATGTTTCGAATAGTTTTTTATTAGTACTAGCTAGTGTAAATATTATATTTTGAAATTAATCTTGACTGTGAGACAAAAAACAAAAAGCATATTTCCTGAAAATAATATCAAACAATACCATGACTAACATGTTTACATGCAGTAAACCCCCTTATCTTGTGTCAGTTCAGTGACATTTTCGAGATGGAAATATTGCACACTGATGAGAATATTATTACAGTTAAACACAATAATGCTGATATGTGTGACATACAGTATACTGTATTCCAACAAAAGCGTACAGTCTTGTCTGGATAGAGGACATCACACAGTATCTTCTGCTGTTTTAGTGTCTCTGTTTACTTGCAGTCCTTCTGCATCTTTGTCTGCCACATCGAGAGTGGATTCTTCCTCCTTTCCCTTTAGCTGTGATTTTCTAGCTTCCTCCTTTGTTTCCTTTTCCAGCAGTCTGTAGTTAATTCCCATACAGATAAAAATGAACATGCCTGCAACTATCAGGATTATTCCACAGGTTATGTAAGTGTACTTGTAGTCATCGTAGATATCATTAAATTTTCCTGTCAATGAAAATACAATTACAAATAAATAAATAAGTAAAGAGAAGCACAAGATCAGTAAATGAAGTATTTATAATAATTTTACCACTGTGATAAAATACACCCAGAGAGCAGTGTATCTATTAGAAATATATGCAATACTGTAATTAAACACGTCACTCAAACTCACCTAGTAGTGGAGGGCTAATTAATACTGGTCCACACTCCACAATGGTAACCAAGCCCACTGCACTGGAGAAGCGCTGTGCTCCCACCAAATCCATCAGAGTTTCAAACAGCACACAACTCAACCATCCAAACCCAAACCCAAAGAAAATGGAATAAATAACAAACCCTAGATAATCAACTGAAAGGGGTGCAAGGACATGGCACACACCATTAAACAAAACTGAGGCTGCAAAGAAATACTGTATCCTTGGTCGTATCCACTTGGTATTGGCCACTGTTCCCATGGATGGCCGCACCACCATGTCCACAAAGGCCAGAACAGAAAGTAAAAAAGCTGCTTTTTCCTTCGGAATATGCCTACTTT
Organism: Plotosus lineatus; assembly: GCA_024760905.1. Classification (NCBI taxonomy): domain Eukaryota; kingdom Metazoa; phylum Chordata; class Actinopteri; order Siluriformes; family Plotosidae; genus Plotosus; species Plotosus lineatus. The sequence continues at coordinate 31,141,148 of CM045741.1, forward strand.
TGGCAAAATTACTTAGGAAGACTAGTGGGGTGAAAAGGCCAAAAAACATTACAACATTGCCTGAAAGGTACAGGAGGAATCCACGGTGTTTGAAGAGCGACAGATCAATGAAACTGTTGATATGCTGCAACACTGTCTTCTTGTTTCCATCTGCTCTAACCTCTTTCACAGCAGGTTGGGGTTTTGGCCCAATTGGCCTCATGAGGGATCCAGCTACACAACAGTTGAGCAAAAGTCCACCTAAGATTAAGAAACTACCCCTCCAACCAAACTGGTCAAAAAACCAAGTGTTCAGAGGAGCCAAAGTGGACAGAAACACAGGGCTACCAGCCATGGCAATGCCATTCGCAATGGGCCTTCTTTTATAGAAATATTTGCCAATCATAGTAAGGGCTGGGTTAAGATTGAAGGCGAGTCCCAAACCTGTAATTTAAACAGATAACAAAGTTAAGACATTTACAAGCAAAATTTCAGTATGTATTAATTTATTGTGAATATGAGCTGAACATCAGTAACATACATTTGATAGCTCACCTCCAACAACACCCACGAAGAAATACAAGCCCTCCACTGTGTTGCAGAAAGATGCAGCAACGAGTCCAGTTCCTGACAAACAACCTCCTATTATCATGATTGGACGGCTGCCATATTTATTGACCAGAATACTGCTGACTGGACCTATGAGTGATGGAAAATATATTTATTATATTACATTTTCTCTTAACACAATTTAATTCAGTGTAATTGACACAAATAGGAAGAAAATAGAATAAAACAGCATAAATTGTCTGAGTAAATAAAAGGAATACTCTCAACAACATAGCAGAACCACCAGGTCTCTTTCCATTGACCATAATATTATTTCGAATATAGCTCTAAGAAGACTTTTAAAACTGCAATTGCTGGTAGAAATACTGTACAATTTGACATAGCTTATTATAGACGGTAGAGGGCAGTGTTGCTTTAATATTCCTACATTTCACAGTAGAAGGGTTTGATTTTGCCTGCTGCTCCTGTAGCTATTTCTAACCTACAACTTTGCTCTGTTTCACTTAATTACAGATAGCTTGAAACCCCAGTAGACAGCTTAATTTTTACATGACATTTATAGGCAATATATGCTGTATAGTAGTGATAAGGTGTGACAGCTGGCTGATCTATGGAATACATAATCAATATCTGTGTGGCTTCTTTTATCAGCAGTCAGTAATAATCCAAATTATGAATCATAACCAGTTAACAAACAAGCTTTGTAAACAAACGAATACAAATGAAATGTACTGCCAAGGCTCGCAATGAATGATAAAATGCATGACTTTCCCTTCCTGGCATTAGTGAGTTCATTTAATGTGTTAGAATTATGTTTACTAATAATCTACATAGAGTACCTATAGAAAACCATTGCAAGTAGAAGTGATGTCAGAAAATTTGCATATGCATACGGTCTGTAATCATTTTGGTTATCACTGAAATGTAAAGGAATGCTATTACTGCAGTCTGGAGCAGAAGTATCAGAGCAGGGTATGCATGAAGAAATGGCTAAATGTTGAGCGTTGTTGTAAGAAAGAAAATCTCCCCCTCTATAGCCTTCCAAATGATTGTATGCTCACGAATCTAATGTTTTATCTATTAAAAATAAGTGTATACTACACAGCAATGACATGATCTGATTGGTCCACTATTTGTGGATTATGACTCATTATTCTAAGTAAATATTGATGAAATCAAGTTGGCAGAGCCTCACGGTCGGTCACAGTCACTCGAACAAACAGCCTCATCATTATCACACTTTATAATGAAAAATAAAACAAAACAAAACAAAAAAAAGAGTTTGTTTTTCATGTCACCTATTTCCTTATAATACTAACATTTGTACCTTCACAGAGACAGTTTTCACATATGTCCCTGTAGTATGTTACCTACTAAACTCTATTTATTCTAAACACTCTAAAGCACTTGAGTTTTAAAAAAAAATCCTGATACAAATAAGAAAAAACAAAAAAACAAAGAAACAGAACTGCGATGGACTGGCAAGGTGTCCAAAATGTACAAGCGGTTCAGAAAATGAAAGATAAACCCCAGAAATCTTGTTTTGGTTTGCTTTTCATTACGGTTCTGCAGAGCACCAAAACTCTGCATGTGCCTCTAGGCTCATTATCTGCATCCATCATGATTTAAAAGGTATGTATATAAATAAACCATAAAAGTCTTGCTTGAGTGTGCTTTTTTTTTTTTTTTTTTTTTTTTTTTTTTTTGCTTGGGTGTCCATGTAGTATATACTAACACAATTAAGCACCTCCTGCTCAACATTCCTTCTCAGGGACTATTCTGCTCTCCACCTTGCCTTTGATGCATAATTGTTAATTATTTGGTATGTACACTGTCTAGGAAGCAGCACTGTGTGTACTCCAGGTGCACCACGAAGGTATTTGCCATTTCCTTATGCATATAATATGCATATAATAGTTTTTTTTTTATCTTTGTTCTTGAGCTGGTTGGTTGTCTTCATCAATTTTCTTTCTTTCTTTCTTTCTTTCTTGCTTTCCTTTTATTTATTTATTTATTTTTTACAGTTTTCTTTATTATATGGAGAGGTGCAGATTCTGTTATTTCACATATAAAAAGGCTACTGCATAATAACAGAGATTTTATCTTAAAGAAACAAAAACAGGAAAAGACTGTTTAACTATAAGAATACAACAGTTAAAAATAATCACTTAAAAAGGAATTATTACTGGTTCTGAAATGTATGACACAATTGTTATAAGAAGATTTTATGGAAAGGAATTACAAGTACACAATGGGCTGTTTCATTTGGTCCCCCCCCCCACCCCCACCCCCAAAAAATAAGCCTTATTCAACCTTATAACAACTAGAGCCAACCACCTACCACCTCAAACCTCTAAATGATTGCATACTCACACTAATCTAATGCAGAAATGCAATCTTGTAAGATGATGTAACATATCAAAATAAATGTTTCTATCATTTTAAGTCTTTGAATTTCCTGTTGATCAAACAAATATTGTACTGCAAAGAGAGTTGAGTTTGTCCTATAATGATTGTAAAGTGGAATCAGACCACACAGCATGATTCAGCACAGGTACTGTTAAATGAAAATATGTTAAATCAAGAATGAGAGGAATATTCAATTGAGAAGCTTTTAGAATGGTCAGCTTTTCTGCTTGTTAGTATGTATTGCAGTATGACACTTCATGCTGATTTCTTTGCTTGTATACTTCAGTTTAAAAACTTGCACATAATTTGCAGTGGCCAAAGAGGCAAAAAAACTGGACCGACATATCACAGTGTCTTTCTCTTGGCAAACTGACTTCTGCTTTGGATTATCAAAAAAGGCGAAAGGAAGGAAATTGAAACATGCCTTAACCTGTTATGCTATATAACACCATAGTGTTGAACAAGCACAAACACAATCTGACAGCATTTGTTGAGATGCTACTGAGGTAAATAGAAAAAAAAATCAATGTGATGTGAACAGATGTTTACTATGTGAAAGGGGTAGGGTTGTGCTAAGGCTTAAGACAAGAATTGAAACACCTGTGAGTTCAGTCACCCGAGTATAAGAAACCATGGTATATTCTTAGTTTTTGTAGTTATACATATATTGTAGTTATATACAGGTCCTTCTAAAAAAAATTAGCATATTGGTGATAAAGTTCATTATTTTCTGTAATGTACTGATATAAATTAAACTTTCATATATTTTAGATTCATTGCACACCAACTGAAATATTTCAGGTCTTTTATTGTTTTAATACTGATGATTTTGGCATACAGCTCATGAAAATCCAAAATTCCTATCTCAAAAAATTAGCATATCATGAAAAGGTAGTCGAAACGAGCTATTAACCTAATCATCTGAATCAACCAATTAACTCTAAACACCTGCAAAAGATTCCTGAGGCTTTTAAAAACTCCCAGCCTGGTTCATTACTCAAAACCGCAATCATGGGTAAGACTGCCGACCTGACTGCTGTCCAGAAGGCCATCATTGACACCCTCAAGCAAGAGGGTAAGACACAGAAAGAAATCTCTGAGGGAATAGGCTGTTCCCAGAGTGCTCTATCAAGGCACCTCAGTGGGACGTCTGTGGGAAGGAAAAGGTGTGGCAGAAAACGCTGCACAACCAGAAGAGGTGACCGAACCCTGAGGAAGATTGTGGAGAAGGGCCGATTCCAGACCTTGGGGGACCTGTGGAAGCAGTGGACTGAGTCTGGAGTAGAAACATCCAGAGCCACCGTGCACAGGCGTGTGCAAGAAATGGGCTACAGGTGCTGCATTCCCCAGGTCAAGCCACTTTTGAACCAGAAACAGCGGCAGAAGTGCCTGACCTGGGCTGCAGAGAAGCAGCACTGGACTGTTGCTCAGTGGTCCAAAGTACTTTTTTTGGATGAAAGCAAATTTTGCATGCCATTCAGAAATCAAGGTACCAGAGTCTGGAGGAAGACTGGGGAGAAGGAAATGCCAAAATGCCTGAAGTCCAGTGTCAAGTACTAACAGTCAGTGATGGTCTGGGGTGCCATGTCAGCTGCTGGTGTTGGTCCACTGTTTTATCAAGGGCAGGGTCAATGCAGCTCCTGCTGAAAAGCTTTATGGAGATGAAGATTTAATTTTTCAGCACAACCTGGCACCTGCTCACAGTGCCAAAACCACTGCTAAATGGTTTACTGCCCATAGTATTACTGTGCTCAATTGGCCTGCCATCTCTCCTGACCTGAACCCCAAAGAGAATCTGTGGGATATTGTGAAGAGAAAGTTTAGAGACACCAGACCCAACACTGTGGATGAGCTTAAGGCCGCTATCGAAGCATCCTGGGCCTCCATAATACCTCAGCAGTGCCACAGGCTGATTGCCTCCATGCCACGCCGCATTGAAGCAGTCATTTCTGCAAAAGGATTTCCGATCAAGTATTGAGTGCTAACTGAACATAATTATTTGAAGGTTGACATTTTTGTATTAAAACACTTTTTTTATTGGTCGGATGAAATATGCTAATTTTTTGAGATAGGAATTTTGGGTTTTCATGAGCTGTATGCCAAAATCATCAGTATTAAAACAATAAAAGACCTGAAATATTTCAGTTGGTGTGCAATGAATCTAAAATATATGAAAGTTTAATTTTTATCAGTACATTACAGAAAATAATGAACTTTATCACAATATGCTAATTTTTTGAGAAGGACCTGTACATTTGCAAAGATGTTATGTACTATGATGTTAGTAAAGATAAAGATGTTAGTACTATGTACTAAAAAAAAAAAAAAAAAAACCCAAAACCCCCAATCAAAACTACTTACATTTGTATTTGAGGTGTGCATCTGAGTGCATGCACGCACATCTGTGTGTGCGCACATGTCTGGATGTTCAGTTCATTTTCTGTAACCACTTAGTCCTAATTAGGGTTGCGGGGAGGCTGGCGCCCATTCCAGCCAACTTCGGGCGAGGTCAGAGTACACACTGGACAGCTCGCCAGGCCATTGTAGGGCGGAAACACGCCGACAGCTTTGCAGCCTACTCTTATCGAAAGTCAGCAATGGTTCTTTTACATGCCTCACACCATAGACAGTGAGCGACATGGCCGGCCTTTGATAACCCAGTTAGCTGCACTGGGGAGGACAGTGACAACCTTGTGGAGAGTGGGACTCGAACCCCCAACCTTTGGATCAGTGATCCAGTGCCCTATACCACTAGACCACCACTGCCACATGTCTGTATGTGTGTGTATTTATATTTTATTTTATATTTTATTTACATCTTATGCATTATTTTTGAATGTTTAGTTATTATCATAAGCATTTATAGCATTTGAATATGCATTCATTGACATTATATACACATATACATGTACGTATACGTCAGTCGGGGGGGTTGATCCTACTTCACGGAATTCGATGGTTACGGGGGATCTCGGTCACAATTAACCGTGGAAAATGAGGGATCCTGTAAATATATTTATACTCATTAAGGAAGCCAAGGCAAACAAAGGACATCTGATGGTTTTGTGGTTGGATTTGGCCAATGCATATGGAACAGTTCCCCACAAGATTGTAGACCTAACACTGAAGAAGTACCATGCACCTGAGAAGGTTCAACAGATGCTGAGACACTATTTTGACAAATTCAAGATGTGTTTCACTGTGTCAGACTATACAATGTCATGGCAACACCCCGAGGTAGGAATAGTTACTAGTTGTACTATTTCTGTCATTCTCTTCTCTGCAGCAATGAACCTGATGGTGAAAACAGCAGAGACAATAAGCCGAGGCCCAGTAACCATCTCAGGAGTTTGCCAGCCACCGACAAGAGCCTTCATGGATGACATGACGATAACGGCAAAGTCAGTTCCAGAAGGAAGATGGATATTAGAAGACTTGGAAAGGCTGATAAAATGGGCAAGGCTTAAGTTTAAGCCCGCAAAGTCTCGGTGCTTAGTCCTGAAGAGAGGGAAAGTGCAGGACAGATTCTGCTTAAGGATCAATGGGGAACTTGTCTCTACAGTGACTGAGCAGCCAGTGAATAGCCTAGGTAAGTGGTTCAGGAGCTCTCGTAATGGGAAGGACAGTGTGAAGGAGATGCGGCAGCAGGTGGATGACCGGGTGAATGCCATGGACAAGAGTGAATTGCCAGGGAAGTCCAAGGCTTGGATCTACCAGCATGGAGTACTGCCAAGACTACTGTGGCATCTTCTGGTGTACGATGTCCCGATATCAACTGTCAAAGCTATGGAGAAGAGATTGAGATCAGAAGATGGCTTGGAGTTCCAAGAAGCTTCTCTAGCATTGCCCTGTACAGCACTGGCAGCAAGCTGCAACCTCCACTTTCCTCTGTAACAGAAGAGTTCAAGGTCACCAAAGTTAGGCAGGTTATGATGCTGCGAGACAGTTAGTGGAGAAAGTTAGTGGAGCCTGGATGGAGGTCAACACTGGTCGGAAATGGAAAGCAGACAAGGCTGTAAAGGATGCAGAATCCAGGCTCAGACACAGCGGGGACGACAACTACTGGCAGGTTAGGGCTAGGATGTGTAACCTTAAGGCTAGGATGTGTAACCAGAGCAAGCTGGAGGGCAGCATCAAATGCAGAGAAGACACTGTTGGTCGACAGTGAGGTTCTGTCCACAGAGGAAGAGACAAGACAAGTGGCAGCAGTTTCAATAAAAAAACAGGGCTATTGGTTGACATGGGAAGGGGTCCAGTCAATGAGAGTGTCTTGGAGCGACATGTTGAAGATGGGCCACCAGAGAATTAGATTTCTCCTACGCTCTGTTTATGATGTACTGCCTATGCCAGTCAACCTCAGAACCTGGAAGCTCACGGAAGACCCTACCTGCAAGTTATGTGGTAGGCCAGCAAACCTGGAACACATTCTGTCTTCTTGCAGAGCGGCACTGACAAAGGGAAGATACCGACGGTGACATGACAAGATCCTCGGCAAGATTGCGGCCAGCCTAGATATGGGACAGAGGAAGAAGCCAACAGCTCAGACAAAGCTGACCTTCATCAACTTTCTCAGAAAGGGGGGAGCAGCACTCATTAATAAGAGGTCTACAGACACTGGTCTTCTGGCGACAACAGGAGTGATCTCACTCTGGAAACTAAACTGCAGGTAGATCTCAAGAAGTAGCTGAGATTCCCAGCAGAAGTCGCCACCACTACTTTGCGTCCCAACGTGCTGTTGCTGTCAAGAGTCACTAAAAAGATAGTGCTTGTTGAACTGATAGTGCCATGGGAAGAGAGAATAGAAGAGGCACACGAGAGAAAAAAGGCCAAATATGAACCGCTATTGGAGGATGAGTGCCGACAGAGGATGGAAGGCCTGGAACCTCCCTGTTGAGGTTGGCAGTCGGGACTTCACCGGGCAGTCACTCTGGAGAGCCTATGGCGTATTGGCATCACGGGCATGGCAAGGAAACGAGAGATAACAGATTTCTGCAGGCAAGAAAAATTAGCGTCACAATGGCTTTTGCAGAAAAGAGATCAGCATTGGACAGCTAACCAGTCTCTGGCTGAGGACTGATCACCCTCGGTCGGCACACCTCTGAAGGATATCATGGACAGTGCTGAAACATCTGATGGAAGAAGATTCCACCCGATGAAGAGACTGGTGGATGGCTTCACCACATTGTTTAAAAGTAAATATATATATATATATATATATATATATATATATATATATATATATATATATATATATATATATATATATATATATATATATATATATACACACACACACACACACACACACACACACACACACACACACACACACACACACACACACACACTGTCCGTTTCTTCAGTTATTCTAAGAATTATGCACTTTTAGTATAGTGTCATTACAGGTTAACATTTAATTTGGTCACACAAGATAACATGGCAGGATTTTTTTTTTTTTGTATAAAAGCAATCTAGTAGCCTATGGTTGCTCTGACATCACTCAACAGTCCTCCACTTGTTTCCTATATTTGACAGTCAGCTATGTGCAACTGCAGACGGAAGCATCTCATCTCCTGATCTGTCTCCAAGGAAAACATCTGACACCCCTTGCTCTTGAAATAAAAGGTTGACTGAGAACACAGACTCCAGAGGCAGATAGAGTTGCCCATTCAGAACTCTGTCTCACAGAGTTGTAATGTTTAAAGCTCTTTTTGTGCCCCACTAGCTCATTCTATCCCTGAAAACCTTTCTATTTAGGCCATTTCAAATAATGGAGTGTACTGAAAGCTTAATTATCTATGTCATTCCCTCACCAATCACACCGGTAAACTGAAGGAGCTGTTGATACAAAGCTTAGTTCAAGACAGCGAGGAACAACTTTGTCCCATCTGGAACAAAACATTAGGTAATTCAAAGAAAAACACATGGGAAACAGATTGCAATAGCAAACAGAGTTATACTGTAAAAAGAACTTGAGTGAAAGTTTGTGCTTGGAGTCCTTAATCTAGTGAAAAATCAATGTATCATATGGTACACAGATGCAAATTTTCTTAAAGAAAGAATGTATGTGGAGTCTTGAACATCTGGGTCTAAAAGCAAAGAGGTATAAATTTGGAATAAGATGTTCAAGAAGCACATAATGTGTGTGTGTGTGTGTGTGTGTGTGTGTGTGTGTGTGTGTGTGTGTGTGTGTGTGTGTGTGTGTCTGTGTGTGTGTGTGTGTGTATAGAATGTATAGAGCTCTTGTCTCAGTAATCTGACCTTGGATAAGAAAATGGATATATTTGATATTTTATATGATATAATATATGAAATATTAAATATCCATTTCTTGTCCAAGGTTTTGTTGCTGAGACAACAGCTCTAATGTTTCCCCAGCTGACACTCTCTAAGGCTGAGCCCAGACACACTTCATAGGAAACTTATTTTAGCTACTTATTTTTGTTGTCTCGTTTTTTCGGTATTACCCATATCTCATGACCGTAGTTTGGAACGTTGATGGACTGATAAATCAAAACCTCCGCCTTAAAGCTTAGCTCCCTCTTCATGATAATGGACTGGTACAGCACCGTAATTACTGCTGAGAAAGCCCAAGCTTGTCTGTCCATCTGCCACTCCATTCTACCATCACTTGTAAACAAGATCTTGAGATACTTTAACTCCTCTGCTTGAGGCAAAGACCCTACTCTGTCCCAACTAAGCGGGAGTAAGCCCCTTTCTTCTGGTTGAGAACCACACCTTTGGATTTGGCGCTACTAGCTGTCGTGCTTGCCGCTTCAAAGTCAGCTGCAAACATTTCCATTGTACACTGAAGGTCAATGCCATATATATATGGGGCAGTGGTGGTCTAGTGGATAGGGCACAGGATCGCTGATCCGAAGGTTGGGGGTTCGAGTCTCCACAGGGTTTTCACTGTCCCCCCCAGTGCGGCTAACTGGGTTATCAAAGGCGGGCCATGTCTCTCACTGTCTATGGTGTGAGTCATGTAAAAGAACCATTGTTGACTTTCATAAAGAGTAGGCTGCAAAGCCGTCAGCGTGTTTCTGTCCCTTGCTAAAAGGGTTGTGACAGGAAGGGCGTCCGACCGTAAAAACCTATGCCAAATCAAATGTGCGAATCAAATGATTTGCTGTGGCGACTCCCGAGAAAAGGGAAAAAACCGAAAGGAAGAAAGAATATATATATGTGTGTGTGTGGTGCATTAGCATCAATTTGGTACAAGAAGAATATAGATGTTTCATGTTTTTAAGCCTTCGATCCTGAGAACGTTCTCAAAATATTCTGCTTCAGCAGTTATAACTGCTTTTAACTGAACAGAAATTCAGAGGCAGATATCAAATATTTATTAAAGTTGGGATGCACTTTGTTCTGCTGCATCCGACTGCTTCCTGCTAAAGATGGAAACGGCTCTTGTGTTGTTCCAGCTGTTTATAAACCATTAATCATGAATACAATGGATTAGAAACACTGGTTCTCAGAGAATTTAGTCTGCTTTGTTACATCCTACTCAGCTTTTGAATAGCTTAATTATCAGCTTAAGAATTTGAATTATGTGTAATGTACAATAGAAGCAAAAAAGTGCGTGCTGTCCTCAGTAAATTAAATGTGAATTAATACATGAGGAGACCATCTACAACAGACCCTTCATGTGCCATATTGTCTCACCTGCTCCGTACATGACTGCTAGCATGATAGATGAGATCCAGGAGACTTGGCTACTAGTGGCTCCAAAGATCACTTCAATCTCTTTGAAGAACACAGTGATGGACTTTGGGAAGGCATAGGAGAAACCAATAGAGATGAAGGCACCAACCACAACTGCCCAACCCCAACCCCCCTCTGGAGGAGTGTAACCCACAGAACGACCAACTGCAACTGGCATGGTGATATCTTCTCTAAAGTGCAGCTGAGTGTCTGTAAGGATAGATTAGAGGCATATTAACTAAAACACCTACAGGATATCTTCAAATATCGGGTCAGGTTCCAAACATTTATAAATCAAAAGCAAACTTATTTTTTAATTACTCATTCATTTGGTCCTAAACAGAATAATTGGAAGGGTCGAGATGTTGACTTCAACTTGTAATGCTTTTTGTGTTTGTGGTATAGTTAACCTTTCACAAATAATCCATCAAGCCTCTTAATACCCATACTCATTACAAAGCCATTCTTTGATGACAATTATAATAGCTTTAAATGTTCTTTAACATGATCAAATGTTTTCAGACCATGCTTATAAGATGTAATATGAAGCATATTCAGTCTCACAGATCACATAATTCGTAAATAAAACACCTACCTTTTTACACGACTCAACACGTTCTCTAAAAAAAAATAAAATAAACAAAACTCCAAAGCACATTAGTTCTTCACAGTACAAGTTGACCAATGCTTTAGCGTTGAATCTTAATCAGCACACAGAAAGCACAGCCACAAAACTGAACTAAAGTACGTCACACGTACCACAGGTTTTAATGATGTAACAAGCCAGACCCACATTAACTGTACAATGTTTGACTGAGATAAGAACTGTTCTTATTGGCTCACGAGGCCAACAGAGAAGACAAAACAGAGTCCTATTGGTTGTACAGTGTACCAGGACTGCCTATTTCTGTCCCCTCTCTCCACCTTCTTGTCCTTTGTTCCAAATTCTCATCCCAGTTCTTATTCAAAATGAATTAAGTTCTTTTTCATTTAGTGAAATTTGTGTTAAATCATCTAAAATTAATAGGTCTCAAAATTAATATGTTATGTGCTAATTTTGCCATTAAAAAAGGATAATAAAAATATGAGCATTTACGATAATTTTGCCTGAATTAATTGATTAAAATGTTTCTAGACCAAGAGCAAAATTGACATAAAACATTCACCCTAAACCACATTACACATTTTAAATAAATATAAAATCAAAATATTTGTGACATTTTAGTATTTTAATAACTGTTTAATAATTTTGGTGATAACTTACTGATGATATTGTATATGTGTATTCCTATGATGAACTGACAACTTACAGCTGGGGGCACACAGCTAAACGTTCCAATAGTGTTTTGTAAAAGAAAAAAAAACTAATTGAGAGGATCTTAAATATAAAGAATACTTATCAGGTTTTGCAGATGGCTAATAAGATGAAAAAAAGGCGTTTCTTTTCTCACCACCTACCAATGGCATTTAACCTTATATAAATCATACATCCCGCAAACATCATAAATCCCTACTGTCACCACTGTTGGGTCATTGAGCGAGGCCCTTAACCCTCAATTGATCAGTTTTCTATCTATCTATCTATCTATCTATCTAGCTATCTATCTATCTATCTATCTATCTATCTATCTATCTATCTATCGCTCTCTCTCTCTCTCTCTCTCTCTCTCTCTCTCTCTCCTCTCTCTCTCTCTCTCTCTCTCTCTCTCTCTCTCTCTCTATATATATATATATATATATATATATATATATATATATATAAGGAAAATGTCACAAAAACAAGGCCAATTATGCACCCCTCCCAAACCAACAAAAAACAACCAAAAATCTCCCATCAAAACTACTTATATTGTTGCATCTGTATGTGCACACGCATTTGCGTGAGTGCGTGTGAGTGTATGTATGTATGTATGTGTGTCATCTTCTTTTCATGCAATACTATCTGTATGTGTGTGTATTTATATTTTATTTACATGTTATGTTATTTTTTAATGTTTAATTGTTACTATAAGCATTTATAGCATTGAATATGTATTTATTGATATTATATACACATAGGCATGTTCATATTCATCAGTCAGGGGGGTTGATCCTACATCTTGGAAATTGGCGGTCGTCGAAGGGGTGGGTGGGTTCTCGGTCCCCATTAACAGTGGAAAGTGAAGGATCCCTGTATGCACACACACACACACACACACACACACACACACAGGTATATATATATATATATATATATATATATATATATATATATATATATATATATATTTATATATATATGTATATATATATATATATATATATACACACACACACACACACACACACACACAACACACATATATATATATATATATATATATATATATATATATATATATATATATATATATATACACACTATATATATATATATATATATATATATATATATATATATATATATATATATATAAAATTCTGAAGTCTCTCTAGATAAGAGCATCTGCCAAACGCTGTAAATGTAATGTACATATATTCTGTTTTTTCCCACAGTTCAGTGACATGCACAGTAGGTTAATTGGCTGTTCCAATTTTGCCCTAGTTGTGAATGGTTACTATTATGTTGCATTGAAATGGTCTGGGGAGTGAAGTTGTCATAGTGTATCTCTTTATGTTCAATAATCCACATGTTAAAGAATTCAAAACAAGAAACAGAAAAAGTGTCCAGTGCCAAGAGTCACAAATAAAATGAATTTTAATCTGTACATCCAAGCTAAAAAAAATTATTGATTATAAAATGAAATTTAGATTGTGGAATACCTTATCAGATTCAGGGATTCTCACCTATCTATCAAAACAGACTTAATGCCAGCATCACTAATGAAAAAACGTCTCTAGTGGCAAATAACATACATAGATAATGTACATTTAATTCCTGAAGTACTACATTCATCTTTTGCTTTTCTGAGGGAGGAATTGAAAAAAAAATGCTGAGCAAGAACATTTTGCTTATCCGAGTCAGCCCAGACACAACAAACATGATCTGAAATCTTATGCGGCAGGCACTGCATAGTCCTCCTGTGTTCCGCCCATGTGTGGAAATTATAAAACAAACAAATAAACGACCAAAGAAACAATCAAAAAAAAAACAGAAGGTGGAAGGAGGCACGAGGAATATAGTAGAAAAAAAATCTGCTGATCCCACATTAGTATATTTTACATAGATTGAATTCTAGTACTAACAAAGTGCACCATATGTTTTCAGGCAGTCTGGAATTAAACAGTTTGTTAGATTATTAATCCTATAAGGCTTGGTTTAAAAAAAAATCCTATTACTGGTCTTCATATATTTCTTACGGAACTACAAGGGAAATTTTGTCTTTATCCTTTGATCCTTATCCTTTCTGATCAGTTTTATTCTTATCACTTGAATGTATAAAAAAGCAGTGATAATGTAAAGAGAAATTCCACTTTTGTCACTGTAAGGGCTTAAAGGACAAACGGCCATCATTTTCAAACAATTCCATACTTATGGAAGACATGATATTCCTCACGTTCTCTCATGCCTTTCAAAGCGGGAGTGCTTCTTTGATTTCATTGTGTTCTAGGCCTAAAAATTGAACCACACCTTACCAGTCCCTTTTTTCCTTCATCTAAGGAAGCTGGGTGATCCATACAGACTGAGAGAGGAGGAGTCACATTCCTATTTAGCTTAGTTTGTTTGGCCTCCTCATTGTAGAGGCAGCCCCATGCCAAGAGACCTCACATATGTCTGTGTAAAGCAACTGAGAAAATAAACACTTACTACCTTATCAGAGAACTTTGAGATTCCTCATTTAGCATGTTATTGTTAACAATATTAAGCTTGAAAGTAAAGGAAACATGGCATGCTTGTTTTGACACACAGCTAAGGAAGCTCTCAGGGTAAATGTCTTGACTGCTAATATTTATCTTTACTTGTTGCAGGGTCCAGGAGACATCGGAGTTCAGCAAATCAATGAATAAAAAGTGCTTTAATAAATAAGAGGAAATATGGTTCCTGTATGCGGAAGAGACGGAATAAATGAATGAGAATATTATTATTAAAATGAATCATAGATACACATCAGGTGAAGGGGCAGTGGTGGTCAAATGGTATAGTGCGTTGGATCACTGATGCTAAGGTTGGGGGTTTGAGTCCCACACTCCACAAGGTTGTCACTGTCCTCCCAGTGCAGCTAATTGGGTTATCAAAGGCCGGTCATGTCTCTCACTGTCTATGTTGGGAGGTTCATGTAAAAGAACCATTGCTGACTTTCGACAAGAGTAGGCTGCAAAGACGTCAGCGTGTTTCCGCCCTGCAATGGCCTGGCGAGCTGTCCACGATGTACTCTGCTCTCACCCGGAGTCGGCTGGGATGGAAGCCAGCCTCCCCACGACCCTAATCAAGATTAAACGGTTACAGAAAATGAACTGAACTGACGTCAGGGAAAGCAAATATGTTCCATAGAATAAGACACACTTACCCGGTCATGCTTTCCCCATCACTGTAGACCTTATACGTATTGTTGGATTTAATTCAAACTACTAAAATCAAATACTATAATAATACATGTTCCCTTCTCTCCCTTTTTATGATGTGTTCCTGATTCTGTTCCTGTTGTTGAATTTAGCATGGCTCTGTTTGCTTATTCCCCCCCCCCCCCCCCCACTTAACCTATGATACATTTTGCTAAGCATCTGCACTAGGGCATTTTCCAGTACATAGTCAATGTATCATTAAAATATCCAATGGATATGCAATAAAAAAGTGGACAGTTTTGGTTTTCTTATATATTTTTTCATGGTAACTGTTCTACTGTAGTAAATTTTATCCATCTCGCTGATTGAAGCTTCGTCCTTTCATTCGTCTACATGGATAAAAGGTAAAAACAAAAACAAAACAAAATACTTCTTACTGACATTTTTGTCAACACAAATCATGTTCTTCATCCACAATTTGTAAAAGAAGAGGTGGTTCACATAAGCGCTTGATGTCTGCTTAACAAATAACATATTTAATATATTAAATTAAAACTGTTTGCAGTACTTATAGATTGTATGGTCTCCTACATCCCCTTCATTATGTATACAAATCAGCTCCCTTATTACCTGGTTGTATAGAGTAATGTAATCCCACCACTGTCCCTAACTATGGATTCCCTCCTGCCTTATAAAGAGGTTTTTGGTGATTTGGATGCACTTCATGATTGCCAGTTTCTGGTCAAATTATACATAGCATATTTCTGTAAAACAAAGCAAATAGTTAGTCATCAAGGAAGAGTGACATGAAGCTGCAGTGGTAAGCGCTCAGCCCCATCTGTTGGCCACATTATGACAACGTATTTTCACCCTGTGTTTCTGGTCTGTTATTAAAATAAAAACATAAGCATATTCTAAAGCATATTCTAAGCAAGTTATAGCCAAGAACAGGCCACCAAAAACAGGGGAAAAGGGAAATTGGATTGTTAATAATAAGGAATACTTGTCTGTCACTAGCTGTTGTAATGAAAATTACTTTTAGAATATTATTATTATTATTTTTTTTGAAGCTATGAAATATTATTAGTACTAAACTGTTTGAATATAAAACGAAAAGAAAACCAATGATAGGGAGCTGAGAGCATAGCTAGAAAGGCATAATGTAGAAATAGAAATTATAACTTTTTGTGAGGAACTCAATAAACATGGATTCAAGTGATAACCCCTCGTTAAATTTGTAAGTTATATTTTCTTACCTATAAAAATTTCTTTGTGAAATATGTGCACATGTATATGTTCAGGTGAAGGTTCACGTTTGTTTTTTCTGGACACATGACTTGATTAAGCTCAATGAGTAACTCTTAGCCCCCTCCTTGAATCGCTACCTTGTCATGGTGGACGGGTTTGTGTGGCCTAATGATCCTAGGAGTTATGTTGTCAAGGACATTATGGCCCTGGTGGAGTCACCCAAGGCAAACAGGTCCTAGGTGAAGGGCCAGATGAAGTGTGGTTCAAAAGACCTCAATGACGAAGAAGCAAAAAACAACGACACAGTTTCCTTTGCCCGGATGCGGCTCACCGGGGTCCCCCCTGGAGTCAGGCCTAGGGCGGGGCTTGAAGGCGAGCACCTTGTGGTTGGTTTCTGCCCATGGAGCTCGGCTGGGCCCAGCCTTAAAAGGAGACATAGGTTCGCCCTCCCATAGACCCACCACCTGTGGGAGGAGCTATAGGGGTCGGATGCAGTGTGAGTTGGGTGGCGTGTGAAGTGGAGAGATATTGACTAGATAGGCAACGACAATGTGACCTAGAACTGTGTGATCGGTAGGTATGGCCTGTCCAGTCTGAACCCAATTGGTGTTCCTTTTTTGGACTTTTGTGCTTATCACCGTTTGTCTCTCACGAACACCATGTTCGAATATAAGGGTGTCCATAAGCACACTTGGCACCAGGACACCCTAGGTTGCAGTTTGATGATCGACTTTGTAGTCATGTCACCGGACTTGCAGCCGCATGTTCTGGACACTTGGGTGAAGAGGGGAGCTGAGTGTCTCCTGGTGAACATTTGGCAGAGTCTCCTGTCAGAGAGACCTTTAACTCCGACCTCCAGCAGAGTAACAACCACATCCCGGACAAGGCGAGTGGCAGGGAATCCAAATGGTCCATGTTTCGTGCCTCCATTGCTGAGGCGGCAGCCTGTAGCTGTGGTCAGAAGGTCATCGGTGCTTGTCGTGGTGGTAACCCCCATACCCAGTGATGGACACCTGTGGTGAAGGGGGCCATCCAGCTAAAAATTGAGGCCTATCAGGTCTCATTGGCCTGTGGGAATCCCGAGGCAGCAGACAGGTACTGGCATGCCAAATGTGCTGCAGCCCAAGGTGTTGCTTATGCAAAAGCTTGGGTGTGGGAGTTTGATGAGGGCCTGGAGAGTGATTTACGGTTGGCCTCAAAAAGGTTCTGGACCATCATCCGACGTCTCAGGAGGTGGAAGCAGTTCTCCACAAATACTGTCTATAGTGGAAGTGTGGAGTTGTTCACCTTGACTGGGGATGTCATTGGAAGGAATGCTTCAAGGACCTCTCAATTCCACAAACATGTCCTTGGTGGAGGAGGAAGACCCTCTTGGTTTTTGATGGGGGTCCACCCATCACTGAAGCTGAGATTGCTGAGGTAGTCAAAAAGCTCCTCGGTGGTCAGGCTCCAGGGTTGAATGAGAACCACACCTCTCAAACCTCATATTCAAGAGGAACAATGTGAATTTCGTCCTGGTCATTGCACTCTTGACCAATTCTATATGCTCTAGAGCAGGGGTCACCAACCTTTTTGAAACTGAGAGCTACTTCATGGGTACCAATTAATGCGAAGGGCTACTAGGTCGATACACACCTCTGAAATTACAAATTTGCTCAATTTACATTTAATTAGATTTAATTAGATGTTATTATTAATAATTAATGATATTCATCTATGTGAAGATATTGACTTGATTTAAAAATATATTCAAAAAAATTATATGCAGCTCAATGGAGAGTGGCGCTGTCCTAAAAATGGGCCTGTCCTAAAAATAGCAGTGAACAGGTCCGCGGGCAACTTATATTGTCCTTGCGGGCTACCTGGTGCCCACGGGCACCACGTTGGTGATCCCTGCTCTAGAGGATCTTGGAGGGGACATGGGAAGTTATCCAATCTGTCCACATTTGTCTTGTGGATTTGGAGGCTTTTGATCATGTCCCTTGGGTTATCTTGTGGGGCATGCTCTGGGAGTATGGTGCTCCAGACCCATAGCTGCTGGCCATTTGGTTGCTGTATCACTAGTGCCAGAGTTTGGTCTGTATTGGGAACAACAGGTCTCATTAATTTCCAGTGAGGATTGGAGTCCACCAAGGCTGTCCCTTGTCACCAATTCTGTTCATAATTTTTATGAACAGAATTCCTAAGTGCCTCTGAGGCCTTGAGGGGGGTTCTGGTTTGGTGGCCATTGGCTCTCGTCTCGACTTTTTGCGGATAACGTTGTCCTTTTGGCTTCATCAAGTCGGGATCTCCAGCTCTCATTGGAGCAATTTGCAGTCAAGTGCAAAGCGGCCGGGATGAAAATCAGCACCTCCAAGTCTGAGGCCATGATTCACAGTCAGAAAAGAGTGGAATGCACTCTCCAGGTCAGGAATGAGGTCCTTCCCCAAGTGGAGGACTTCAAGTATCTCAGGGTCTTGTACACAAGTGACGGGCGGATGGAGTGGGAGATCGACAGGTGGATTGTTGCAGCCTCTGCTGTAAAGCAGAGCCTGTACCAGTCCTTTATGGTGAAGAGGGAGTAGAGCCGCAAGGTAAAGCTTTCAATTTACCAGTTGACCTACGTTCCAACCCTCACCTATGGTCATGAGCTTTGAGTAATGACTGAAAGAACAAGATCGAGGATACAAGCGGCTGAAATGAGCTTCCTTGGCTGGGTGATGGGGCTCTCCCTTAGAGATAAGGTGAGAAGCTCAGCCATCCGGGGAGAACTTTGAGTAGAACCGCTGCTCTTCCACATGGAGTGGAGCCAGTTGAGGTGGTTTGGGCATCTGGTTAGAATGCCTCCCGAACGCCTCCCTGGTGTGGTGTTTTCGGCCTGTCCAAACAGAGAAGAGACCCTGGGGTCAACCTAGAACACACTGGAGGGACTATGTCTCTTAGCTGGTCTGGGAATGCCCCGGTGTCCCTTGGAAGAGCTGGAGGAAGTGATCGGGGAAAGGGACCTCTGGACTTCATTGCTTATGCTGCTACCCCATGCCCTGACCCTGGATTAAGCGGAAGTAGAGGAATGAATGAATTAATATATCTAAGCCAAGAAAAGGGCCCACATTTTGTGTCATTTCTAATTCTATCTATTTATCTTCCTTTCGGCTTTTTCCATTTTACTTGGGAGTCGCCACAGCGAATCATTTGATTCACACGTTTGATTTGGCAGAGGTTTTTACGTCAGATGGCCTTCTTGTCACAACCCTTTAGCAAGGGACAGAAACACGCTGACGACTTTGCAGCCTACTCTTTACGAAAGTCAGCAATGGTTCTTTTACATGCCTCTCACCATAGACAGTGAGAGACATGGCCCGCCTGTGATAACCCAGTTAGCTGCACTGGGGGGGGGGGGGGGACTCGAACCCTCAACCTTTGGATCAGCGATCCAGCGCCCTATACCACTAGACCACCACTGCCCCTTTGTGTCATTTCTAATATGGACTAGAAATTAGCCTACTGCCAATTTGGACTTATTTTATTATTCAATGAATGTATTTTAATCCAAAGAACACTGATTACAGATATTTAGACATATGATACATAAATAACATCAGCCTGCTGCAATTCCAGTCATGTAGAATTAAAAAAAAAAGTGTGCGTGTGTATGTGTGTGTGTGTGTGTGTGTGTGTGTGTGTGTGTGTGTGTGTTTGTTTGGTTTTACTCTATAGATGTATGCCATTGATTAATGCAGCCATGAGGTGGGGGGGCACTAACCAGTGTCTCTCCCCCTCATGCCGGTCCCAAGCCCGGAGAAATGCAGAGGGTTGTGTCAGGAAGGGCATCCGACGTAAAACCAATGCCAATTACTTAAAATGCAAATCAAAAGTATTACCTCCATACCGGATCGGTCGAGGCCCGGGTTAACAACGACCGCCATCAGTGCTGTCAATCAACAGGGTGCTGATGGAAACTGGACTACTGTTGGTCGAAGACGTCGAAGAAGGAGAGGTGGGAGGCGTGTCCGTAGGCAGAGAGAGAAGAGGAAAGGCATGAGTCTAGGACTGAGAGTGGGGACTTTGAATGTTGGAACTATGCACAGAAAAGGTAGAGAGCTGGTTGACATGATGCAGAGGAGGAAGGTGGACATACTGTGTGTTCAGGAGACCAGGTGGAAAGGTAGCAAAGCTAAAAGCTTAGGAGCAGGGTTTAAGCTATTTTATCACGGTGTGGATGGGAAGAGAAATGGAGTCGGAGTCATCTTGAAGGAGGAGTTTGTCAGGAATGTTCTAAAAGTGAAAAGAGTGTCAGACAGAGTGATGAATCTCAAGTTAGAAATTGAAGGTGTAATGCTCAATGTTGTTAGTGCTTATGCCCCACAGGCAGGATGTGAGCTAGAAGAGAAGGAGAGATTCTGGAGTGACTTAGATGAAGTGATGCAGAGTACCCCCAGAGGTGAAAGAGTGGTCATAGGTGCAGACTTCAATGGACATGTTGGGGCAGGCAACAGAGGGGACGAGGAAGTGATGGGCAGGTTTGGTATCCAGGACAGGAACGCAGAAGGACAGATGTTGATAGATTTTGCAAAAAGGATGGAAATGGCTGTGGTGAATACTTTCTTTGAGAAGAAACAGGAGCATAGGGTGACTTATGAAAGCGGAGGTAGGCGCACACAGGTAGACTACATCTTGTGTAGGCGATGTAATTTGAAGGAAGTCAGTGACTGCAAAGTCATCGTGGGTGAGAGCATTGCCAAACAGCATAGGATGGTGGTGTGCAGGATGACTCTGATGGTGAGAAAGGTGAAAAAGGCAAAGGCAGAGCAGAAGACAAAGTGGTGGAAGCTGAAAAAGGAAGAGTGTCGTGTTGTCTTCAAGGAGGAGTTGAAACAGGCTTTGGGTGGCCAGGAAGTGCTTCCAAATGACTGGACAACCACAGCAAATGTGATCAGGGACACAGGTAGGAGAGTACTTGGTGTGTCCTCTGGAAGGAAAGTAGATAAGGAGACTTGGTGGTGGAATGAGGAAGTGCAGGAGTGTGTACAAAGGAAGAGGTTAGCCAAGAAGAAGTGGGACATTGAGAGAACCGAAGAGAGTAAACAGGAGTACAGGGAGACACAGCGTAAGGCGAAAGTAGCAGTGGCTAAGGCCAAACAGAGGGCATATGATGACTTGTATGATAGGTTGGATAGTAAAGAGGGAGAAAATGATCTATACAGGTTGGCACAGCAGAGAAATAGAGATGGAAAGGACGTGCAGCAAGTTAGATTGATAAAGGACAGAGAGGGAACTCTATTGACTGATGACAGAAGTGTGCTGGGAAGATGGAAAGAGTACTTTGAAGAGCTGATGAATGAGGAAAATGAGAGAGAAAAAGAGTAGAAGAGGTAACCATTGAGGGGCAGGATGTAGCAAAGATCAGTAAGGGTGAAGTGAGAAGGGCATTGAAGAGGATGAAGAATGGAAAGGCAGTTGGTCCTGATGATATACCTGTGGAGGTATGGAAGTGTCTAGGAGAGGTAGCAGTAGATTTTCTGACAAGAACATTCAACACGGTACTAGAGAGTGAGCAGATGCCGGAGAAGTGGAGGAGAAGTGTGCTGGTGCCCATTTTTAAGAACAAGGGAGACGTGCAGAGTTGCAGCAACTACAGAGGGATAAAGTTGATGAGCCATACGATGAAGTTATGGGAAAGAATAGTGGAAGCTAGACTAAGGGCAGAGGTCAGCATTTGTGAACAACAGTTTGGTTTCATGCCAAGAAAGAGCACCACAGATGCAATGTTTGCCTTGAGGATGTTAATAGAGAAGTACAGAGAAGGTCAGAGGGAGCTACATTGTGCCTTTGTGGATCTGGAAAAAGCATATGACAGGGTGCCAAGAGAAGAACTGTGGTATTGCATGAGGAAGTCTGGAGTGGCAGAGAAGTATGTTAGAGTGGTGCAGGACATGTATGAGAGATGTAAGACAGTGGTGAGGTGTGCTGTCGGTGTGACCGACTAATTCAAGGTGGAGGTGGGACTGCATCAAGGGTCAGCTCTGAGCCCCTTCTTGTTTGCTATGGTGATGGACAGGCTGACAGACGAGGTGAGACAAGAATCTCCATGGACTATGATGTTTGCAGATGACATCGTGATCTGTAGTGAGAGCAGAGAACAAGTGCAGGAAAATCTCGAGAGGTGGAGGTATGCCCTGGAAAGGAGAGGAATGAAGGTTAGCCTCAGAAAATCAGAATACATGTGTGTGAATGAGAAGGACCCAGGAGGAACGGTGATGTTACAGGGAGCAGAGATAACGAAGGTGGAGGATTTTAAGTACTTAGGCTCAACAATCCAGAGCAATGGAGAGTGTGGAAAAGAGGTGAAGAAGCGTGTGCAGGCAGGCTGGAATGGTTGGAGAAAAGTATCCGGTGTGATGTGCGATAGGAGAGTGTCAGCAAGAATGAAGGGAAAAGTGTACAAGATGGTGGTGAGGCCAGCGATGTTGTATGGCTTAGAAAAAGTGGCGCTGAGGAAAAGGCAGGAGGCAGAGCTGGAGGTAGCGGAGATGAAAATGTTGAGGTTCTCCCTGGGAGTAACGAGGATGGATAGGATCAGAAATGAGTATATCAGAGGGACAGCCCACGTAAGATGTTTTGGAGACAAAGTCAGAGAGGCTAGATTGAGATGGTTTGGACATGTACAGAGGAGGGATAGTAAGTATATTGGCAGTAGGATACTGAGGTTGGAACTACCAGGCAGAAGGCCTCGAGGAAGACCGAAGAAGAGATTTATGGATGTGGTGAAGGAAGACATGAAGGTTGTTGGAGTCAGAAAAGAAGATGCGGAGGACAGGGTGAGGTGGAGGCGGATGATTTGCTGTGGCGACCCCTGAAGGGAGCAGCCGAAAGTAAAAGAAGAAGAAGAAGATGTATGCCATTGATTAGTTCATATTTCTATTTCTAGTTTAGAGACATTCCAGTATTTAAGTACAGTTGTACCTCATCTAACGAGTGCCCCTTATAATGAATTTTCAATGAAACCTTCGTTGAACTTGCCAAAAATCTGCTCCATCTAACGAACAAAAATTCACCTTATGAGCTCTTCTTAAAATGGCTTTTACGGGCCGTTAGCCTTGTATTCTTTTGGGTGTTTTTCTCTGTGCTCTGAGAATGCCTTGTGCAGTGCTTTTCAATTATTTTCTGTGACACCCCCTCTAGGAAGAAACCCCCCCCCCAGCACCCCATATGCGACTATAAATAATGTTTACTGAACTGCATATCATTTGCTCGGTGCTTTTTCCCTACACCATAGCACGGCAAAGAGAGCGCCACTTCCAACTACTGTAGTGGACGCACAATTACCCTTAATTCTAGTACAATATGGCAAAAAAAGCATGTTCCCCAATGTCATACGTGCCCCACTCACTTCACACCACGCCCCCCCCCGGGGGGGGGGGGCACTATTTGAGAAGCACTGGCCTTGTGGGAGTTCACCACGATTCTTTCCTCGCTGGCATTCGTAGGATGCACATGAAGAAATGTCTCCTCCTCTTCCTCCTCCTCCTCCTCCTCCTCCTCCTCCTTCTTCTCTTCTGTTATGCACCACCTCATGCCTGCCCACATGACATCTTCGCCACAGTCGATGATCGGAAGGTTGACTGATTGTTTATTCTTGTTTTATTATTATTTATTGTTTTTACATTTTTTTTTATCTTTAATATATTAGGTCAAATATACTTGTTTGTGGCAGGTAATATGAGTTTGGGAGGGGTTGGAATGAATTAATTGGTTTTCTGTTATTTCTTATAGGAATAATTGTTTCATCTAACAAACTTTTCGGCTTACAAGCTTGCCCTCGGAACGGATTAAATTCTTTAGTTGAGGTATCACTGTATGTAAAGATAAGATGTATTTAAAAAAATACATATATAATTTGATACTAATGAAATCTGGTTAAATAAAGTCAAAGTTAGTGAAATAACACCCCCTCCCCATTCTAATGATTGAGGTAAAGCACTTGACCTTCATCAATCAGTCATAATATTAACACCAACTAACTGGTGATCAGCTAAGAGTAATCTCAGTGTTCTGATACCTTTTTATCATAGCCAGCATTAACAGTTTCAGCAATTTGTGCTACAGTATACTTTTCTATGGGTTTAGAGCACACCTAATAGTCTTCACTTCCAATGCACTTCACTTAGCCATGGACATCCATTATGATCTTGAGAGATCACTGGTTGTCCTGCCTTGCACCACCTTTGATAGGTACCTAACACTGCATACCAGAAACAGCTCATTTTCTGCCACAAAAATACCACTTCTTGACTATTCACTTTACTTATCAGTGGTAATAATGTTTTACATGTTATAAGTGATTAGTGTATGTTTGCAGGATTTTATACTGTATATTTTTGTGTTAGCTCATGATTGGCTCTTTGGATAATTATATATAACTGTAGAAGTGTGCAGGTTTTCCTATTGTTTTATTATACTTAATTTATAATGTTACTCAGTAGTAATAATTGATTGATGTGATTAATAAGATGGGTTTGTGTGCTTCTCTGTATTTTTTCTTTCATCTTACCACAAACAAAACCAGCTGGAATTTACTCAGGCGCTGCAGGACTCTCGCATACTCATCAAGTATTTGAGGAGACTTGGTGCTGTATTATTCACAAAGGAAGGCTGCAGAATGTAGCTTATGTACTGCATTTAAAACATATATTTTTGTTTAGCTTTTTATCAGCATTATTGTCTGAATAAATTAACTTCAATTAGAGAGTAAATTTTGCTCATATTTTGTGAGCTTAAAGTAACCAAACATAATTTTCACATTGTTTTGCCAATCATGAAGTAGAGTGGTAGTAATTATGGAATTGACTACATTAGTTTGGCTCATTGATTTATTTTATGTAAAAAAACGAACTGCATTCCTCATTGATGAATAAATTGTATGTAAATTCTACTGCATGTAGTGTTCTATTCACAAAATGCTTTATATCATAGTATCTTAAGCAGAAATAGGTAGAAGCACTTGGGAAACCTCCCTGATTTCTGATGAAATAATATGATAGAAGTGCCATATTATTAGAGCCTTACTTTTACAATTAAATCTGGTCAGAGGCAGTCTGGGATCACTTTTATATTTCCTTTCATTTTTCCTATTCCCGCTTCTATTTTTAGCGGTTTATAACATGGGTTTCCCTGAATGGCCACCTTATTGCTTCTCTGGATCATTGTTGTTTATTAGTTGATAAATTAACTTTGTATTAAGCTACCTCAAACAATATGATGAATTTTTCATTTTTAAATATTCACTCTTGCAGGATTTCTGCAAAATCTGAAGATATCACTATCCCAAAATGGTGCTTAATGCACCCAAAGCAATGTTTGAATAGTGGAAACCACTGAAAAGAGCTGAGAGACTCCCAACTGGAAAAGGACGTAGGTGGAAAACACAGATAAATTTCTTTTTGCTTATCGTAGCCATGGCAGAAGATATTGGTGATGCACTAATGCACTAATATATTTACAAGTATGACTACATGATCACACATGACATATCACACCACAAAAGTTCAAGTGTACTCTAATCACAGTCTGGAATACAATTGCCACTTGTACAGTATTTAAGCCTTGTCTTGTGGTACACTCTTTATCAAAATTTTGCCATTTTTTATTCATATTATTCTGTGTCCATGTCTTTGCATTGAAACTGCCTCATGTACTGTATATCAACCATGTTTATAGTTTGTGTGTTCGCCCTAATGCTTGGTAACTTCACTAATGACCATCAATATCTGTAGGCATTTTCTTTACACCCAATTGTTTGGTTGGTATTCTATAAGGTTTATGTTCAATTCTAATATATTTAATACGATTGCTTATAGGTGCTTTGTTGAGAGAATATTTTTAATCAAATACAGTGCATGAAGTGCAGAGGTAATTGGTATAAATGCTGACAATGAGGCTGAGTTGAGTCCATCATATAAGAGTCTAATCATTTGCATACCTTATTATGAAAAAAAAAAAACATTTAAAAATAATTAGGTTAATATTACCTTTTTACACACACAAACACACACACACACATACACACACACACACACACACACACACACACACACCTGGAGACATTAATGGATGCAACAATTTTAAGATTAGATAAGACAATCTTTTATTGTCCCACAATGAAAAAAAAATCTTGATGCTACAGCAGCAAAGTGGCTGGATATACAAACAGAGGCAAAAAGGCAATAATAATGAACATAAATAAACGGTAGAAGAAGAACACATTTGCAAAAAGTAGACATAAACAATATATAGAAGACTATATAATTATACAGATATATATGAATTACCATATATATATATATATATATATATATATATATATATATATATATATATATATATATATATATATATATATTCAGTTCAGTTCATTTTCTGTAACCGCTTAATCCTAATTAGGGTCGCGGGGAGGCTGCCAACTTCGGGCGAGGGCAGAGTACACCCTGGACAGCTCGCCAGGCCATCGCAAAGCAGAAACACGCCGACGGCTTTGCAGCCTACTCTTGTCGAAAGTCATCAATGGTTCTTTTACATGTCTCACACCATAGACAGTGAGAGACATGGCCAGCCTTTGATAACCCAGTTAGCTGCACTGGGGAGGACCGTGACAACCTTTTGGAGAGTATATATATATATATATATATATATATATATATATATATATATATATATATATATATATATATATATATAGCTGCAAAGCCGTCAGCGTGTTTCTGTCCCTTGCTAAAAAGGGTTGTGACAGGAAGGGCATCCGACGTAAAAACCTCTGCCAAATCAAACGTGCGAATCAGATGATTCGCTGTGGCGACTCCCGAGTAAAAGGGAAAAAGCCGAAAGGAAGACAGACCGTATCCTTACCATATCGTTCATACGTATATTGAAATTTGTGGGAAAAAAATCAGAAGTTCAATCAAACCTCATAAAAGTTAATTGAATGACAGGGGTTTCAGTGTTTTTTTTTTTTTTTTAATTATTTTTCCACTGAAGTTATTTGGCAGTATTTCACTGTCTGTGGTGAGAGGTATGTAAAAGAACCATTGTTGTTGTTTGAAAAGAATAGGTTGTTAGTTGCTGTCATCATGTTTGTGTCGAAGGCCTGGTCACCTGTCCAGGGTGTAGCCCGCCCTCACCCAGAGTTAGCTGAGATGAGTGCCATCCTTCCCATGACCCTAATTAGGATTAAGCGATTCAGAAAATGAATGAATGAAGAAATAATTTGAATTCACTTGGCAATGATAATCAGATTACTTTAAGCACATAGAACCTTTTGCAGATCTCATCAGATGCTGCAGCTCTCTCTATGCTCATCTGCATTGTCTTTGTCAGATTCATCCTTTTTTGGTTCCATGTGTGTATTTCTAGCTTCTTCCTTTGCTTCTTTATCCAGCAGCCTGTAGTTAATTCCCATTCCAATAAAGAGGAACATGCTTGCAACCAACAGGATTGTTCCACAGGCTTTGTAAGTGTATTTGTAGTCATGGTAGATGTCATAAAGTTTCCCTGTCAATACAAATATAACGCACATTATTTGACTTTCACTTTATACAACAGTGTTCTGAACTTTTTGTCTTTTGTGGGTTTTTTTATATTATCTATCTATTTGCATGTAAAATGCAAACTATAATTTTACATTTAAATATTTGTGTTTTTGAAACATTTCAATGCCAGTGGAAAGCGCTAGACCATTGCAGGTCCAACACACAACTATTTACACTCACTGTCATACCTAGTGGCAATTCGGAACAGCCAATACCTTACTGTGCATGTTTTCTTAAACTGTGGGAGGAAACCGAAGTACCCAGAGGAAACCCACAGAAGCATGGAGAGAACATGCAAACTACACAGAAATGCCTGAGCTCAGAAATTGAGCCCGAGTCTTCTTGCAGTGAGACAGATATGCTAACCACTGTGCCACCATGAAGCCCTTGAAGAATTCAACAAAAGCACTTTTGCTTAATCAAATAAGCCACTATTGTGTAAGTACCACACAAACTAACAAAACAAACCTAATTTTTAGACTTACCTAGTGTGGGTGGGGCAAGCAACACTGGCACACTCTCCAAGATAGTGATCATGCCCACAGCACTGGGAAAGCGTTGAGTTCCCACTAAATCCATCAGGGTCTCAAACAACACAGAACCCAGCCACCCAAAACCAAACCCAAAGAAAGCTGAATACATCACAAACCCTAAATATTCCTGTGCAAAGGGGACAAGAAAATGGCATATACTGTTAAATAGAACTGACGCTGCAAAGAAATACTGTATCCTTGGTCGTACCCATTTGGTGTTAGCTACTGTTCCCATGGCTGGTCGCGCTACCATGTCTACAAAGGCCATCACTGAAAGCAATGATGCAGCTTTCTCATTTGAAATATTCTTCGTCTTTGCATAATTGGTGAGGAATACCATTGGCGGGAAAAGACCACAGAACAGCACGCTATTACCTATGAGGTACAGGAGGAATCCACGGTGTCTGAAGATTGACAGATCAATGAAACTGTTATTAGTCTTCTTCTCTCCATCAGCTCTAATCTCTTTCACAGTAGGTTGGGGTTTTGGTCCAACTGGCCTCATGAGAGCTCCAGCTACACAGCAGTTGAGCAGAAGACCACCTAGGATTAAGAAAGTACCCCTCCAACCAAACTGTTCATAAAACCAACTATTCAGAGGAGCTAAAATGCATAGTAGTACTGGGGTACCAGTCATAGCAATTCCATTAGCAAATGGCCTTCTTTTTTCAAAATACTTGCTAATCATTATCAGGGCTGGATTGAGGTTGAACGCCAGTCCCAGACCTGTTAAGACATCATAAACAGACAGGATGACAATGTTGCCCTCTTAGTAACATGATATCCACTAACATACAGTCTCATTTTGGATTTATTGGTCTTTTGGGTAAAATGTGTTCATTAAACTCACCCCCTATCACACCTACAAAGAGATACAGTTCCTCCAATGAGTTGCAGAAAGATGCTGTAATAAGCCCAGTTCCTGAGAGGCAACCTCCTAGAATCATTATTGGACGACTGCCATACTTATTCACCAGGATACTGCTAACTGGACCTATGGATAATAAAATGTTGACGTGTAGTGATTAAACAATCGAATAGTTATACAATAAGATTAAAAAAAGCAGAGGGAACAATATTCTGATGCTAGATGTAAAGCTGTTCCTTTTACTTAAAATTTTGTTCCATGTGCAATCAGGTTTTTTGGATGGTGTTACTTCTGGCATTGTGGAGCATGGTGGTGTAATGGTTAGCTTGTTGGCCTCTCACTGCAAAGGCCTGGGTTTGAATCCAGGTGGAGACACCCAAACTTTCTGACCTAGGTCTGAAGCTGTGTGGTAAGACCCCTGTGCAAGGTCTCAACTAGAAGTGTGCCTCTGTTCACCCAGCAGAATAAATAGGTACCAGTAAAATATAATGGGAATGTAACCTGCGATAGACTAGTGTCCCATCCAGGAGGAGTTGAACTCCTGGTTGCTTCACGCTACTAAAACCGGGGATAAGCACCGGCCTGATAAGCCACGAGGTTTGGGTGTAAAAACCCAGCAGACTTTTTTAGGCCCTTTTTTACTTCTGGCATTAAGATTGAAATTTACTTCTGGATTTCTGAAAAAAGTGCTTTCTGATGTTAAACAATTATGCACCAAAAGCAAGTTGCATGTCCAAAAAATTGGAACATTGAAGAAACATTTTAGTTCAGTGAAATTCACCATGCCTGAGCTCCATAACAATTTAAATATGTACTACATCGGAGCACAAGGGGAAAAAAAAATAGATTCTTATATTTTCTGAACCATTTAATCCTAACTATGGCCAAGGGGAGGATGGCGCCCATCTCAGCTATCTCCTTTTGAGTACACCCTGGACAACTCACCAGGACATCGTAGGACCAACACTCACATAACTATTCAAGAGCCAATTAACCTACTGTGCATGTTTTTGAACTGCAGGAGGAAACTGAGGGAAACCCACACAAGCATGGGGAGAACATGCAAACTCTGGACAAAAACACCTGAGCTGGGAATTGAACCCAGGGCCTTCTTGCTGTGAGGCAGATGTGCTAACCACAATGCCACTTTGACATCAGAAAATTCAACATTTATAGTTTATTTTATATTATATATAAACGAGAGACTGAACGTGCCCCTCCTTCTTCCCAGTTCACTGCATGTTACCCTTGTGTTAAGACGTCGTCTCTGTGATCTTTGTGTTTACACTGTTTTGCGGACGTTTGTAACCCTAAGCAAATATGGTTGGTCAGAAGCATAAGCCTACTAGTGATAGTGGTAATCAGAAAAAGCGGCAAGCCATCTCGTTAGAAACAAAGATAGTTATTATCAAGAAAATCGATGCTGGTGGAAAATATGCGACTATTGCACATTTCTTCCAAATGGCTTCGTCAACCATCAGAACCATTTACAAGCAGAAAGATCTCATCACAGAGCATGTTAAAGATTATATTTGATACTGTATTTGATATTTGATTAATGAATTTGATTAAAATTTATCTATTTGAAATTATTTTGCTTGAATTTAATTTATTTGAAATTAATGTTGATATTATTTGATATATTTGACAGTATTTTACGATGTTATGTTTATGTTAATCGATTTAGGGGTGTTTTATGAGATACGGTAATGGTATTTATGGATGTATAGAACAGTATGAACGTCATACGTCACTGGAACATACAGTAACAACTTACGTTTTTTTTCACCTTACGTTCACCCGTCTGGAACCGAACTAAAACATAAGTCGGGGAGCGTCTGTATTCAAAAACAAGCCATGGCGTTACAGAGAGCAAGCAAGGTACTGTGTTCATTTCTGCTAGTGACGCTGAACATTACATGATGTTCACTGGCACACCAGTGGAAATTGGTGTTCAGCTAAAAGTCAAAAAGGGTAAATCTTACCCCTAGTTCTTCAAACTCTTCTTACAATGTTTAACTTTTCTGCAGATTGAAAATTGATTTTTAAGAATGTACAGAACCATGTTAATTTCCCTTCCTTGGTTTGCCGGTGTGCACATAAGACATTCTAACTTAAATACATCATGTGCAGGTCATCACAGACTATTCACCTCGTTTTGCTCTGACCAACCAAACGGAAAGATGCTAACATTATGGTAAGCCTTCTGCATGGCCCTGTAAGGTGAATCTGAAATCATATATAGTTTAAGTGACATGGGCCAGCACTGCTAATTCTAAAGACCTTAGGCAGATGAGATAGAAAGCGCATGGAAGCTGAAACCTGATTGGACAGAAAAAAATATCTACATTCACATACATGTACTGGAAGCAGTGCAGCCAAGAGACACACTATGAAATTAAGAGAGCAGACTGTTCATAGTAATACAATCTAATAAAACAAATGCTAGAATTTAAGTTGTAAATGTGCTTCTGATAATGGTTCAGTCAATGGAGAAGGCTTTGCTGGGCCTGACATCCCACCACCAGGTATAACTTGAGGAAATGGATCTTGCACACAATAGCTTAAAAAGAGATAATACATGGCACCTTCATTTGTATTACAAATATCCCTTTTCGAATGGATACTGCACCTTGCATCAACGAATTGCCCATAACATTGATAGCCATGACACATATAATAAACCATTCAAGATCTGGGTATCCAGGTTTCACAAGAACCAAGCCACAAACTGCAGGTGAGCTAAAACTACTGAAAATCACTACTTTTTTTACTTTTCAGAAGTAGGCTAGTACACTGTCTGCTAGAATTTGTAGTTCATTCATTCATTTTCTGAAGCGCTTAATCCTAATTAGGGTTGCAGGGAGGTTGGCACCCATCTCAACCAACTCTGGGCTTGGGCAGAGTACACTCTGGACAGCTCGCCAGTTCATCGCAGGGCAGAAACACGCTGATAGCTTTGCAGCTACTCTTGACAAAAGTCAGCAATGGTTCTTTTACATGAACCTCTCCTAATAGACAGTGAAAGATATGGCCGGCCTTTGATAACCCAGTTAGCTGCACTTGGGGGACAGTGACAACCTGATGAGAGTGGGGCTTGAACCCCCAACTTTGGGATCAGTGATCCAGCTCCTTTCTACCAGGGCACCACTGTCCCAATTTCTAGTTTTCAGAATTTAAAATTATTCTATTTAAATGATTTATACAGTTTAATAATTCATAATATCCTTTTCTTTGAATCCAAGAGTTAAAATTGATTTATCTTAAAATTGTGAAAAATGAAACAATTAGCTTCCTTTGCACTGTATAAACATTCCAGCCATGTACAAATATTATTATTAATAATTTCATCCGGCGATTTTGGTTATTATCAACAAAATTTCACTTTGGAAAACTGCATACAAAACTTCTCCTCTCCAACTTAAAGACTTTGTTTTTACACAAAGATGTCAAAAAGGTATCAAAATTTTGGATCAACCCTCATCTGACCTAAAGAGGTCTTCCTCTGAGCCTGAATGCATATTTAAACACGAGAGGAAGACAATATTTTAAACAAACTCCCATTACCAGCTTAAAAAGATGCAAGTTTCATTCCGGATGGCTGAAAGAATGCACCTTCCTGATTAAGTTATCTAGTTACTAAACCCCTTTTGTCTGAATGACTACATGTAATAGAAACTTTTATAAAACATGACCAATTCCATATTAACCAACCTTGCTGTTAAACTTTCACATAACTCAAGTGTCACAGTGTTAATCAAAGTACCACAACGGTCTGGATCCCCACACTCATACCCTCACACACACACACACACACACACACACACACACACACACACACACACACACACACACACACACACACACACACATGAAACACCAGGTGTGATTTCGTAGAATGCATATTGGTATGACCATGTGAAGTTTAAGTGTCAATTCAATTAAAAAGCAACATAATTATTAGGGGTTGGTATTGCCGAGATTTCTGTATTGCAATATATTGATTTCTAACATGTATTGCTATATGTATTGCAACATACTAGTCCTTCTCAAAAAATTACCATATTGTGATTAAGTTCATTATTTTCTGTAATGTACTGATAAAAATTAAACTTTCATATATTTTAGATTCATTGCACACCAACTGAAATATTTCAGGTCTTTTATTGTTTTAATACTGATGATTTTGGCATACAGCTCATGAAAACCCAAAATTCCTATCTCAAAA
Source organism: Plotosus lineatus (assembly GCA_024760905.1). Classification (NCBI taxonomy): domain Eukaryota; kingdom Metazoa; phylum Chordata; class Actinopteri; order Siluriformes; family Plotosidae; genus Plotosus; species Plotosus lineatus. The sequence continues at coordinate 31,174,730 of CM045741.1, forward strand.
AATTAGCATATCATGTTCAGGTAGTCTAAACGAGCTATTAACCTAATCATCTGAATCAACCAATTAACTCTAAACACCTGCAAAAGATTCCTGAGGCTTTTAAAAACTCCCAGCCTGGTTCATTACTCAAAACCACAATCATGGGTAAGACTGCCGACCTGACTGCTGTCCAGAAGGCCATCATTGACACCCTCAATTGAGAAGGACGAGTATTGCAAGAACAATTTTAAATTAAAAGTGAGCCTGGTCTTGACAGTATTTATTCTTTATTTCAAAAAGAGAAATCAACAACATTAAAAATGTTGTTTTGTCTCCTGGTACACCCTTGGGACGATTGTTTCAGAAAACATCTTCCTATCAGGAATGGTGTACCTTCTATCCAGAGTTGATACTAAGTCTCTGAATTCTGGAGGGTTTATGATAGAGAAAGGACGTAAATCCTTAATGATGAATCTTGCAATGTTGTCAGTAATTTCTTGTGCACGTGGTAGAGTTTTCTTGTACCTTCCCCCCAAACCAGCCCGCCAGGTCAAATGTTTTTGTTGAGGACACACTCTGACTTTGTCTTGACAACTTGGATTCAGTTTCACTAGTTTCAGTTTGTGACAAACATGTGGTCGGACAAAAAAAGTTTTGTGTGTTATTGCCACATATGAGCAGTCAGACTCGATGTACCCCCCAAAAATTTGATGTTGCCTTTGTATGTTTTGCACACAGCATTTGCTTTATCAATGGTTCCATCCAGTGCTCTAGTGATAAAAACATAGAGTGGGTATACTATGAGGCTGCTTTGGCACCTGAATGAAACCATAGGCCCAAGGTACGTGGAGCGCAGGTGGGAGGGTGTAGGAGGTGTCCCCCCCCCTCCTGCATGGACATTAAAAAAAAAAAATTCACTGCTGTAGATGCCATTTGGTGACCATTTGTAGCATCTTCTTCTTCTTTTCCTTTCGGCTTTTCCCATCAGGGGTCGCCATAGCAAATCACCTGCCTCCATCTCACCCTATCCTCTGCATCTTTTTCTCTTACACCAACTACCTTCATGTCCTCCTTCACCACATCCATGAATCTTCTCTTTGGTCTTCCTCTAGACCTTCTTGCCTGGTAGTTCCAATCTCAGCATCCTATTGACAATATATTCACTATCCCTTCTCTGTACATGTCCAAACCATCTCAATCTAGCCTCTTTAACTTTCTCTCCAAAACCTCTTACATGTGATGTCCCGCTGATGTACTCATTGACCATTTGTAGCATGTAATATGAAATATATAGTATAGAAACATAAAATTTAGCCTACTGTATACATGTAGTTAGTTGTTGCCATGTGTCTGAGAGCAGCAGTTTTATATACTGAGGCCAAACTAAAAATCTAAAATGTAAAGAAACCAAATATAATTTGAAATACCAACTGCTTTTAATTATATTATGCACAAAGAGTCAAGATTATAATATTATTGTAAAATAATGGAAGTGATGCTTTACAACACCACATCATGCATACATGGTCCACTCCGAACTTTGAACTTTTCAAGTCTTCACTTAACCGGCTGTACAAATACCTGCTGATGTTCTCAGAAACGTGTAACATACACAATGTGATATGGTATTAGTAAAAATAGCATTAAATAAAGTAGTACAACTACAAGATGTAAATGTAGTACTATTATACTGAGTCTTGTTCTAGGTATTAAAAATCTAAGTATTGCTCAATGTTTCTATAATTAAAATTATGCACATTTGTATTTAATAAATTTAATATCTAAGCTATTGACATTCAGAAAATGCAAACTACTAAGTTGTCAAAATAAAAAATTCTGAGTCCTATCACCCTATGAGCTGTAGATTGCTCTATTTATGTAGAACAATATTAACATTACATTCATACATATTAATGCCATCATAGCGATGCCCATAGGCCTGCAGGGCACATGCTGCACGTATAACACTTACAGTGACATTGACGGCTCAGGAAAGTCTGTCAAACTTTAGAACTTTACAATAATAACATACAATATCGTTTATCATATAAATCAAATTAATATGATCATTATGCTGGAGAGAAGTGGAATGTAATTTACCGGAATTTAGGATCGATTGGAAGCATGTTGAGCCTGAGGCTGAGTCTGTAAGTTGTGTGATATCATTTTTTCAGAGTCAACAGAGACCATTGCCATGTTTAGCGGAAAAAAAAAAAAAAAAAAAAAAAATCATGCATGGTTACTGTGCCTTGTTGGAGATCAGGTTCATGGGACCGCTTCCCTCTGTTGCTCATTTTAAAAATAAAGGTTTAAGTGAAAATCTACATGCAGTAGGTCAGTAAATTTTTTGAGCAATTCGCAACATGAACCATGGTTTTGTTTTTAGCGGGAATTTCCGTATCCTGTATAAAAACAAATTCTATTGGCTGAAGGCCTTTGTGACAATCAGCACTGCCCAATCAGGGCATGGCTCTTATTATACCAAGCTCTCCACACACTGAATGACTGTAGATAAGAGGACGGAAACAAGACTGTGTCAGGATTACCTGCTGGGACCTCTGCAGTAGCCATTTTTTTTCAACTCCGATTCAATTAGCGGGAATAGCTGAAGTTTTTTTTTTTTTTTTTTTTTTTACTGTTCTGAAGTTTTCTGAATGCATGTAAAAAAACTGGTTTTGCTTTAGAGTATATGTATTGTTTGCATGCTACAACCGGTTTAAACCGATAAACCGTTTTTTTTTGCTCAGGCCTAATAATCATTATCATTATTAATATATCATATGTGTCATTTCCATAATCCATTCATCATTTATCTTGTCTATTCTTTGTTTATATAAATAATATATTATATAATATAATAAATTCCTGCATATTTATTGTTGTTAAACACAGGTCCAGGGTTAACCTGATCAATATGCAATCACCAAATGATGATCTTGTATATATAGATCACTAGCGATTCCATATATTTTATTTCCATGAAAGCAAATTGTTATCAATTAAATTCCTACATTATTTGGATCATAATGAAGTTCTAAATTTTTATTAATTTTAATAAAAAATATTACTATAGTGAAACTGTGTGGTGGTGAGGGAGTGAGCTGCATCTTCTCTTCCTTCACAATCAAGGCTGAAGTGCCCATGAGCGAGGCCCCTAACCATCAACTGCACTCCGGGCACCTGTAATATGTGTTTCAGCTCAAGGGCGTAGGCTGGAGGGTGCACAGCCCCCCCCCCCCCCCCCCACAGCAGGAGTTGAGTTCCGTTGGACAAGAAATTATGTGTATTCACAATCTTATAAATAAACTGAATGACTGTTATTGAAGAGAAAGTCGGAGATAAATTCACCATGCAGTAAACCGGAAACCGGAAGTTAACACCGGAAGTTAACATGTGACGGGCACTGCGCATGTGCAAGCCCGAGCTGACCAATCAGCAATCAATGACAAGTGGCTATCGTGGAGCGCCTCACATATTATCAGTAAGAAATAATAACTGAACACTGTCAATCAAACAAAGTGCGAGTATGAGAATATAGCACAGTTTGTTAGTACCGCTTCCAGCTCCTGCACATGTATTAGAACACAAACATTGACGCACAGAGAATGAATGGCTAAAATAATCATAAGCCATCCAGCCTGTATCTGCAGCCTAATGGCCAGTACTTTTATAAAATCAATAGTATGTCTTTGTGCTGTAAATATGTATTAATAGTTGTTTGTGCCTTTGGATAGATAAATGACTTTTGCTCAATTTGTAAATTTATTGAGCACATGTACTTGCAGATGTAGTTTGAAATATATTTGAGAATGTTTTTGGTTGAACTATAATAATTGATTGCAGTTCACCCCTGTATAGATAGCCATTTTTTAAAGTTTAAAATTCTACCCATGGTTGTACCTGGTTCCCCCAAAGTGCTCAGTAAAATAATTATTAAATTTCTAAAATTATGTGAAAGATTATGTGAAAGTGTTTATAAAGTGCAAATGTTATAAAATAGATTTAATTGTTTTTGTAATTGAACTGTAAATACATCTTTGTTAAATTGTAGTGTCATGTAACTCTGGTGTATGAATATTCATTAGTTGTGTATAATTGTATAACATAATTTATAAGACCTCTACGACAATTTTAATTATGACCCAAATTATGTATATAATTAAAACAGTCTGGTGTTCAATTTGTTCTTGTGTTTCTCTATAATCCTTTAAGGCTTAAGCCTATAGCCCCTGGAACGTGAGCTCCGGTCAATAAAGATGTGCACCCCCCCCATGGTGAGACCAGCCTACACCCTTGCAGCCTACTGCTCCGATTGGATATGGTCACTTTTTAGGTGTGTCTGTGCTCACTTCGGATGGATTTAATTCAGAGGCAATAATTTCTCTTGTGGAATTAATTCAGTAGAGCAAAACAAAAACAAAACAAAAAACTAAAACAAAAAAATATATATAAAACATTCCTACATTAGTTTTGCAGACAATGCAGAGATATTAAAATTAATTAAATAATTCTACAGCACCCCACGAAGGATAAAATAAAATGGAGTATGAAATTTGATTATGCCCTTAGAGATAGTGTAAAAAGACTTTTAGGATTTATCCCCAGAAACTTCATAACACGTTTGTGCGTTGCTGTAAACAATCCGTTAATATTTGCACTTAAAATTATATTTTAATTAACATTTTGGTGCACCTTGGTAAAATCTAACATATTTTTAAAAATTATTTTCCAAAGAAGTATCTAAGTAGCACTATATTTACATATGAGCACTTCCATTAAAAACACTGTTGTTTTTACAAGCACCATTGGCATTACATGTGTCATAGGCATGACACAAATTGGATGGTTGTCCTGTGTCCATGCATGCCTACCACAGGAAAACTGTTGCCACATTTCTGCATTGATGCGGATTGGATTATGTACCGTTGACTTGCCTGATGATGTGCAACAACAATAATAATAAAAACAGATCAATTATTAATAATGAAACTGAGCTCATACTCAACCACTCAGACTTACACAAAATAAAAAAACACAATGTATCTCAGGCCCTCAGTGCAGCTAACTGGGTTATCAAAGGCTGGCCATGTCACTTACTGTCTATGGTGAGAGGAATGTAAAAGAACCATTGCTGACTTTCAACAAGAGTAGGCTGCATAGCTGTCAGCATGTTTCTACCCTGTGATGGCCTGGTGAGCTGTCCAGGCTGTACTCTGCTGTCGCCCAGAATCGGCTGAGATCGGCACCAGCCTCCTTGAGACCCTAATTAGGATTGAGCAGTTCAGAAAATGAATGAATGAATATATCTCAGGTAGGAAGACAAATGTTCATCAAGCAAAACAACATAAAACATGAACAGGAACATAGAACATGAACTTGTTAAATATTTAGCTAAACTAACAATACAGGTGAAACAAATGAAAGTAGAAATTAGTTAGTGAAATGCGCTGAAAAGGAAACCCACTCTGGGTTAAGAATTACTCATCATTGAGTTCCCCTATTCACTGTACAGAAAATTTCAGCGGTCTAGTCAGTAAAAAACAAACAAACAAAAGAACCTTACCAAAAAACACTTCCAAACACTATTCATTGGTGATATTATTCACATGACACTGTTGCACTATTGAAAACGCACAATTAAAACAGATTGGGCCAATCTCTTTCATTGCATTGTTACATTACTTTTTATATTCCTTTTCTTACTACATTTTTTTTTTTTTTTTACACTAAAACTCTTGAATTTGTCTCAAGAAAGGGAGAATCCAATGACATGGAATTTGTTTTTTTGAGGCTATTGAAAGTTGCTTTTCACTGTACATTATGCAATACACTCAGTGCATTATATGGTGCATAATTATAATTCTCAGTATACATTCTGTCAGCATTATAAAATGGCAAAATTTCTATGAAGTGCACTATGTAGTGAGTCGTGAGGAATTTCAGACACAGGGCCATTGTTAACCTTTCTTGCTTTCACTCCAGACAGTAGTCAGGAAAACAGAGGGACTTGTTTATTTGTTTCCTTCAAGGGCTGAATTTGATGCTAATGTGTGCACAATCAGAAGCTATTAAGCCCTTAATGGCCAAATTATAAGACCAGCCTTGGACATCTATCAATAGAGCTATCCATCAGAAGCACCACTGCTAGGCAGTACCTAAATCTAAATATTTAATCAAACAACCTGTTGTTTTTTTTCCTTCAGTACTTTCAGGTGCTTACAATTCACTACTGGGTCTATCAAGTTATAGTACCTCCATTAAAAAAACAAACAAACAAACAACAAAAAAAAAAAACCACACACACATAATTTTTAAGGTTATGTAATAATGAAATACAGGCACAGACAGGAAAAGAATAGGTCGAGAATTATGATAGACAATAACAAGCCTTGTTGCTCAGTCAAAAATTATTTCAGCAACATTAGAGACTGAAAAAGAATTTTCTTACCTCCTGCATATATGAATGCTGCAGTAATGGATGAGAGAATTGAGACTTGGCTTGTGCTGGCACTGAAGAGAATTTCTATATCTCTGTACAACACACTGATGCACTTCGGGAAGGCAAAGGCAAAACCGATAGAAATGAAAGCACCAGCCACCACTGCCCAACCCCAGCCCCCCTCTGGAGGAGTATAAGTTCCAGGGCCTTTGACAGCTGCCATTGGCTATGACTCTTCGATAGATCCACTGATTCTTTTTTTACTGGAGACCAATGAAAATATTTAGTTAACAAATTTTATTTAGTTTAACCTAGACCACAAAATTCATGAGCTTCCGGAATGTAAAAAAGTGACGTAGTATATGATGCACTGGTGCTTGAAAGTGTGAACCCTTCAGATTATTTTATACTTCTCTATAAATATGGCCACAACATCAGAAATTCACACAAGTCATCAGTGACCAGTATTTCATGGGAACTATTTGGTCGAGTTCTCAGGAGGCAAGAATGACATGCGCTCATGTCTCTTCACTCACAGTGATTGCCAGCTAATCATTTGTGAACTCATTCATACAAGGGGCAGATAGTACGTTCCCTCTGAGTGTGTATTTGATTGTGGTCTAACACACAGAAGGGAAAGCGCTATCCACCCCTTGTATGAATAAGCTCACAGACTTTACAGAACTTCCAGTGGTGGCCCCATGGTAGGGTGCTGGATTACTGATTCCAAGGTCAGGAGGTTCAAACCCCACTATCAATGGGTTGTCGCTGCTGTTCCCCCTGTGCACCTAACTGGCCATGTTGCTCACTGCATGTAAAAGAACCATTGCTGGCTTTTGTAAAAAGTGCTGCTGCTGCCCTGCAATGGCATGGTGAGCTGTCTAGGGTGTACGTTGCCTTTTCCCAGAGTCAGCTGAGATGGGCACCAGCCTCCTCACAACCCTAATTAGGATTAAGCGTTTTCAGAAAATGAATGAATGAATGTTACAAAAAAGTCATTTAATCCAGCTAAACAAATAGGCACAGTTGACCTAATATGCATGCACCTGGATTGTAGAATGAATCTGGAATACTTGGAAGAAACCCACGCAGGCATGAGGAAAAACCCCCATAGAGAAAGATTCCGGATGATTGGCAGGTTCAAACTTAGAGCCTGCTTTCTGTGAGGAAATGGCATTAACCACTGCACCACTCGCCGGTTCATACTTTAATTGTGATATAATTACCTATTTTTAAGTATACTTTTTTCTTTCATGAAGATTTCAAAAAATAATCTGTTCAAATACAAAATGTTGTACTCCAGGGGTTTACAGTGGGTTACAGTAAGATTAAAGGTTGTATTAATCTCGTTTCAGAGACAAAAAAGTAGCAGTACGTAATCAGAGTCGGACAAAGCAGAACCATCACAACAAGTTTTGCCAGTACTACATGAAATACTTAATATATTAAATTGACATTAGATATGAAAAAGATGACATTTAGACATACCTCGATGTTTAGTTTTCTTTCTTTTCCCTTTCAGAAATTGTTTCCCCATACATTTGGACCAGATTTGAACAATGGTTTAAGTTCTGTGTTTTGTAAATGTAAACCTTCTGGTATTTTAGTGATGCACAAATGTTCTTAAATCCCGGACCAAGCCAATCCTGCATATCACATGACCTGTTCATGCCAGTTAGGCATACATACTCATTTACTTATAAACTGACAGTGTTCACAGTCTTCAAATGTATGGTAATAGAACATGGAATTTTACTGAATTCCTTAAATGACCTTTGATGGAAGAAGACATGGAAAATTCCACATCTTGATGAAATACAATACGTATTTTGGTATTTCTGTGATATGTAAATGTTATCTGTTGAAAAATAAAGCAAACTTTTCTTGCTTTATATAGGTATTCTCACCAATTTTAATTCTTCATTTCATTCTTCATTACTATATAGTTTAAGGTCAAGGATTTTATTATCAGTTAATGCAGAAAACAGTCACATTTTCCATGTCTAGTAATCTCGTTATTCCACTCATGGAGTGGTCATAAAGTGACCAGAAGAAGAAGAAGAAAAATGACACCCCCCCCCCCCCATAATTGCTTTGGTGGCACGGTGGCGTAGTGGTTAGCACAACCGCCTCACAGCAAGGCCTGGGTTTGATTCCCGGCCTGAGCGTTTCTGTGTAGAGTTTGCATGTTCTCCCTGTGCTTGCGTGGGTTTCCTCCGGGTGCTCCGGTTTCCTCCCACAATCCAAAGACATGCACAGAAGGTTCATTGGCCGTTCTAATTGCCCGTTGGTTCACATCGTGCAGAAGGCAATGGTAAACCACTGCACTAATCCTGCCAAGAAAACCTCCAACTCAGGGCGTTGTCGTTCATGGCGGGTCGCCAATGGTTGTCCTACGACTCAAACACTAGATAGATAGATAGATGATTGCTTTTCCACTGCTTGATTTCAGAAATCATTGGTATTGAGATTTTGTCATAGGTGTCATATTTTGGTATAAATCAAACATTAAGTGGCATCGGATTTATATTTTTTTGAAATTCTGAGCAACATTAAAAAAACAAAACAAAACAAAACAAAAAATAAACCAAAAACCTTTACACTTTCACATTGTTATGAAAATATCAAAACAGCTCATCGTTGTAAATTAACGCTTAAGCTTAAGTTTCTGTAGTCAGATTGGTTTTGGATACATGGGATGCATCAGCTTTAAGGAATAGTTTTAAAACGGTGCTTCACAGAAATATAAAAATGGGCATTAAAATTGTAATAAGCACAAAAAGTCAATTTGAATTCTTTACCAGCCCTTCTCTTTTAACCTGGACAAGCATTTTTTTCACAATAGAAATTCACCAACATGCGGTACTGTATATGCTTACAGCAGTGCTTCTCAATTATTTTCTCTCAACCCCCCCATCCAATATAAATAGTGTTATTTGTGTAAAAATTGTTATAAGTAATCCTCTGCATAACACTATATCCTTATTAATATTATGGAATACAAAAAGGAAGAAATATAGATCAACTTCCAACAAAGAATAACTTTATTAACAATTTTTAGTCTTTAAACAAAAATATTTAAAGTGCATCAATTTGCCTGAAATTAAAAAAGTATCCTTCTTTAAAAACTATAAAAATTTTTGACCAAAAATTAAAAATAAAATTAATTAAAATCAATCTATAATAATAAATTCAAATTGATCAGCAACATTAACTCAGAAGCGCAATATATAAAACTCTTTAACCTACAAAAATGAATAAAACAATGTGTTATTTTTTTATTTATTTATTTATTTAGTCAAAAATGATTAAGTCCAGATTAATGGTACAATGAGCACGTTTCGCAGTGCACAGCTTTTTGAAGCCGGGTTTAAAGCACAATACTGAACTCTCAGCTCCCGCTCAATGCTGAACTGGGACCTGGACTTATTTTCACAGCAGAGACTGTGTCAGCTGCAGGTACGATCAGTTCCTGTGCTGTGGAGTTTTTTTGCACTGAGCAATGTAAAACGCCACCTTGATGCTAACAGAGCTCGCTGGTTTGCTGGAGTAGCATTCACAAAGCGAGATGGCTGTTGGCAATATCCGGCATGTTTATGCTGAAAAAACTCACGCGGCTCATCACGTGATCGGGGAGTGACGTCTCATTGATGCCTGAATTTATTTGGCTTCATGTTCTCCACTGCCAATGTTTTTAGACACAGTAAACACAGCAGTCTTTCCTCGTTTCTCACCGCAGCACAGTGAAACCGAGTGCTACATTCGCTTCATCATACCTTCTCGAATTAGCTTCCGGGAGACTTTCGTTTCTCTCACTGTCTCCACCTCTCTCCACCTCTCTTTCCGTCCATGTTAAAAATTTCTATGGTGGATTTATTAACTTCACTTCTTATTTTACCTCTGGGCACACTCTGACAGTGAGGAAGCCACTGCCACCTGCTGTAGTGGATGTACAATTACACTTTATTCTTCAAGCAAAAAAAGCATGTTCCCTGGGGTCACACGCACCCCTCTCCCTTGGCATCGCACCACGTGCCCCACTATTTGAGAACCACTGGCTTACACTGACATTAAAAAAGTTTGATTTTGCATTATTGCATGACTAATTTACTCCTTTATTGTGGGTAGTAAGAAATGATATTCAGTAGTCTTTTTAAATCATTACTTCATAAATAGTCATGTAATATGTAGGGAAATGTACAGTGAGAGTTCATGAAATAAACCCCTTCATGAGGTGACAAGGCCCATCACCTGCATGTAAGTATTCTGATCCCTATGTTAATGTTTACAATTAACTTAAAAGTTCACATGATATTGAAGCTCAGCTCTAATATAACAATCTTCTATTCTTTTGTTTCATTCTCTGTTAACCAGTAAAAAGAAAGCATAGGCCAAGGCCAATCTTGATGTCTTGGTTGTATTTTAACCTTCAATAGCTGTCATAACTGATTTCACTTATTTGAGCCTCGGTGCTCAGCTCATTTATTAAATATCTTGGACCATTGATGCAACAAAATTGTGCACGATATCAGCACCTTGTCATGCAGGGCACTTCTAGCAAGAGATGAATGCCCCTTACTAGACACCATGCCTAGTTTATGAAAGATATTTTCAAAAAAATTTACAGAATATATTAATATATTCCAACTAATCTCAGTTCAAAGCGAAATGAAATGTCAAGTCCAGAAAATAGTACCCTATATACAACACGAATATTTAATAAGAGAGCTGATTCTTTTGAAATACTTGCAGTAAGTATTTATTGATCAATCAACAATCTGTACGAGTTCTCTATCAAATGTAACCTATTCTAAGTTATATCACTCTGCCTTAACACAGCCATGGCCAGGTTTGGTTCAGCTTCCCACTCACTCACAGAGATCAACATTTTCCTGTTACAAGGATACGTATTCACTCTGTGGCCAGAGTATTTAACAGAGTCAGGCAGAACTTATTTAAGAATTGCATTGGTGCTGTCCTCTGGTTTCTGCATGATAGTCTGGCCCAAACAATGATAGCCATATACACATTGAAACATTCACATTAATTTGTTTTGGTAACTGCTTTTTCTGGTCAGGGATGTGCGAAAATTCCAATTCTTAAAGGAAATGGATGAAAGACTGGAATATACCCACAATCATGAATTTAGTGCAATAAGTTTAAACATACGAGTACATGTCCTCCCATTAGTACAGACCTCCTTTGCTAACAGTGACAGCTGTTATCAATGCACAATAATAAGGAAATATCTACTTAATACAAAGCTAATCTCAGAGCAACAATTTTGTGATACCACACATTATCATTTAGCTTGGAATGTCTAACCTGCAAATTCTTGATTTTCTGCTTAGAGGGCCTTATGTAATTGATTCATAGATGTTACCCTGCACCCCACCCAGATCTGGCTGAGATGGGCACCAGCATCCCTACAACCCTAATTAGGATTAAGCTTTCCAAAAAATGAATGAATGAATGAATGTTATTATGTAAAGTATCTTTGCTTTGGACATGAATTAGTATCAATAAAGTGAGGTGCAAGTAAAGGAGTCATCACTGTACCACTTCTCAGCCCATCGGAGGCAGCAGGACAACTGATGCCAATGAAGTGCAAATCTGACATTAAAAGATACACCCCCCCCCCACACACACACACACACACTAAAGTTGTAGCCATATACTTCAGGAAATAAAGAGCATGCAATAGGGATTCTGCAGTCACTCAGAAATGAATTACATTATTGCACAGAGAATCAGAAGCTACTTATTGATATTTTATCTCTATATATATTAAAAGTGGGGTTTTATCACTTACATTAGAGATTATTAAAACACATGGTCAACACACAGTACTCTGCAAATGTGTTGCCTCCTATTTTATTTATTATAAACTTTATAAAATAAAATCTATAGTATGTCAGCATTATTGAATCAGTACTCTAGCCATGAGGGGGCAAGTGCTCTCAATCATGCCGGTCCCAAGCCCGGGTAAATGCAGAGGGTTGTGTCAGGAAGGGCATCCAACATAAAACTTGAGTCAGATCAAATATGCAAATCACAAATATTACCTCCATACCGAATCGGTCGAGGCCTGGGTTAACAACAACCGCCAGCAGTGCTGTCAACCAACAGGGTGCTGGTGGAAATTGGACAACTGTTGGTTGAAGAAGGAGAGGTCGAAGAAGGAGAGGCAGGAGGCGTGTCCGCAGACAGAGAGAGAAGACAAAAAGCATGAGTCTAGGACTGAGAGTAGGGACTTTGAATGATGGAACTATGACAGGAAAAGCTAGAGAGCTGGCTGACATGATGCAGAGGAGGAAGGTGGACATACTGTGTGGCTAGCAAGGCTAGAAGCTTAGGAGCAGGGTTTAAGCTGTTTTATCATGGTGTGGATGGGAAGAGAAATGGAGTAGAAGTCATCTTGAAGGAGGGGTTTGCGAGGAATGTTCTAGAAGTGAAAAGAGTGTCAGACAGAGTGATGAGTCTCAAGTTAGAAATTGAAGGTGTGATGTTCAATGTTGTTAGTGCTTATGCCCCACAGGCAGGATGTGAGCTAGAATAGTGAGAGCGTTCCCAGACAGCATAGGATGGTGGTGTGCAGGATGATTCTGATGGTGAGGAAAGTGAAGAAGACAAATGCAGAGCAGAAGACAAACAGGTGGAAGCTGAAAAAGGAAGAGTGTCATATTTTCTTCAAAGAGGAGTTGAAACAGGCTTTGGGTGGTCAAGAAGTGCTTCCAGATGACTGGACAACCACAGCTAATGTGATCAGGCACACAGGTAGGAGAGTACTTTGTGTGTCATCTGGAAGGAAAGTAGATAAGGAGACTTGGTGGTGGAAGGGCAGGAATGTATACAAAGGAAGAGGTTAGCTAAGAAGAAGTGGGGCATTGAGAGGACCGAAGACAGTAAACAGGAGTACAGGGAGACAGTGTAAGGCGAAGGTAGCAGTGTCAAAGGCCAAACGGAGGGCGTATGATGACTCGTATGCTAGGTTGGGCAATAAGGAGAGAGAAAATGATTTATACAGGTTGGCATAGCAGAGAAATAGAGATGAAAAGGATGTGCAGCAAGTTAGAGTGATAAAAAACAGAGAGGGAAATGTATTGACTGATGACAGAAGTGTGCTGGAAAGATGGAAAGAGTACTTTGAAGAGCTGATGAATGAGGAAAATGAGAGAAAAAAAGAGTAGAAAAGGTGACTGTGGAGGACCAGGAAGTAGCAAAGATTAGTAAGGGTGAAGTGAGGAGGGCATTGAAGAGGATGAAGAATGGAAAGGCAATTGGTACTGATGACATACCGGCAGAGGTATGGAAGTGTATATGCAAGGTAGCAGTAGATTTTCTGACAAGAACATTCAACAAGGTCTTAGAGAGTGAGCAGATGCCGGAGAAATGGAGAAGTGTGCTGGTTCCCATTTTTAAGAACAAGGGAGATGTGCAGAGTTGTGGAAACTACAGAGGGATGAAGTTGATGAGCCATATGATGAAGTTATGGGAAACAATAGTGGAAGCTAGACTAAGGGCAGAGGTCAGCATTTGTGAACAACAGTTTGGTTTCATGCCAAGAAAGAGCACCACAGATGCAGTGTTTGCTTTGAGGATGTTAATAGAGAAGTACAGAGAAGGTCAGACGGAGCTGCATTGTGCCTTTGTGGATCTGGAGAAAGCATATGACAGGGTGCCGAGAGAAGAACTGTGGTATTGCATGAGGAAGTCTGGTGTGGCAGAGAAGTATGTTCGAGTGGTGCAGAACATGTATGAGAGATATAAGACAGTGGTCAGTGTGCTGTCGGCGTGACCGAAGAATTCAAGGTGGTGGTGGGACTGCATCAAGGGTCAGCTCTGAGCACCTTCTTGTTTGCTATGGTGAGGGACAGGCTGACAGATGAGGTTAGACAAGAATCTCCATGGACTATGGTGTTTGCAGATGACATTGTGATCTGTAGTGAGAGCAGAGATCAAGTGAAGGAAAATCTAGAGAGGTGGAGGTATGCCCTGGAAAGGAGAGGAATGAAGGTTAGCCTCAGTAAGACAGAATACATGTGTGTGAATGAGAAGGACCCAAGAGAACGGTGAGATTAAAGGGAGCAGAGATGAAGAAGGTGGAGGATTTTAATTATTGGCTCAACAATCCACCCTTCAATGGAGAGTGTGGAAAAGAGATGAAGAAGCGTGAAGAAGCGTGTGCAGGCAGGTTGGAATAGTTGGAGAAAAGTGTCCAGTGTGATGTGTGATAGGAAGGTATGGGCAAGAATGAAAGGAAAAGTGTACAAGATGGTGATGAGGCCAGCGATGTTGTATGATTTAGAAACAGTGACACTGAGGTGAAGACAGGAGGCAGAGCTGGAAGTAGCAGAGATGAAAATGTTGAGGTTCTCTTTGGGAGTAATGATGATGGATAGGATCAGGAATGAGTACATCAGAGGGACAGCATATCTTAGAGGTATTGGAGACAAAGTCAGAAAGGCTAGATTGAGATAGTTTGGACATGTACGAGAAGATCCCTTCTTGTGAGTATATTGGTAGTAGGATGCTGATGTTGGAACTACCAGGCAGAAGGCCTAGAGGAAGACCAAAGAAGAGAATTATGGATGTGGCAAAGGAGAACATGATGGTCATTGGTGTCTGTCTTCCTTTCGGCTTTTTCCCTTTTACTTGGGAGTCGCCACAGCAAATCATCTTGATTCGTACGTTTGATTTGACAGAGGATTTTACGTCGGATGCCCTTCCTGTCACAACCCTTTAGCAAGGGACAGAAACACGCTGACGACTTTGCAGCTACTCTTTACGAAAGTCAGCAATGGTTCTTTTACATGCCTCTCACCATAGACAGTGAGAGACATGGCCGGCCTTTGATAACCCAGTTAGCTGCACTGGGGGGGGACAGTGACAACCTTGTGGAGAGTGGGACTTGAACCCCCAACCTTTGGATCAGCGATCCAGCGCCCTATACCACTAGACCACCACTGCTCCATGATGGTCATTGGTGTAAGAGAAGAAAATGCAGAGGACAGGGTGAGATGGAGGCAGATGATTTGCTGTGGCGACCCTGAAGGGAACAGCCAAAAGGAAAAGAAGAAGAAGAAGAAGAAGAAGAAGAAGCATTATTGAATCAGTAAAAAAAAATTTTTTTAGATTTCTTAAAATTAGTTTCAAAGCTAAAAATGTCCCAGAAAAAAAACAAAAAAATCATTGTGTCACCCCACTGTTTGGCTGAAGTAAGGTGCACATTCTAAAATGCTTAACTGATAAGAATATGTTTAATTTAAAATCAATTTATAATCACAATCTAAACTTAATTAGACAGACAGTTCATCAAAGGCTGGGTCAACTCACTGTCAAAAAACAAGGCACGGAGGAATTATACACAAGCAAAACAGGAATCCGGAATGGATGGGCAAAACAGGTCACACACAAGGAGCCAAAATACAGTACACAGACTCTAAGGCAACAAGGATGTAATAACAGTGCTTTGTGCAATGCCTTACTTTGGAACCATTTAAAAAGATTCTCCTGATAGTCTACATCTGTGCCATAACCATCAGTGCATGAGTACTACACATGGATTTGGGAGTTTATTTGGACTTGAGTTTTTGATGTGGATCCTGGATTGTGTTCCAACTTAGGCTTTGGTGTACTCTCAGACATGGGACTTCGCAGAGACCTCGGTGTGGGCCTTTGGATGGTCTCAGGGCTCTTGCACCCACTCAGGTACCAGCTCAGGAATTGATCTGGGAACCTTCATGGAGGTTGCTTTGTAAAAGATTTTAGAAACAGGCTCTGAAGGATGAATAGATATTTGCCTCTTTAGCTGCTTGATTTTCTCATCAGTGAGAGTTTGAACCCAGGTGGTGCTAAAGGCTTCGGCAATAAAACCCATTTAAGCTCAGAGACACAAGAACATGTAGGAATGTAATCTATCACAGAAGTAAGATGGAGAGCTGGACTCGATGGCAGGCTCAGTAGCAGATTTGCTGGCAGACTTGGCAGCCAATGTGGGCACAGAAACAGCCTCTAACACAGTCATAGCCTTTAACATGACACAAAAGGTTACCTTCAAGCAGTAGTTCAAAATAACACAAAGTAGCAATTTTAATAACTAAAGTTCAAACATTGCACAAACATTGCACAATGGTTCATCATTATACACAAAATATGAGTTTTCCTCCTGAGATATAAGTTCATGGTCATATGAGTGATCATAAACTCATTGTCCCAAACATCTCCATGTTCACAATCACAAAGCTTTGATTCCTCACACAATGTCCATTCCATATAGCCACTCAAATTCAAATTCAGGTTCCGAACAACAAAGCAAATCACAATCATCAAGAAACAGACAATATTTCATCGTCCGAAGAATCAGCCGTCACATTATTATCAGGAAGATGCTCCGAAGCATAGGCTATAATTTAGGCTTCAGCGAGAACTCTGCAATGTGGGCTATCCTGTCAACCACTAGCATGAGGTCTGGAGGCTGCATCTATTGACAACAGTTTTATTCTTATGAACACTCTCAATCACTTCATTTAACTTCATCCACTATTAACATTGATTTTTTAAAAAATTCTAGCGTGACCCTACCACTCTGTAAGAGTTTTTCTTCACTTCCAGTATACTCTTGAGGAGCTTTTCCTTCGGGACTACCATATACCAACTCTCTTCTCATCCACACCATGGTAATGTTCCAGGATTTACTCCATTTCCACCTGGTCTTGTGCAAACACAGTACTAGTCCTTCTCAAAAAATTAGCATATTTTGATAAAGTTCATTATTTTCTGTAATGTACTGATAAAAATGAAACTTTCATATATTTTAGATTCATTGCACACCAACTGAAATATTTCAGGTGTTGTTTTATTGTTTTAATAATGATGATTTTGGCATACAGCTCATGAAAACCCAAAATTCATGTCTCAAAAAATTAGCATATTTCATCCGACCAATGAAAAAAAAGTTTTTGTAATACAAAAAAGTCAACCTTCAAGTAATTATGTTCAGTTATGCACTCAATACTTGGGCGGGAATCCTTTTGCAGAAATGACTGCTTCAATGTGGCTTGGCATGGAGGCAATCAGCCTGTGGCACTGCTGAGGTGTTTTGGAGGCCCAGGATGCTTCGATAGCGGCCTTAAGCTCATCCACAGTGTTGGGTCTGGTGTCTCTCAACTTTCTATTCACAATATCCCACAGATTCTCTATGGGGTTCAGGTCAGGAGAGTTGGCAGGCCAATTGAGCACAGTAATACCATGGTCAGTAAACCATTTAGCAGTGGTTTTGGCACTGTGAGCAGGTGCCAGGTCGTGCTGAAAAATTAAAATCTTCATCTTCATAAAGCTTTTCAGCAGATGGAAGCATGAAGTGCTCCAAAATCTCCTGATAGCTAGCTGCATTGACCCTGCCCTTGATAAAACACAGTGGACCAACACCAGCAGCTGACATGGCACCCCAGACCATCACTGACTGTGGGTACTTGACACTGGACTTCAGGCATTTTGGCATTTCCTTCTCCCCAGTCTTCCTCCAGACTCTGGCACCTTGATTTCCGAATGACATGCAAAATTTGCTTTCATACGAAAAAAGTACTTTGGACCACTGAGCAAACAGTCCAGTGCTGCTTCTCTGTAGCCCAGGTCAGGCGCTTCTGCTGCTGTTTCTGGTTCAAAAGTGGCTTGACCTGGGGAATGCGGCACCTGTAGGCCAGTCCACTGCTTCCAGAGGTCCCACAAGGTCTGGAATCGGCCCTTCTGCATAACCTTCTTCAGGGTCCGGTCACCTCTTTTGGTTGTGCAGCATTTTCTGCCACACTTTTTCCTTCCCACAGACGTCCCACTGAGGTGCCTTGATAGAGCACTCTGGGAACAGCCTATTCGCTCAGAGATTTCTTTCTGCGTCTTACCCTCTTGCTCGAGGGTGTCAATGATGTTCTTCTGGACAGCAGTCAGGTCGGCAGTCTTACCCATGATTGCGGTTTTGAGTAATGAACCAGGCTGGGAGTTTTTAAAAGCCTCAGGAATATTTTGCAGGTGTTTAGAGTTAATTGGTTGATTCAGATGATTAGGTTAATAGCTCGTTTAGACTACCTGAACATGATATGCTAATTTTTTGAGATAGGAATTTTGGGTTTTCATGAGCTGTATGCCAAAATCATCAGTATTAAAACAATAAAAGACCTGAAATATTTCAATTGGTGTGCAACGAATCTAAAATATATGAAAGTTTAATTTTTATCAGTACATTACAGAAAATAATGAACTTTATCACAATATGCTAATTTTTTGAGAAGGACTAGTATGTCTACCATTCTCCACACCATTATATCAGTGTAACAGTTAAAATCAGTACTGTGGCTGGCACCTCAAAAAAATTATTTCCTTATTAAAAACTACAATGGAATGGAAACTAGTATGGCATTGGCTAGGATATGTTATAAGGAAAGAACCAGGAAACGATTGTATGGTGGCAGTAACCTGGAAACCAAAAGGGCAAAAGGGCTGTAGGAAGGCCAAAAACAACATAGAGGAGAATAGTAGAGCAAGGAAGAAACAGCATGGGATAGAACACGTGGGGAGAAGAAAGAAGCTTAGCAAGAAACAGAGAAGAATGGAAGAAGCACATCATGGCCTTTTACGACTCATGGCGGAGAGAAAAAAAAAAAATATATAATATTATTTTTTATATATATATTATTAATTTTATATATATATATATATATATATATATAACTGTGCAACATTCGGGCAATGTCAAAAAAATGCTGTGCCCAATGGTTATGTACATGTTATCAGTAAACATAATATGGTTTAACATTGTCACAATGTTCAAATTATATTATCTGCAACCAGTCAAATTATGAAATGTATACCATGCCACAATAATGTTGCAAAAGTTTTGTATTAGCTGGGCAATACTTTTCACAGGACTTTAGCTTACAGTGTTTTGTTTAATATAAATGAAGGTGTGGAATGCATGTTGTGGAATGAAGTCCCGGCGGCTTTCCAAACAATTGAGTTACTGACTGACTTTGAACACCTCTTCACCCTGCTGTTAACCCAGCCTACCTCTTCATCCAAGTCTTAAGAGAAACTAAACTTGTAGTGTTTTCTTTGCTGTACTAACTTGGTTTAGTAATTTCTTTGTCATGTGACTTCATTTTGGTAGTATCCTCAAAAAGTGAAGCCATCACAAAATCTACCACTACTGCATACTGGCTGAGATACAATTTTTATCACGTCCTATTCTCATGTGGTTCCGTGAAAAAACAAAACAAAAAAAACCTTTTTCCAAGTCACATTTCCAATACCCTTTTCTTAAATTAACTATTTCCCCCCATCAATAAAGTCTAATTCAATCAGTTAGTTTTCTTTATGCTGATATGTGCACATTTGTTTTTATTTCCCTAGAAAATTCTTCTTAATACATTATTGTACTGTAGAGGAATAAGGCATGGATATGCTTGGAAATGAGGTGATTGACAGCCTTGACTGGAGGGGACCAGCTGCTGCACCTGCAATGCTGTTCATTTCTTATACCTCCTTATTTAAACTTTTCTGACCACATTAATATAAACTGTTAGCCATCCATCTATGCATTATCCCTAACGCTTATCCATCAGGGCAACAGGAAAACCTAAAGCCAATCCCAGAAGGCTTCAGGCAAGAGGCAGGGTACACCCAGAACAGGTCAGCAGTTTATTTCAGGGATAAATGCACAGAGAAACAACCATTCACATTCACAGATTAGATTAGATTAGGTTAGATTAGATTCAACTTTATTTTCATTACACATGGAAAATACATTGTAACAAAATATAATACTATCATATATTGGTAACTTAGAGTGCTAGTTCCCCTATTGTGTTGTGATGTATCAGGTAATAATTACATAATGATCAGGTAATTTCTCGTTCATGTGATAAATGTTCTCTCTGGACACGTCTGTGTTAATCCATGGCGCCTAACTCAGCCAACTCTGAGAAAGAGCAAAGTAAACCCTGGACAGCTTGCTAGACAATCACAAGGCCAAAATACATATGCTAGACCAACCTAACACACAAACACACAAACACACAAACACACACACACACACACATATATATATATATATATATATATATATATATATATATATATATATATATATATATATATATATATATATATATATATATATATATATATATATATATATATATGTATATATACAGGGAGTCTTACATCGGTCCTGACTTACACTATTTCATGGTTATGAACGTGCCCCCATAAAAATACAGTATAAAAAAATAATATGCCTCATTACGTTTTACACAGTTACGTAAACAAACAAACGCAAACTACTTTCGGGCGGACGAGGCGGAAGAATACACTGTGTTGTGGTTGTGGGCCGAGGAAGACCCTTCGTTCAGTCTCAGTAGTGTAATATTACGCGTCATTATGTCTTACGCGGGCTACATAAACAAACGCAAACTAGTTTCGAGCGCGTGAGATGCAGCAAGCGTTGGCAACTTTTGAGGCTCAGGATCCCAACTTGGAAAGGTTCACTAGGGTTTCCAGAAACATCATGGATTTGATGCAATGCTACAAGGAGATCTCGGATGAGAAGAGGTTGCTCTCTGTCCAGTCTAACATGGAGCAGTATTTTAAGAAGGTACAGAGGCCTGCAACAGATCCTGTACCCTCTACCTCAGCTGCATCTACTACTCCAGGCTCACCTGCCCCAGCTTCTCCAGCACAATAAGCCTGTCTCTCCCTCCCGCACTGTATTTCATTCTTGCGGTAAGGAATTGTTTTCTCTTTTTTTAATACTTTTTAATGTCATTAACTGTTACATTTTATTATAGCACTGTACGTACAGTATTTTTCAGTAGATTTTATGTTTTATGTTATGTTCCGACACTGAAATTCGGGTTACATCGCGTCTTAAAAATGGATCAGCATCATAAACCAAGGACTCCCTATATATATATATATATATATATATATATATATATATATATATATATATATATATATATATATATATATATATATATATATATATATATATATATATATATATATTTCGGAGTTCACCTTCTATGTTTGAAGCTGGTTCACAACTTGTAAACTGGTCTTTCATGAACTATTCTGCACTTTCCCATTGATGTTTTGAGGGTTTTTTTTATTATTCTTATATTTTTAAAAACAAACAAACAAACTAAAAAAATAAAGTACAAAATAATCCCAGTATAAAAAGAAATGGTGATATGAAATTAACATTCATTCATTAACCAAGGTACCCAGAGAAACCCACATAGGCACATGGAGATCATGAAGCCACAGAAGTGCCTGAGCTTTTGAACCCAGGATTTTCTTGCTGTGAGGTGGCTGTGCTAACCACTATGCTATTGTGAGTGCTGCCCAAAATATGTAACACAAGATTGCATCGTCAAGATGAACTATTCTTGTATCCCCCGATGGAAAAATATATTAACAACAAACAAACACACAAACAAACAGACAAAACCCCGGCAAGTCCTCCTTTCTAGAGAACCTTTCAAGAAGGAGTAGATGGATTGAACTGCAAAGAATTACAATTAAATTATTAATTAATTCTCTGTGGCTGGGGAATTATGTACTGGAAATTAGTTGTCTCATGACAACTACAGGCTAGTGTAGAAAGGATGCATGCACAGGGAAAAAAAATAGTAAAAAATAAAGGCGGACAGCATCAATATGGAAAAATCAAGAATCACAAAAGCCAGGAAAGAGTAAGGGATCAAAAAACCAAGAGTGCAAGATGCAAATAGTAGTGTTGCATAGCAGCAAAAACAAAGAAAGAAAGAAGGAAAGAAAGAAAGAAAAACAGCCCCCCCCCCCGTGCAGCTAACTCGGTCATCAAAGGCTGACCATATCTCTCACTGTCTGTGGTGAGAGGTGTAAAGGAACCATTGCTGACTTTCGTCAAGAGTAGGCTGACTAGCCGTCAGTGTGTTTCTGTCCTGCGCTGGCATAGAAAACTGTCCAGGGTGTGCATAGTTGGCTAGGATGGGCACCAGCCTCCCCAAGAACCTAATGAAGCTCAGTATTAAGTTTTACCTGCTGTGCCATGCCACCACCATACAACATATTATTCATTATTCACTTCAATTTAAACTAAATGTAACATTTGTTCCTTCACTAACCTGCATGACCAACATATAGATAACACAATCAAGAGGAACAAGAGCTAGGGATCTCTAAAGCAAATGGTTAGTGTGGGTTGAAAGCCTTTGGGAAAGTGGCATGCTGGGGATCTACCAGGTCACATGAACACAGATGGTGTCCTGAGGCTTTTCCTGAGCCATGTCCTTACTTTATTTGTTTAGTGGTCAGCAAAACACATGGCAGAATAGATGTAGAATGGCAAACAGCAGGCTTGTATACAACAGGGGATGTACGGGCGCTTCAGAGAGGGAGATAAAGAGGGCACATCAATGACAGATTCAAACATATTGGTGTGATTCTGGAACGGTTAAAAACACACAGTGGCTGTTTGTGGTTACGTTCCCTCTGTAGCAAACCTAATTACTGGAGGTTGTTGCATGTGAGATTTGTTTATTTGAAGATAACTTTTTATTACATTAAGGCAGCAATTTCCAAAGACTATATCATTAGTATTTCTTCTTCTTTTGCTTTTCGCTGTTTCCTTTTTTCTCAGGGGCCGCCACAGCAAATCATCTGCCTCCATCTTCATGGAAGTCATAATGATTTGCATATTCGATTTGGCATAGGTTTTTATGTCGGATGTCCTTCCTGACTCAACCCCTATCAAGGGAAAGAAATACCCTGACGGCTTTGCAGCTAGAAGTCAGCAATGGTTCTTTTACATGAACCTCTCACCATAGACAGTCAGAGACATGGCTGGCCTTTGATAACCCAGTTAGCTGCACTGGGGGGAAAGTGGCAACCTTGTGGAGAGTGGGACTCAAACTCCCAATCTTAGGTTCAACGATCCAGCACCTTTTACCATCAGGCCACCACTGCCCACAGGAATAGAAGTGATAATTTCTGAACTGCATTGTTAGTCTATATTCTGTTGAACTAGTATATTGGCCAAACAAATGCATCAATGTTATATTTGGAAGCACATGCAATCAGCAAGCGGTTCACATAGTCCGTCCGCCTTACTGATATATGGCATTTCTGACAGAGTATAAATCTTTATGCAGTATACACAGCAAGGGAGGTATAGGAAAGGAAATGAAATATTCATAAATACTTTCTACCAATGAGCAGATGCCACAATAGTCTCTAGTTCAAAAGTGACAAAAAGCACCACAAGCCAGAAGAGAGCTTTATTTGATATAATTTCAATTTGTTCTATTTAACTGACCAAGGTTTCCAAAAAATTGCCACATTATTAGAAGATAAGCGCTTATAAGATGCCATCAGTAAAATAAGTGGACGTATTTAGTTGCCATGAAAATAAATAAAACATTGTGTAATTTTTGAGGCAAAAAATTGAGCATGTATTATTTACTAAAGATTAGAAAACAGTTATTATTTGTGGGATTAAAAGTGAGGTCATCACTTAAAAATGGAGGCTAATTTCCTGAATTACATACCACATACCATCTGATTTTAAATGTGTGCACACAACCTCACATTTCCTCTGGTTTATGCAAGCATTTATTTAAATGTCATGGTCCACTGGGGATCTCTACCAGAAATTCAGATGCTAAAGATGTTCAAAGCGGTCCGGATGTCAGAGTGTTGGATAAGTTTAGAGACAAGGGACAGGGTTCACATCTGAGCTGGCAGCTGGAAAGGTCACTGTAAGAGATGAATCCAGAAAACAGGAGATGCAAGTTCTCATATTAAATAGAGTGTGGTTACAATGAAGAAAATTTGATATCTATAAAAGTTATTTTAATATGTGAAATTTACACAAGCACTGTCTGGTATGCAGCATTATAAGATTTCATTGTATTTATATTCATTCATCTTTTCAGTTTCCCGCAGTAGTATTTGGTACCTTACCTTCAGTTGAATAGACTTAATCCACTTCTTAATACCACTACTATCACGTCACAATTATACGCACCGTCAGTAATAAACAAAAACAGGTCAGGAGTGCACGCAGGTCACCCTCGTTTCCACGCCCCCTTCTTCTGCAACCATGCCTTTGTAATGGTTTTACCTTGTTTTATTGAAATGTGCAGAAGTTCCGCCGGAAAAGGCATTGTTACAAAATCTCATACTGTACTCTGTTGCCATCACATAAATGTAAGTTATCTTTGCCAAGGGCACTGATATAACCGCATACCACGACAGAACCTTGCTTTTAAACTTTTTTGTTAAAATGTTTGGAAGGTCAATTTCATCTTTGGTCCCAAGCACACAATTTCCATTTCTTCCAAAAAAAGGGAATACTGATTTATATAACAACAATCCACATTTAAACAGTGTGATGATCTCTCCCAGATACATCTGTGCCCAGTACAGTATGGTGATTCTGAACAGAGTAAATATAAGTTTTTAGGCTTTTTTTTTTTTTTTTTTTTGGGGGGGGGTTTCGAGCATTTGTGGATGAAACTCCATGTTGTAGTGTTTCACAAAAGTAATCTTGAGCCCATGTGGTTATATCAGCTGTAAATGAATACAGTACTGTCTGAGAAATTCTTTCATGTGTCTGAAGTTTCATTGTTTGCAATAAAATACAAGTCAAAGTAAGTTTAGAAGTCACTGCTTTATTTTCCATTTGTCCAAACATTTTCTAATTTGCATGTGGAGAAAAGACAAATGTAAGACAATACACAAAATACCTAAAAGAGTGGTTTGACTCCGTGGTCTGTAACTGCCTCTGCAATAATTTCTTTCTCTGATTTAAGATGGTGATTCATGCAAAGGTAGAATAAAACACAAGCTAGCTCTTCCCTTTGGGTAAGAGATGTCCAGAAATTTTGTCAAACTAATTGATGACTTAATTAAATCCCAATCAGAGTATTTCAGAGTGCCCTTGGGCCCAACGCAACTCATTCCATTACAGTTGAGGAGAAAGTTTGGGAAAGAGTTTTACTGTGGAGGAGTTTGCATTTATGGCCACTTTGGAAAGACCGTGTCTGCCAGGAACATAATGCAGATAAAGTGCATTCTAGGTCTAAATGCTTTGAGATGGATTGTGGGAAAATAGCCTTATGACTGCAAAAGTGCGAAGCCGAGGAAGACGGGTGAGCTGACTTCTCAAAAATAAAATAAGGCCTTGATCTGTCATCTGCAGTAGTTTGCAATGAATCATGTAAAATCAAGTTTCGGAGGAAGGTGACTTAACATGAATTTTTAAAAATCTACTTAAGATTCTAAGAAAATTTGCAATCAGGTAGCAGTAAATAAAAGGATTAGTAACCACTTTTATTGAGCTGATGATGTTTGTCTCACACTCTTGTTATTGGTTTAGTTCACTCTGGAACACATTGGACATGCTCGGGTGAACTCGCAATGCAAATGGAATGGCTTTGCGGCAAAGGGGCATGCACATTATTTCTCATTTTTTTACCTGCTAGCTCGACTAAACTAAACTTCAGTTTCTTATCTTCAAAATATTTAAACTTTCCCTCATAAACAGAAATAGAAACCTGGGATCCCAGAGCTGACTCTCTTCATATTCATGCTTGAAATAGAGACATGCACTTGAAATTTACATGCAGCAATCACTTTACTGAAGTTCCATTCATAAAATCAACTTTAGTATCAAGAAATAAAGTCTTATTGTTACTCTAAAGCTACATCTCAGAAACCAAATGGTGAATAGCACTGTATCCAAGTCATAAATAAATCACGTTTCATCAGAAGAATCATACAGTTATCCTTGTTTTAATATGGGTGCATAAGTACATACCATATTTTCTAGACTACAAGTCTCACTTTTTTTCCTTATAATTTCGCTGAAGGTGCGACTTATATTCCAGAGCAATTTATATATGAAATTGTTACCTATAACTCTGTTCGGCATAATATTAACAAACATAATTTCACATGTTTGCTACTTTTACACTCACAACCATAAGAGGGAACTCTAGGCTTGGGTACCAGTACCTGCTCCTCCTGTACCACTGAAGAAATGTCCCCAAAAAGAAAATCCTATTCTGTGGATTACAAGCTGCAAGTAGTGAAATATGCACCAGATAATGGTAATCGAGCAGCAGAAAGAAAGTTTGGAGTGAACAAAAAACTTGCGAGGGACTGGAGAAAAGTGGAGATTATTATTACTGCAGTGAACAAAAACAAAAACAAAAGCTAATCGTGGGCTAAAAGATTAAAGATGGCCATAGCTAGAGGAACGAACTTGCACATGACGGCTTGAGCAACGTGCCGCAGGGAGAGGCTTGTCAACAGTGCAGTTGCATCTTAACATCCAGATAGTTGTCAAGGAGATGAAAAGAAATGACTTTGCGTGAGGACTTTCTTGGTGTTACTGCTTCATGTAACGCAACCCCCTCGCTCTATCAGAGCGAGCACCACAACGCCACAAAAAGTGCCAGCAGATTTCCAAGCCAAGGTGAACTGTTTCCATGAGTTTGCAACTTATAAATGTTTTTATCTTCTTTATTATGCATTTTTTTTTTGGCCAATGTGACTTGTACTCCAGAGTGATGTATAGCCCGGAAAATACGATACATTTACAGTACTAGCCTTAATACAGATGTGACCTTAAACCACACCTGCTACTCTTTATGTTGAACACAACACATATGTACAGCAACCAGGACTTTTCATGGCATATAATATTAATGCTTACTTAAATGAAACTGTATCCACTGACAACCATAGAGACCATTCTATGTGCAATCGTAGATACATGACCTACAGGTTAATATAAACATAGTCAGTTTAGATTTTTTATCATTCATTCATTCATCCATCCATTCATTTTCTAAGCCATTTAATTGTAATTAGGGTCGCAAGGTGGCTGGTGACCATCTCAGCCAAATCTGGGTGGGCACAGGAGCTACATTTACACAACCAGTCACACTCACTCTCACAGCAAGGGATAATTTGGAACAGACAATTAGCTTAATGTGTATGTTTTTTTTGACTGTGGGAGGAAACTTCAGTATCCAGAGGAAACCAAGAACAAGCACGAATAGAACATCCAAACTCCATACAGAAATGCTGACGCTCAGGAATTGAACCCAGATCCTTCTTGTTGTGAGGCAAACATGCTAAACATCATACCCCAAGGCTGCCCCATTAGGTTTAAAGATAGAATAGAAATATTGAGTCGGGTCAGGGTTTGCCCTGCTATTGGTAACATGTAAGCCAGTAAAACCTGTTGCATGGTCGAGTGGTCGGCGACCAAACTGGCTCCCCCACCAGGTTCCAAATTTGGTGAGGAGGGTGGCTAGCAACCCAGTAGGAATAAAAACAAGACCTATCAAAGGGCGGATGAACTCTTTAGAGTCAATGGCCAGCTTGCTAGTGATGGTGTCTCAATAAAAACACCCTGCAGAAAGAACTTTGGGCCTCTACTGTGGTTTTTTTTGCCCTTCGTATATAGCCATGACAAGAGGCTGTTATGGCTGCCGCCTAGACCAGAATTCTGGCAGGGCACCCAGATTGACTGATTGATAGAAATATAGTATTTTAACAAAACAGCATCCTCAGTGTAGGTCAATCATGCACTAAAAACCCCAGGCTATGGTGTAATCATCTTGCATGATTATTGTTTTTATACGCACTGCCCTTGCTAAGGGTTGTGTAAGGAAGGGCATCCGATGTAAAAACCTCTGCCAAATCAAATGTGCGAATCATTAATATGACTTCCATGAAGATGGAGGAAGATGATTCGCTGTGGCAACCCCTGACAGGGAACAGCCGAAAGGAAAAGAACAAGATTGTTTTTATATGCAAATAATTTAAAATGTTTGTGGATGGCATTGGGCATATCTCACCATTTCACAGTCACACCTATATGCACCGTTACATGGTTCTGCAGTAATAACAGTTGTAATGATGCTTTGGCGCGTGTCTGAATTAATCTGGGGGGAAATAGCGTGGGACACATTGCTCGCCATTTAATGAGTAATGTTCAGATGTGATGGTGCATACACAGGTGATTTACCACTGCCACAAAAATGTGCAGAATAGAAAGGAAGAGACAGTGCACACTGCACTAAACACAGACAGACTCAGAGAAATGACTTAGCAAATGGCTTATTCCAGCCAATTGCTATGGAAAATAAACCTCGTCCTTTTGCATGCAGGACGCAAAATACCTGAGTTTTCCTTTTTTTCCTATGAACTCATTTGTAATATACAAGAATATTAAAAGTTTGTATGTGCTTTGGAGCTCATCAACAATATGCAAAAAGGATTAAAAAAAGCAGTGAGGAAGAAAGGTAACAGCAGAGACGAACTGCAAAGCGCAGTGGAAGAGTTTTTAAGATATCTGCAAGCGAAAGGGGATTAAGGCTGATTTAACGGCAAACACCTCTTGCCAGATGGAACCCAATGCTTTTATAATGCCAAAAGAGTCAATAAGTCATCAGCACATCCAATCCTACAGATAATATGTTTAGGAGAGAGGATTAAAAGTCTCAACGTGAAAAGGCTCTGCTTCTCTATCCTCTGTGCCACTCCTTCTTGTTTATTTATTTATTTATTGTTGTTTGTTTTTTGTTTTTTCAACAGTAATATATTCAAGGGGATCTTTGGTCCTTCAATGAATTTCAAGACACCTATACTTAATCATTACGCATTGTAAAAGACACTTAACTGTCCTCATACTGTTGTGTTTATCATTTGCTATAATATACAGAATTGTTAATGTCGGGGCTTGAAGGCAGAGTTCACAGGCTGGTGAGAAGTTTTTAGGTTCCTGTAATTTTCTCTCAAATGTTCTCTTAAAACATTCTCACAATTTACTTTTTACCAATTCCCACCCGTTAAGTATTACCTCCTGATCACATATAATTAGCATACTCCTATCTTATACACTACCAAGATCGGTATTAGAAAGAATATACCCATTTTGGGACAAGTAGTGCTGCCCCCTACATCTTTATGAACTGCTGCATAGGTATATTCAGGGCCTTCCTGACACACTTAGAGTAAAAGCACCACCCCTTTTGAATAAGATCAGATAAGAATAAGCTCATACCCATGATTGACTCTGTAAGTGGCAGGAAGGTGAGCATATCCCTCCATTCATTTACAAAAAAACCTGGATTTAAACCTTATAGTCTTGTACCTTGTTAATGTGCCACTTGGAAACTCAACTATCTACATTTTTTTAAACATAAATATTTGCACTTTCAGTTCAGTTCAGTTAATTTTCTGTAACTGCTAAATCCTAATTAGTGCTGCGGAGAGGCTGGCGCACATCCCAGCTGACTCCGATTGAGGGCAGAGTGCACTCTGGACGGCTTGCCAGGCCATCGCAGGGCGGGAACACGCTGACAGCTTTGCAACCTATTCTTGCCGAAAGTCAGCAATGGTTCTTTTACATGAACCTCACACCATAGACAGTGAGAGACATGCCCGGCCTTTGATTACCCAGTTAGTTGCACTGGGGTGGGACAGTGACAACTGACAGTGAACCCCCAGCCTTAGGATCAGTGATCCAGCACCTATACCACTAGGCCACCACTGCCCTTTGCAATTTCAATTTATTACATTTTTAATCAGGATTGTCACTTTACTTTTAATTAATTTGAGGATATTTTATTTTTTGCATCAAAGAGTACTTCCATAAAGTCTCTAAACCTGTATTTTGTTTTGTTTCCTGAATTGAGCAGGGCTATGTCAGAAGGAACTGCGGTTGCTAGGTTGGGTGAGGTCAAATCGAAAGCTACATAATTGCATTAACCTATAAACATAAGTGTAAAATGTGTATCTGCCTTGGACGGGGGCAGGTCTGTGATCAAAATTGTACAATGTTTATACAAAAGTCAGAAGAAAGAAAATCTTCATGTGATATTACTGTGATTTTCAGTTACTGCACCATATGGCTTGACCTAACACTATTGTAAAGTGTTATATTTTACACAAGACTATATCAGGAATTCAAGTGGCTTTAATGTAGTGCAATCGTAGGACTACTGTAAGAAAGCCATACTGTATATGCAAAGAGTGTATATAATTCCTATATCTATTACTAACACAGCCAGAGAATATCACAGACTTAGGAAATGTACCTGATGCCTAGAATTTCCTACCAGAAAAAAAAAAAAATAAAAAATAAAAAAATTGTACATATTCAAAACTACACAACAAGGGTCTACGATGGCAATCTCCATTACACAGAAGTTAAGGTTTGTATAACATACAGCTATAATAGGAACCCCCACATTTGTGGATTTATTTATGTTACAGGGGCTTATCAAGACGATTGCCATCTAACTGGATTGGACACTCATACATGAGGAAAAGACATTGGTTAACCAAGCTAGCCTGGAAATCCTTGCTGTGAATCAAAATATGATCAGCATTCAAATTCAGCACACTGAGGACAAAAGGTTTTCTGCAAACTTTTAAATTTAAATATTTTCGTGTCATCATACCTATTTTTTAATCTAATACAAAACATGGCGTAACCATATACGGTACAGTAGGCCCCCTTTATTTGTGGGGGTTCGGTTCCGGCCCTTCCCACAAATCAAGACAATCCATGAGTTCTGTACCTGGAAATAAAACTCTATATATCATATAACATGTGCTAAAATATGCTTCTCAAACACATTCTATAGACAGTCTTACTCATTAATACAGTATTAATGTAGTAAAATGTAGTAATTAAGTGAAAACTTTAATTTTGTACTGTGATATTTATTTAGAGATTATAGAAAATCAATAAATATCACAGGAGAAAATTTAAGTTTTTACTTAATCATTACTATATATATATATATATATATATATATATATATATATATATATATATATATATATATATATATATATATATATATAAAGAACATTAAAGTGTGAAGTATCAGCTGAACCCAGGAGGCAGTGTGAGATGGCAGAGAGTGGATTTATTATTGAAAGGGGAAGCACTTAAGCAGAGTGCCACACTTTATCTGCAGTACTGGTAACAAAGACAAACACAAACATTAAGCACTGGAACCAGGAGACAGAGAGAATACAAGGAAGCAGGGTCATGATGTGAGACAATCTTGTTGTGCAGAGGTGAGTGTGCGGTTTGTGTTTATTGGGAGTAGATGAGAGGAGTGAATTCAGGTGTGAGCTACTGCAATCAGCCCGAGCAGCTCAGCCATGCCCCTCAGCCGGAGCGGGGAGAAAACATTTAGAGAGCACAGGGAAACAGGGACGTGATGTGAGTTAATCCTCTGGCACAGAGGTGAGTGTGCTTGTGTTTATTTGGAGTAGATGAGAAGAGTGAATTCAGATGAAGAATTGGAGAACACAGTCGCCATAATCAAATTCCCCAAAACACAGACTATAACAAAAAGAACATAAAAGAACATGAAGTGTAATAAATTGGATGAATAAAACAAAAAGATAAACATGCTACAGCACAGTACATAAAATCACACACACAAACATTCTAAACATTAACTTAGGTACTGTATTGGAATAATTATTGAAAGAGACTTTAATACTACAGTGCTTTACAACAGTTCAGATGATTATTCCTCTTCAGGCACTTCAGAGGAAACTGTCATTTCCTCAGGAGAAAGTCTTATTTCGTCAGAAGAGACATCCAGCGTCATATCTCTTTCTGGCGCTTAGCTGGCGTTTGAATGGCATCATAGAGCTTAACTGGTAAGTAAAACTCACCAAAAAAATGCACATTGACAACTTGTGCGTGAATCATAAAAAAGGGAAAATACATCATTTCAACCAATCAGCAGGAGGGAGTACAGCCAGTGGCTGAATTTGAATCACGTGACAGTTACTCGGAAATCCGCGAACATGCAGAGGCGCAAGTGAAAAACCGCCAATACTCAAGGGCCTACTCTATATGTTCTTAAAACTGTTTAAATATGTAATTAGCAAGTATGTAAGAGGCTGAATGAGGTAGAAAGAGCCGTAGGTTGCTGTTATACAGAGCACCATTTTTGGTTGGTACATTGTACATAGCTAAGAAAGATCAATTGCAAATGCAAGTGGATTGTTTATTAGTCAGAAAATACTTAGCAATTAAATTATTGCACTGGAGTAGCACTATATGTGGTATTAACCTACGATTATTCTAAGAAAACATTGGGGTGCCTTTTTTGTCTCCTGTGTGCACATGCTGAGATCCTGAATATATTACATTAGTACAGTACATTTTTACAGTACATTAGTCCAGTACATTATATGTTATATGAAATCATAACATAACATAACATAACAAAACATAACATAACATAACATAGCATACCATAGCATGACATAGCCCAATACATCATTGATGCAGCGTGAAATAAACACTGATATTAAATTCCATTATATTATAGTATATTTCTATATACTATACTATACTATACTATACTATACATTACCCAACACATCCTTCATTGTAACATTTTGTTGCACCACCTTTAGTCTTGATAATAATCCCTATGGCATTGTTTTAACAAACTTAACCAACTTCTCAGTGTTTGCATCCAGAGTTGGGTGCACTTTTTTTCATGGACATCTTGAACTGACGAGAAAATTGAAATGTTCTCCAGCACACCCTAAAGTTTCTTTTAAGGTTAAAGTGAGGAATCTGAGTTGCTAGCTCATGTATGAAAATAACTCCTTATGCTGTATTTTAAAATGATGGAATAATCTGGTCATTGAGTACATTTTATTGACAAATAATGTTGCTGAGCCTTGACGTGATCAACCAATGCAACAATTCCATGCTTTTTAATTTTTTTTTTTAATTATATGCTGTAATCAAGGCTAAAGGTAGTCCATCAAAAATTAGAGTGTGTGTGATCTTTTGTTGGCCAGTCAGTGCATTATGTGAGGTTCACTTAGGTTTGCAGAGAAACAGCTCCTAGAAAAATCTTTCAAAGAAAGTACTTTGCAAACTTTTAATCTGATACCACCAGGCTAGAGCCAGGCACTATCCAGGAAACAACAGGTGTTAGGCCACAATCCACCCTGTATGGAATATGAACACCACACCAATTTACATCTCGTGGCATGTCTTTGGGAGATGAATGGCAGAAGAAGCCCATTTGGACACTGTAAGAAGATGTCACCCAAACATAATTCTGGACTTGTAAGATGGGAGCACTGCCACATTTAAAATCTGAACATCACAATTTATCACATGATCAATTGTTTTTGTAAGTGTCAGTGTATGTTTTTCACATACTGGTATATTTTAAATGATGCACTACTTTGCAAATGTTTAAATTCACAACCGGAAGCTCTTCTAGATCTGCACTTGAGGACAGTTCTATCCCAGTAAATTTAATGTATAATGAAAGCATTCTGTTCCTAAATGGCATGTGAAATTGTCTCTCCATTGCAGTATTATTAATGACTAAAGTGCTGAGGGTTGAAATCTAAGAGGACACAGTAACGCGAGGCAATCTACCTCTCCTCTAAAGGGCAATTTGTCTGAGTAATTGCACTTGCAAAAATTGATCACTGCCACGTACCATGGCAAATTAACACCTGAGCATGAAATAGAAGAGAAAAAAATTAAAGAGGATGAAAGGGGCAAAGGTGAGATTAGAAACTATAGTCTTAACCTGTCAACAACTGGTATCATTATTCTGTACAAAAGCAACCACACCATTACGTTCATCATAGCGAATGTGATAGAAAATAAAACAGAAATGAAGCTCTGTGAGGCGCTATGTTAACATATCCGCCTCAGAGCAAGACATGGTAAACCTCGTTTCGTTTCCCGAGCTCAGATATTTCTGTGTACAGTTTGCATGTCCTACTGATGCT
Organism: Plotosus lineatus; assembly: GCA_024760905.1. Lineage (NCBI taxonomy): Eukaryota > Metazoa > Chordata > Actinopteri > Siluriformes > Plotosidae > Plotosus > Plotosus lineatus. Next base: position 31,209,015 of record CM045741.1, read on the forward strand.
TGCACGGGTTTTCCTCTGGGTACTCTGGTTTTCTCTCATCCCAAAAAACATGTATTGCTTATTTGCCGTTCCAAATGACCCCTAGGTATGAATGTGAATTGTTGTTTGAGTGTTGGCCATGTAATGACCTGGCGAGCTGTCCAGGGTGTAACCTCACCCAGAGTTGGCTGAGATAGATGCCAGCCTCCACATGACCCTAATTAGGATTAAGTGGTTTAGAAAATGAATACATGAATGAATGGCTTAGAAAATGAATGAATTAGAATATTTTATTGATCCAAGGAGGAAATAGTGTGCACACAGTTGCTCCATACCAAGTAAGAATGAAATACAGATAAAGATGCGCGCGCACACGTGTGTGTGTGTGTGTGTGTGTGTGTGTGTGTGTGTGTGTGTGTGTGTGTGTGTGTGTGTGTATATATATATATATATATAAAGTAGTAATGAGTTATTAATTTTTTTTTTCATTTTGTATTGTGATATTTATTGATAATAAAATATGGAATGAGGACATCAGAGGGACAGCACATGTAAGAGGTTTTGGAGACAAAGTCAGAGAGGCTAGATTGAGATGGTTTGGACGTGTACAGAGGAGGGATAGTGAGTATATTGGTAGTAGGATGCTGAGGTTGGAACTACCAGGCAGAAGTCCTAGAGGAAAACCAAAGAGAAGATTGATGGATGTGGTGAAGGAGGACATGAAGGTAGTTGGAGTAGGAGTTGAAGATACAGAGGACAGGGTGACATGGAGGCGGATGGTTTGCTGTGGCGACCCCTGAAGGGAAAAGCCGAAAGAAAAAGAAGAAGACATACATATATATTTTATCATCAATAAATATCACAGTACAAAATTAAAAAGGTTTTACTTACACACACACACACACACACACACACACACACACACACACACACACACACACACACACACAGTTGGGTTCAAAATAATAGTGTGTTTAAAAAGTGAATAAAGCGCAAAATGCTTATAATGGCTTTTATTTCCATTCACACTGTTGCATTGGGAACACTACATATTCTATTCCAAATATATCAAATTTGTGTTATTCCTTTAAAGACATTGAAAAGTGACTATTAGACTGTTCAAAAATATATAGCAGTGTCTGCATTCATCTTTACAAACTCAAACATTCACTGTATAACTAAAAATGGTTTAAGCTTTTGCTTCCTTTGAATGATGGAACTAATAATAGTTGAATATTCACTGTTTCTGAGAACTGCTGTTTATCTGTGTTGCGTGGAGTCAACCGGTTTTCCAGCCCAGGATATTTGGACTACATTCCATAATCTTTTGTATTTCTTGGTTTTGCCTCAAAAATTGCATTTTTGATGTCACCCCACAAGTTTTCTATTGGATTAAAGTCCGGGGATTGGGCCAGACACTCAATAACGTCACTCTTGTTGGTGTGGAACCAGGATGCTTCCAGTTTACTGATGTGTTCCTTCCTTAAATAAGTGCAATAACTGGCATCTGTTTCTCAAAGAATAAATGACCTCACTAATTGAACTCCATACTGCTATTATTTTGAACACACCCCTTTCAATTAGTGAGTCAATTATGCAGAATCAGTAGCAACATGTCATGGCTGTTGGGTTCGTTGGATTCTATTACTCAACTACACCTGCTAGTAAATTATTTGCCATCTAGAAATATAATTTCACTGATCGATCAGTTTAGTGATGTATGACTGATAGTATGATATTATTTTGAACACAACTGTACATAAGGTTTCTCTCTCTCTCTCTCTCTCTCTCTCTCTCTCTCTCTCTCTCTCTCTCTGTATAGGGATATACAGGGATCCCTCACTACTTCGCTCTTCAATTCATCCGGCTTCAGTGCATCCCGTTTTTTTTTTTAAATATTCATCTAATTAAAAAATAAGGAAATTAAGGAAGAATAGGAGAAAAAGTTAAGGAAAATGCCTTAAAACAAGACCAGTTATGCAAAAAACCCCCCCAAAAAACAAAAACAAACAAACAAACAAACAAACAAACAAACAAACAAAAAAAACCGAAACAAAAAAGAAAACAAACAAAAAACAAACAAACAAACAAACAAAAAAACAACCCAAATCCTCCCTTCAAAAGTACTTACATTTTTATGTGAGGGCGCACCTGAGTTTCTGCACGCACGTCTGTATGTGTGTATTTATATATTTACATCTTATACATTATTTTTGAATATTTAATTGTTATTATAAGCATTTATAATGTTGAATACGCATTTATTGATATTATATATACATATACATGTACCTATACGTCAGTCAGGGAACTTGAACATACTTCACGGAATTCGGCGGTCGCGAGGGATCCCTGTATAGTGAGGGAGATATATATATATCTGAGTATATCTAAGAGTTTGTATGTATATATATATATATATATATATATATATATATATATATATACATGAGAAATTTCCTGTTGGCTTTTTACCTTTATCAGGCAGGGGTCGCCACAGCGAATAAATCACATGTTTGATTTGGCATAGGTTTAGGGACAGAAACACGCTGATAGCTTTGCAGCTACTCTTTACGAAAGTCATCAATGGTTCTATTACATGAACGTCTCACCATAGACAGTGAGAGACATGGCCTGCCTTTGATAACTCAGTTAGCTGCACTGTACACACACACACACACACACACACACACACACACACACACACACACACACACACACACACACACACACACAGATATACAGATACACATAAATACCTATATGTGAGTCTAAAATTAGAAGTTACCGATAGCTATATTAACAGACACAGAATGAATCCTGTCAGTGAGTGATATGTGCAGTATTATCAATATGATAAACATTAAAATGTAACTGTGCAAAATGCAAATGTATAAATGGATGTTGTTGCTATATGGAGAAGTTTTGCAGTTTAATGGCACCAGTCAGGAATGATTTTCTGTGTCGTTCAGTGGAGCAATTATGACAATTATTTTGAACAACATTCACCTTTCCGACACTACCATCAGAGAGTCCATCCCCACAACATTACTGGTCTTGATCTCTGTTCAGTCTGTTTGCATTTGCAATTATCAGCCTGCTGCCCCAGCATGCAGCAGTAAAGAGGATAGCGCTGGCCACAACAGACATTTACATTTAGTGAACCGAGAATTAACAAGCTATATCTGCCATTTAATTCAAATGGCAGATAGACCTTGTTAATTCTTGATTCATGATTTATAGAATTTGGCAGATGCTTTTATCCAGAGTGACTCACAATTACCATTTTTATACAACTGAGCAATTGAGGATTAAGGGCCTTGCTCAAGAGCCTTAAAGTGGTGATAGTGGGGATTAAACTGCTGACTTTCAGATCAGAAGTCCATTGCCTGAACCACTAAGCCACCACTACCCATGAACTCATGGCATATCCTGAGCAGTGGCTGACAGATGGTAAACGACCTTAGCTGCTTCAAAAAAAAAAAGGTGACTGCTCTGGTCCTTTTTTGAAAAATGTTGTAGTGTTCTTAACCTTGTCCAATATATGGTCAATATGAAATTCAAGATATTTTGGAGTGTGGATTTCACATTAAGCTGCAGATGATTCTGCTCACACCATGTGACAAAGGAGTCTACAGCAGCCCACTATTTTGTCTCCCCACCAAAACTGATACATCAAATTATATCAGAAAACCTTGGAAGATGGCAGGTTCAGAGGGTGAAGAGAAAAGGAGAGAGGACGTTTTTTGTGGTGCTCCAGTGTTGCAGACCAATGTGTCCAACATGCAGTGCTGCAGGAACACATACCGTGGACTTCTGATCAGATAGTCCACAATCCAGGGCACAAGAGTGGCATGAACCTGCATTGATGTCAGCTTTTCACTTAGGAGGGTCAGTCTGATGGTGTTGTATTCACTGGAAAAGTAAAAAAAAAAAAAGACATGACCCTCACAGAGCCTACCGGCTGGTCCAGATGGATGTAGATACAGTTAAGCAGGTTAATATAGCATTGTCAACCTCGAGACAAGACTGGTAGACAAACTCAAGGGGATCCATATATGGTCTAACCATGGGTGAGAGTTCATAAAATATAAGTCTATTGAGGGTCTTCATGACATTTGAAGTCAGAGACATGGGTCTATAATCCTGGGGGCCACTGGAACATAGGGATTTTGGTACTGGAATGAAGCATGATGTTCTCCACCCTCTGTAGACTTAGAGTCATTGTGAAGATGTAATGTAAGACTTCACAGAGTTGGGGGGCACAGGACACGGGGGTTCACCCCATTCAATCCTGTTGACTTGCTTGAATGGAGTCTTTTTAGCTGTCTCTCAACCGTATGATAGGTGAAATTGACAGGTGAGGGAGGGGTCTCAAGTCTACCACAGGAGAAAAAGGTGCAGTAAGGAAAAGGAGGGAGAGAGCGTGGTGTGGCAGGGGTTTCCGGCTTGCTGCTGACCAGTTAGAAAGGGGCTGACCATTATCTGCGGTGTTGAATTTGTTAAAAAAAAAACATATTCAGCTCTCTGGCCCTATCTTCACTTGCCTCAATCAGCTGAAGGAATGAATGTGAAGCTCTTAAAAATATATATTTCACCACTATTATCTTAAACTATTTGCAGTAGTAATTTTAGAGAGTTCTAACAATTTAGAACTTTAATATACAGTAGGCCTTTGACTATTCGCGGTTTTGTACTCACACTTTGAGTATTCATGGACTGCCAAGCAACTGACACATCACTCAAATTCAGCCAATGGCTGTCCTCCTTCCTGCTGATTGGTTGAAATGCTCTAACGCCCCTTTTTCCTCATTTGCGCACAAGTTTTCAATAAGCCTCTTATTTTTAATGACCAGTTAAGCTCTATGACGCCACTCAAACGCTGTGCGTCTTCTCTGGCTAAGCGCTAGAAAAGGTAATGACGTTGGATGTCTCTTCTGAAGAAATAAGACCTTGTCCTGAAGAAACTACAGTTTCTTCTGAAGTGCCTGAAGAGGAATAATCATCTGAAAGCACTCTAGTATTAAAGTCTTTTTCAATCATTACTCCAGTACAGTACCTAAGTTATATTTTGGAATGTTTGCGTGTGTGATTTTTATGTACTGTGATGTAGCATGTTTATCGTCTTGTTTTGTTTATCCAATTTATTACATTTCATGTTCTTTTATGTTCTTTTTGTTATGGTCTGTGTTTTGGGGGACTTTGATTTTGACGGCTATGTTCTCTAACTCTCCTCTCCTGCTAAGGGGCGTGGCTGAGCTGCTCTGTGGCTTCTTAACATTCTAAACATTAACTTAGGCACTGTACTGGAATAATAATTGAAAAAGACTTTAATACTACAGCTTTACAACAGTTCAGATTATTATCTTCAGGCACTTCAGAGGAAACTGACGTTTCTTTAGGAGAAAGTCTTATTTCTTCAGAAGAGACGGCGCTGAGCCGGTGTTTGAGTGGCATCATAGAGCTTAACTAGATAATATATTATACATACAAAATGAAAACATATACATACTGCATGTACTAGTATGTATATATATATATATATATATATATATATATATATATATATATATATATATATATATATATATAAATAAAGTATGCTGTATAATGTTTATATATTTTATTAATAAATATCACAGTACAAAATTAAACGGTTTTTCTTATTCATGACTATATTTTCCTACATTAACACTGTATTAATGAGTAAGATTGTCTATAGAATGTGTTTAAGAAGCATATTTTAGTGCATGTAATAGATACATAGTATTTTACTTCCGGTTGCTCATTCGTGCATGTAATGTGATACATGGGGTTTTACTTCCGGGTACAGAACTCCCGGATTATCTTCATTTGCTTGAGGGATCGGAAGGAACCAAACACGCGGAAATATCGAGGTCCTACTGTACTATCTTGATGCATTCATCACTTTTTTAATTGTCTTGTACATAACTGTTTAAACATAAAGTATGCATATTCAATATATTATTTACTCATCATGCAGTTTTTCTTTTAGTAATAAATGTGAATAACTTCACCAAATATTTAAAATGAAATCACACAGCCTGTCACTTGAACTATTTTCTCCATATTCAGTAGTCAGTAAAAGATGATACCTGTATATAATAAATAAGAAAGAAGATGAGTTTGACCTGATTATGATTAGTTATGCATACATCATTACCCATAAAAACATTTTGTGAAATTAATCTGAGTTTTATTAGCTGTCAATTAGTAGAACTCTACCAAGCAATAGTAAGACTGCAGAGAATACCAACATTGCAGAACCCATTGAAATGGAAAGAAGCGAGGCGTGACTGAAGCTTCCTGTTGGACGATCGAGCAACAGAAACATTTTCTTGCAGTACTAATGAACAGAGCTGACTTCTCACCCTTAACTGTTTTACATTACCAGAGAGAGAGAGAGAGAGAGAGAGTTAATTACACTACAGGTACAAGATAGTGGAGAGCTGATTTCCTCTTTCCTCTCCTCTCCTCTGCTCTCTTCTCCCTCTTGGGTTTCCCTAATTGCATTGTTACTGAAATAGGAAGGACATGGCCCAGGACTCCTTGCAGTAGTGCTGAAGTTTTATTTAAACCCTTCCACTAAAGTGCACCTCAGGCCTGTAAATGCTATTTAGCCACCCAAGATGGTGGAACCTCTTCGTATTCAGTGGGGATCAGTATTCTGGTGTTTATCCTACTTTTGGTTGAAAGTGATTTCTCCCTAATACAGTTTTAAAAGTGGGCCAACAAATATAAGTGTAAAACATCACAATCATGCATTAAGCTTTTATTATAAGAGGAATAATTAGCAAGGCAGCAATTTGTTCTTCAGTTTAATTTAGGGCTTTGATTAAAGCTTAATTGAATTAATCACATCACTACTGATTTGTCCAGTCAAGAAGATTAAATGGAAAGTATTTGACAGACGTTGTAATAAAGAATGGACTTGGGAGCATCAGCAATACTCTCAGGCTATTTCTACTGAAGGGAATTCTTTTTTCATCATTTAATGAACCTTGTAATTATCTACATCAATAGAAATATAACAATTATCTGATATCATCCTTAGCTATACTCCTGTGGCGGAAAATGGGGCTAAACCCCAAACTAAAAACAAAGAAATATGCTTTAAAAGGAATCAACAACAAATCACTGGCTAGAAAATTAGTGAGAAAGAAAAGTATCACTCATGAGGCCTGTAACACTATTTGTTGTCAAAGTTGCAGTAAATGAATTCCCAAATTATTTAAGGTGAAAAATAAAAATGGGTAAATTCACTTACTATATATGGTCTTCTTGTATGCACAAATGTCATCCTTTCGGCTTTTTCCCTTTTACTCGGGAGTCGCCACAGCGAATCATCTGACTCGCACGTTTGATTTGGCAGTGGTTTTTACATTTTAGATTGAAATTTAAACTAACGTGTCTTACAACATTTAAAAAAATGTCTTCCAACCTATTTTCTGTGAAAAAATATTTCATTATTTTGTCAATTATCCACTCATGGAGCCCCTCACAAATCCGATAACGAGAAGTGACAGACATTTTGATGGACAGAAGCAAGTGTAGTAGGCTCCCGTTATTTGCGAGGGTTCGGTTCCAGCCCCTCCCGTGAATCAAAATAATCTGCGAGTTATATACTCAGAAGTAAAACCCTATGTGTCATATTACATGTGCTTCTTAAACACATTCTCTAGAGTCTTACTCATTAATACAGTAATAATATAATAAAATGTAGTAATGATTAAGTAAAAACTTTTTAATTTTGTATTATGATATTTATTGATGATAAAATATATATGTATATAGAATATTTATATTTTATTATCAACAAATATCACAATACAAAATAAAATTAAAAAGTTTTTCATTAATCATTACTATATATATATATATATATATATATATATATATATATATATATATATGTCTGTCTGTCTGTCTTCCTTTCGGCTTTTTCCCTTTTACTCGGGAGTCGCCACAGCGAGTCATCTGATTCGCACGTTTGATTTGGCAGAGGTTTTTACATCGGATGCCCTTCCTGTCACAACTCTTTTAGCAAGGGACAGAAACATGCTGACGACTTTGCAGCTACTCTTTATGAAAGTCAGCATGTTCTTTGTTCTTTTACATGCTTCTCACCATAGACAGTGAGAGACATGGCCCGCCTTTGATAACCCAGTTAGCTGCACTGGGGGATATATATATATATATATATATATATATATATATATATAAAATATAAAAGTGTGACGTAATGATGTAATGAACTTTCAGCTGGACCCATGAGTGAATCCAGGAGACAGTGTGAGATGGCACAAAGTCGATTTATTATTCCAAGGGGAAGCACTTAATCAGAGCACAAACACAGTAACCACAGTAATAGTGATGAAGAGAAACACAATAAACATTAAACACTGGGAAACTAGGAGCTGGAACTAGGAGCCAGAGAGAACACAGGGAAGCAGGGACATGATGAGAGACAATATTCTGGTGCAGAGGTGATCATGCTGCTTGTTTTTATTGGGAGTAAATGAGAGGAGTGAATTCAGGTGTGTGCTGCTGCAATCAGCTGAGCCAGTCAGCCACACCCCTCAGCCGGAGTAGGGAGAAAACAGAGTTTGAGAACAGAGCTGCCAAAATCAAAGCCCCCCAAAACACTTATTTATTTCTTCTTCTTTCTTCAGAAGAGACATCCAATGTCATTACGCTTAGCCAGAGAAAATGCACCGCGTTTGAGTGGCATTATAGAGCTTAACTGGCAATTAAATCCCACTAAAAAATGCACTTTTACAACTTGTATGCAAATGAGAAAAAAGGGGTGTATACATCATCTCAACCAATCAGCAGGAGGGAGAACAGCCATTAGCTGAATTTGAATCACAGTTACTTTTGGTCAGTCGGCAATCCGCGAATATGCGGTGGCGCAAGTGCAAAACCGCGAATGGTGAAGGGCCTACTGTCTATATAATGTTCAAATTCTGGAAAAGTGTTTTAATTTATTATTTTACAATTTTTTAATATATTATTTAACAATTTATTATAGACAAGCCAATGAATGTAGAAATTACGTAGTTATAGAGTGAATACAATTAATTACCATAACTAAACAGATAAATAATCCAGAAAAAAACCTGGAGCATCCTTCCAGTGCACATGCATTCCACTTGTTGCAGAAATCCACTAAATTCAATCTCTGAGAGAGATGATGCACCTTATCTCAAGAATATCCGTATCCATATACATAGACATCACAAATGGTTATATCATAATGCAGCCATGATAACACCAATCCATCAGTATATCTGTACATCATATGAATGCACCACAACATTGAGTGGTACAACAGAGTATGTAGTCGTGCAAGTGTGGTATGAAACTCCACTCCAGAAAAACATGTTTTACAAGGTGGGGTTTCACCTTTTTTTGTCCTGAGGTGTAAACAAAAAATTTTGTTAAAAAAAAAAAAAATGTAATATTTGAAAAAACAAACAAACAAACAAACAACAACAACAACAAAAAAAAAAACAAGCCTACAAGCAGATAGTGGATATTTTATACTGATGATGTGACAGCATTCTGTCGTGAGGACAGTGTCTTCAGCCTACCAGAGGACTTCAAGTTTATTTGAAAAACAATTTTATTTGGCCAGTGTCACAACATAATATTTATTGTGGATGAATCAAATTGCTTTTGAACTACAAAACTGATAGCATTCATTCATTCTTTGTTGAATTTACTTAATCCTAATTTTGGTCATGGATATTCTGGCACCCATCTAAGCCAATTCTGGGTGAAGTACACCTTTGACAGCATTCACACCTACTGGTGATTTGGAACAACTGAACAGCCTCCTGCACATGTTTTTGGACTGTAGGAGGAAACCAGAGTACCTGGAGGAAACCCACACAAAACACAGGGAGAACATGCAAACTCCACACAGTAACATTGAGCTGGGAATCGAATCCAGACCTTCTTGCTGTGAGGCGGACGTGCTAACCGCTACACCACTGTACCGCCCTGATAGGAGCCAATTCAATTAAAAAAAAAAAATAGAATGACATTACTTTCCGTTCATTTTCCAACAGACAGAGAAATCAAAAACTCTACTTCATGTTTACTTCACATAAGAAAATGTCTCATTTGATATAATTGTTGAAACAAAAGAGGCTCCATTTTGGTAATACATCAATTGTGATTAATGCTGTGACCTGAAATACTCTTTCCTGAATTTCACCATCTGCTGCATTATGCATACACACACTGAACATGTGGTCGTGCTGTTGGTAGAAACTACTCTTATTTGGAATATTTATTAGCTCAAATGAAGGCCAGACAATCTTGCCAAAATCAGACATACAAAGGGATGTGGAAACAAAAACAAAATTGTGCAAAATACTATATTATGCAGAACATAATGTATAACTTCAGTGCGGTATATGTTGCAAACATGGGCATAAAAGTGATTTTTCCATGCATGCACGAGTTAAAAAGCAACACATTTAATTATTTTGTTCTGAAAATACAGAAGCACAAGCACATCGATACATTCAGGCTATCTTAGGTCCACTCTTAATTAACATCCTGCCGTGCTCTTAAAGGACCCTTAAGCTGCCCTGAAGTGCATGTGTGAGCTTCACTCCTAACCGGTTATTACCTCGCTGAAAATATAGACTGCTCTCATAAATGTACCTATTAGATATCAAATAAACAAAAATAAATAACAACAATAATTTCAACATATAGTAAAGATGAAACAATTTCACACACACACACACACTTTAGAGAAGCCAAGTTAATGGAGTTACCACACAGCAGCATGACGACTGGGAGTTTTGTTGCTTACAACGGGGATTATTTTCAACAGTCCCCTTGACAATCCAAAGACACCAGTCACAGAACCCAGGTCTAAGTGAGCAGGATGCGGTTCATTCCTTACCTTTGCCAGTGAATTGTACAATCACGCTTGACTGTCACAATACTAATCCCAAGTCATAGTTACCTTTGCCAGTAGCTGAAACAACCCCCATACGCTGGCTTTGGGACTTGTGGCTTGTAGCAGTCTGGATGGTCCTTTTCACTGTTGGTCTGGGGCACATGGTGTCCATATTCTCAAAAGAATAAAGACTCAAACCTTTTCATCTGACCATGATATATGTTTATACTGTGAGACAGTCCATTCCAGATGAAGTCTTGGTTCGATCATAACTGATCAAAGACTTGTGCCTTTCAATTTTACACTGTAAAATTTCTCTAGATTGCTAAAATAGCAAGGGTGTAGGCTGGGGTGTGGGTGGGGGTGGGGTGGGGTTTGCACAGGGTGCACAGAGTGCACGTGCACCCCCCATAGCAGGAGTTGAGTTCCGCTGGACAAGAAATGATGTGTTTTCACAATCTTATAAATAAACTTAACGACTGTTACTGAAGAGAAAGTCGGAGATAAATTCATCATGCAGTAAACTGGAAACCGGAAGTTAACACCGGAAGTTAACATGTAACAGGCACTGCGCATGTGCAAGCCCGAGCTGACCAATCAACAATCAACGACAAGTACCTACTTTTGCCCACCTAACATATTATCAGTAAGCATTAATAGCTGAACACTGACACATTGAGATTCATTAGTGTTGTATAATTGTATACCATCATTTATAAGACCTCTACGCCAATTTTAATTATGACACAAATTATGTATATAATTAAAACAGTCTTGGGTTCAATTTGTTCTTGTGTTTCTCTGCACTCCTTTAAGGCTTAGGCCTATAGTCCATGAGACTAAAGTTCGGGTCAACCAAGATGTGCCCCCCCCCACGGTCAGACCAACCTACGCCCTGAATAGTTTAATGATTTTTTTACTAGTGATGTTGACAAACATTTAAGAATGACAGTTTTATTTTAGATGTTTTATTTATTTGACTGTATCTGAAATTGTTCCCACTGTTACTGTTATTTCTGTTAGCATTTTGTTCTTGGTTATCCAGGACTGTATCCGAGATCATATGAGAAGAATGGGACCTTGGGGCATGAGCGAAGGTCCTAGGTTCCCCTTCAGATCTGTAAATAAATTGTTAAAGAATCATTCAGAGCCATTCTTGTGCTCATGGGTTTCTGACATTTTATCTGTTACCCTTACAATATTGGTTGTTATTGCAGAGGCAAACGTCTAAAGGTAGAATACCAGCTAAGAATTCTATAGCAGAACAGAAAGCCTTAAAAGCCAGAGTAAAATTCTATAAAATCTAAATCAAATAAAGAAGTACCTTCTCATTTTCTGTGGGACCGGTGGTGTAGTGGTTAGGGTGCTGCGCTCATGATCGGGAGGTTGTGAGTTCAAATCCCACTGAGATTCTCACTGTGCTAAGACCCCTGGGCAAGGTCTCAACCACAAGTGTGCCTCTGTTCACCCAGCAGTATAAATGGGTACCAGTGAAAATATACTGGGAAGGTAATATACTAGCGTCCCATCCAGGGGGAGTTGAACTCCTGGTCACTTCATGCTATGTAAACCGGGGATGAGCCACAAGGCTCAGGTGAAAAAACGCAACAGACTTTACCTACCGACCTTACCTTTCTCATTTTCTATAAGTAAGTAATCTTAACACTGCAGGCACAGGCCACACATCAGTATCCATGTGCTGCCTTAACTCCAGTGGCCAGCATCTCAGGTACTGTATTTGGTTTTTCTTGGCCTTCGATTTAAGTGGTCAAGTCACTTTAAAAATATCCAGTGGTGTGCCATGCCCCTACAGCCATGCTCACTGTCCTCCTAATAAAGTACAGTAAAACCTCCGCTGACGAACGCTTAAGATCACGAACTTTTCGCCTCAAGAACATTAAATTTGCGAGCATATAGTCTCTGCTGACAAACTAGTTTTCGGCGGACGAACCAAACCACGCGGTCGAACAGCGCCACGGTGGCGGCCACGAGAAGTTGACGCACGCTCACGGCGTCACACTTCGTCACCCCCTTTCTTTGAGTGCGGAAGTGGTTTGTGTTTGATAGACATTTTGGACCATATTGAGTGTACTTTTGCTATTATGGGACCGATAAAGACCCCACCACAGGCGGAGATCATTGAAAAACACGAACGAGGTGTGCGTTTGTGTGACTCAGCGTCCCAGTACCAGTACAAGGAACAAGGAAGCTATTAAGGGAGCGTGTGTGGCTAAAGGTGTTTCCAAACAGTAGGCGTTTCCAAACTCTCCTTCCAAACAGTAAGTCCCTCCCTCCCTCCTCCTCCTCCCTCCTCCTCCCACTCCATTCCATCAAGCCGTCAACTACCATCACAAAGGTAAATAAAACGACTTTATTATACAGTACAGTTTATTTCTTTAATTACAATACAATAGACATTTATTATACATAAAATAAGGTATATTTTTGTGCAGTTTTAAGGCTTATTTAGTAGAAAATTATGTTTTATGTGGACCTGGGAACGGATTATTCTCATTTTAATGGTTTCTTATGGGAAATAAATGTTCGGAAGACGAACTTTTCGCCTCACACACACTTTCA
>CM045741.1:31225015-31272515 GCA_024760905.1 Plotosus lineatus
AGTTAACAGGACAAGGCTCGAACAGTATGTTGACACAGAATCAAATGATTGTCTGTCAAGAGTAACTCCATCTAAATAAGCTATTGACTATTAAATTTTAATTATTTGTAGTGATGACACATAAATAGTCACACGTAGGGACTGCTGCTGTTACTGCAGCCTCTGGTTTCTGCTCTGCATATAAATGTAAACTTCTTAGGTTTCAGATCGCGCTGTAGGTAGTGTGGAGAAATTTTTATATTTCATTACTGATTACTCCAAAGCATTTTTTTCCTCCTTGAATCCGCTGTCATGACTTTCCCTTCATGAGCATCCACTGCTCAGCATGCTCCATCTGGGCATAATTACAGAAAGTCTGTTTGTCCCACAGTATATGACAATACCTCATAACTAATTATGCCTCAATTATTAAAACTCTGAAAGCATATTAAACACAGTGCAGTAATCAGTTAACCACACCTGATGATTTATGGAATGTTGACTTGTCTGCATAAGAAATAATTAACAGAACCAACACGAGAGCCTAGAATGATAAACATCTTTACACAGAAGCAAGGTGAGTAAGTTAGGGAAGGGATGGGGAGGGAAATTAGAATTGCTCATAGGATGTTTACTGAATATAATAAATACACAAATAGCTTTCAATATTTACCCAAGCCTTTGGTGCTACCGTCGAAGTCTTTACTTAAATCATTTAATCATTTTAATCATGCTAGTTCATCATAGCGATATGCAGTAGTTAAAGGTAAGAAATAAAAGGTAGAACACTTTCATAGTACATCTTACACTTGTGCGTTTGTCATTTGAGACCAACAATCTCAGGGATCTGGGTATTAACAAGAATGAGTTGAAATGAAGGCAATCGGGGTATGACTGAATTCAGCATGTGTGTTGCTGTGTACTTGGTTGGTGCTTATCAGGAGGAGATGATGTGAGGTGAATTGGATATTGATCTGTGTATATGGACTGGTCCTTGCAATAAAAGGAGCGTTCTCGGCTGGAAATGATTCTTGAGTGGCAGTCCTAGACATGCCGAATGCAATTCTATGATTCAGCACAAATTCAGCTCAGGCTCAATGGGGCATCTTTATAAACTCCAGAAAAGAATAGCTGGCTCAGGAGCAGGGTCATTACCTGCCCGAGGTACATGGGTGGAACAACTAGCTAAAGTCATAAAATGGCCTATTACTTTTGGTGTCAGTCAGTGAAAGACATTATATGGACAGAAATGAAGTGAGGGGGGAAAGGGAAAAAAAGGGCATGTGAGCAGGTGGACAATTTGGTTCATATGATACACATTGTGTTGCACATTATATTGCGGCTCAGGTTAGATGTACATGAGTTCTTTTGTATTCCAATGCTGTGCCTTTGTTATTGATTTACCAAAATTACAGAAAACCAATATAATTAATTTACAGTTAAAAACCTTCCAACATTAATGGGATACATTTGTGACAGATTAGAGGCCAGTTTCCATCAGCTTCTTAATTAATCTCTGGTCTCATATAATAGGTTCCCATTTATTGACTTCTGATGGTCACCATCAGTTGTTATCCTGAGACAGCAATCCCATAGAGTCGTAAAGTGTTTCAGTTAATGCATGCATTTTGATTGTGAAATGTATCTGACATTTTGCTACCGCGACAGTGTATAGTGTACTTTCAAAAACTGGAGAGTTGCAGTAATAACATAGTCCATTAATTATGGACTATTTTGCATGCTTTTATATAACAGTTAAACAATGCATAAATTATCTTGGGTAATATCGCAAAGGAGGGGCAGTGGTCGCCTAGTGGTACAGACGCTCCCCGACTTACGTTTTTAATTGGTTCCGGACGGCCGAACGTAAGTTGAAAGTGAACGTAAGTTGTTACAGTGATGTATGACATATGACGTGTGAAGAAGGAGGGGCACGTTCAGTCTGTCGTTTCTAAACAATAGACACAGCATCATTACGTCATTACGTCATTACATCAGCATACTAAGTAGGTACGTCTAAACTCAAAATTTGAGTACTCTACCCTCACCTGGAGTCTGCTGGGATGGGCGCCAGCCTTCCCGCGACCCTAATTAGGATTAAGTGGTTACAGAAAATGGACTGAAATATGGCAATGAAATAAAATGCTTACTCGTTCATATTAAAAGAATGTTGGCATTGCTGATTTCTAATCTGAGGTTTTAAATACATTGCAGTCTGATGCAGTTGCTTTTCTTATGTAAGAATATTTCTTTACACAAATTGAAAAAGGGTGTCTAACTAATCAACAAATCTCTTGGTAGAGGATTTCAAGATGATGAATTAGGTGCTGTCCACTGACAGTGAAGTAAATTTTAATTGCTTTCTGTAATTAAAGAATTGGCACTAGTACACTCATTAAACATCTGTACTTGAGACCCATGCATCGTGTTTCTGAAGTGTTTGCTTTTGGCTCGTTACTGGTGTGTATACTAGGTGGTTGGAGTTATGCCTTATTAAAAAGAACTCTACAAATTCTGCATTACATATACATGCTTGTATGCCTATATGAAACTTTTAATTTGAAGAAATTCCACGCTTTTATAAATTTTGATGTCCAGCCTTAGTGACTGACATACATTTGTACAACTGTGGCCCGGAATTTTAACCTGCCTCATGAAAATCTTTAGTGAACCAGCCTGGAGCCAAAATTCACCCTAAGATGCACCTGCACAGATAGAGCCAACCTGAGCAAGATGAACGACATCATTATCTCAGTCAGTAAGGCTGAGTTTCTGCCACAGCAGCCCCTGACAGACTGTGGAGCTGAATGGCCAAGCTAAATATGGCCTGTTTTAGCCTCTCTCAAAATGTCTCAAAGGACACACTCCCTCTGGAGCAAGACCTACGTCCTCCAATATCACATCAGTAAGTCTTGCAACAAAGCCTATCAATACAATGTCAAAATTATGTCAACCTTTAACTGACCATTCACCTAATATCTGAAGTGTAAAGTTGCACTGCATTGTCAATAGCAGACATCAAATTGACATTTACCGATGACATCAAATCAATACCGGCATGTGATTCTGAACTGGTGTTGAATATAATAATGACAAAATTTAATTTTCAAGATTTATTGTAATTTTTAACCTTCCTTTTCACTATTTTGCATTTGTGATTCTCTACAGTGCTTGGTGGTTGAATATATGTATTTATTTTATTTTATTTTATTTTTTTGCTGAAGAAATGTTTGCATTGCTTAATTGTCCCATTTTCAAAAATGCAACGATTATTTTTAAAATTATAAATGTATATAAAATTGTTTACAGAATGTAAATGTAATAAAGTAATTTTAATATAAGACTGAAAATTTTGTTTTTTATCATCTTTGTACTGTATATATGATTTGTAAATAAAATATTGCATACTTTTTTGATTGACTGATAACCTCAGAAGGAAAAGGCTGAGAAACTAGTGCAACAAAAAATACTTAAAATGATTAATTGGTTTTTATTTGATTTCCCCTATTCTTTCTTTCATAAAAAAGTAATGAATTAATACATGTACATTAACATTAATAATAATTAATGATAAATAATAATAAAACAAGAATAAACAATAAGTCAATTAACCCTTCTGATCATCGACTGTGGCGAAGATGTCACGAGGGCAGGCATGAGGTGATGCGTAACAGAGGAGGAGAATTTTGTGCATGTGCACACTACGAATGCCAACAAAGAAAGGCTCGTGCTGAGCTCCCACAAGGCCAGTAGTGGGGCACGCCCCCCCTTGGGGTGTGATGCCGGGGGGGTGTATGACCTTGGGGAACATGCTTTTTGGCCAAACTGTACTAGAATTGAGTGTAATTGCGCATCCTCTACAGTAGGTAGCAATGGCGCTTTCACTGTATTCCCTATCGTGTAGGGAAAAGCATCGAGCAAATGATATGAAGTGCAATAAACATGATTTATAGTCGTGTGCGGGGTACCGGGGGGAGAGGGGGGGTAAACTGTTTTTTTTTCTTCCTATAGGGGGCGTCACAGAAAACAATTGAGAAGCACTGCACAAGGTGTTCTCAGAGCATGGAGGAATACATGCGGAAGGATACGAGGCGACTTGGCCTGGAAAAGCTATTTCCCCAACAGAGTTCGTAAATAAAAAAATTGCTCGTTGGATAAGGCAGATTTTTTTGGTGGGATTGAAGCTCATATCATAGAATATTCATTTAAAAAGACATTTGAAATTCAAGGTACCACAGTATATTCAAGGAAGATCTTCTACAGCCATCATAATTGGATTGTATGCAGTATGATGGTACAATGGTCAGGCTGTAGCCTACCTTCTCTCAGAGTTGGCTGAGATAGGCTACAGAACCTAATAAACTTGAGTGCTTTGGAAAATGACTAAGATGAGTCCAACTATACCAAATCCTCGAAGGCAAGAACTTCAGGCAAACCCCAACTCTCACCACAGTCAAGTGCTTTTCTGTTTCATTTTCTATTTTATTTTTTTTACTTTACTTTCTACATTACAAAACAGCCCTCTTTCAGAATGTCTTTAGAATTCATGGCATCCCACAGGATATCACCTTTGAATGAGATCCACCAATTTAATTCCTTTGCAAAGTGATTTTTCATAAAGAAGCTTCATGAAATGCCAGTCTAACCTCAGGATATCATCCACAAATGGAGAGTGCAAGAGAATTAATCATTACCCTGGAAATTTTGTACATAGCTGTCTGGGTCAGCAGTGTGAGTGATCTTGCTTTCTTCCACGTGTCAAAATTGGACAAACTCAATAATCCATTTCTCCACAGCCCAACTTTCTTTCAGTGGATGCGAGTTTATGCACAACCCCGAGTTCTTTGTGATACCTCTCCTACAGACGTGCTCAGGAGTGGACGAGTGGATAAACCAAACCCGTGCAAGCTGATGACCTTGTTTACCATTATTTAGTGTCAGTCTATGCCTCTTTAATGTAAACAAGCATAACTTGGATACATCACATCTTTTGTTGGACAAGGAGGGAATCCTGACCTGTATAGTTTTCTAGCTGTTCAACACAAAAGAGCTAGGGAATTTAATTGTGCTGGACTGGGAATCAATTAATAACAGCCTAGGTGTTGGGCTCATACAGAATTTCTTTCACACAGTAACTGACAAAGTAGTTCTGTGTCATGAATATCATGCTCACAGTGACACATAAGGCGTATAATTCTGGAAAAACTTAAAATACTCTCTGTATATAGAATATGTCTCTCATTCTATGATTCCTTTAGCTGAGCTGTGTTCGGAAACCTACATATATCTTCACTAAGTCTGTCTCAGGCCGACAGCTGGCTATAAATGAAGTGGCCTCTTTCCCAGCAAAAAGCTCATGAAGATCAGTTTCAAACACCTGGTGTAAAAATGACAGACATTCCATACAGGATCAACCTGAAGGGCATGCTTTACGATTTTACCTTCACTGATTTTGGTTTCCCTTATATATAGGCTACGTTTCTGTCTATAGCAGGCCTATCTATATGTTCTTAAACCAAAGTTTATTACTGTTGTTCACCACTTGCCGTTTCCATTGCCTTCTCTAGAATGCAGTGGTTCTGGTATATTGGATGTGCCCTTGACATTTCTTTAGATGGTAGTTGACCTTTCATGATGGGTGCATGACCGGCCGATACAAAAAGGCATGCACATTAGACTGAGTGTTCTAAAATGGTCTCTTGGTGTAGATATGATTGTGAATAGTTGTGTGTTGTCCTTCAATTGTCTAGCAGAAGGTGTATCCCACCTTTACTCAGTGTCAGCTGTCACCGCATTTGGCCATTCATACCAAGTCAGATTTTTCTGGATACATGTTGTGTTAAATTTTCTTACAGCAGGAGGTAAATTTGAGTTACTGATGCAACACAGTATAAAATTCTGCAGCTGGTTACAACCAGCTGTGCACATTTTCCACATGGAGTCCTTATATAGAATGTGACTGGCAAGAAGAGGTGCGGAAATGCAGTTATATGAGTTGTAAGATCCTTGAATAACCTTAGCATTAAAGAAATAAAATATAGACCATAAACGCATTACATTTATGATTCCAGATGACCAGCATGTTTATTAAAAATTACAAATTCTAAATATCAGAACAATTTTATACTTAGTGATTTCATTATCTCCACAGATTTATTATACAACACCACCTCAGTTCAACATGTAGACATCCTCGCATTACACAGTGCTCTTTCTGTTCTTTTCCATTGTCACCACACCACTGTTTCACTTATAGGGATGCCAGTGAGAAAAAAAAGAGAGTTAAATAAAGAATGAGATGAGTGAAAGATAGACAGAATGGATGATATATACTTGAGATAAATCACTAGATATCGCTAGATAGATAGATAGACAGATAGACAAATTTTATATATATATATATATATATATATATATATATATATATATATATAGAGAGAGAGAGAGAGAGAGAGAGAGAGAAAGAGAAAGAGAGAGAGAGAGATTGTGTTTCAATATTCATCTCATACTTGCTTGCCCAACTCTGTTCTTTGCCCTAAGGGAGACATATGAAATTTCAATCGGCACCATTCTGTGTGTTGAGTTTTAATGTCAATATTGTAGACGGACTTTCAGTGGCCTTGCAGCCTCCCTTCAGACTCATACAAAAAGCTTCAAAGAAGCAGCTCTCCTGAACCCTTTAGTCTTGAATTAAAAATGTTAACCTTGACAATGCACTAACTATGAGGCAGGCCATGTAGTAGAATTCTAATGAACAGTCTAAATAAAAATCAAAACTCAGGAAAATCGGAATCACCTCCGCTCTAAATTCAAAGATACCTTTTAATGATACTTTATAATATTGGGTGGGTCTCAAATTCACGTTTATGCTATAATGAATCAAAATTGCTCCTCTGCTGAAATGGACAATAATTTCTCGAAATGTGATCTTTTAAATCATTGCACAGATAGTACATTCCACTTCACTGTTTCGAGCAGAGGTCCCCAACCGGTCCGCAAACAAAATCTTTCTTGGTACAAATTATATATATTTTTTTATTAGAGCTTCTGGATTGTATTTTGAAAAAACACTTTTTTTGACATTGCCACAGAAGCACTGAAAGCCCTTCTTCTGTTTTCACCACATATATTTGAGAGTCGGAGTTTTCTCCAATGACAGCCACCAAAACAAGACTATGGAGTCGACTCTAACCGGTCCGCGGAAACATTTTCATACATAAAACTGGTCCCTGGTTCAAAAAACATTGAAGACCACTGGTTTAGGGTGCAGGTAAAGTGCAAAGCTGTCTAGTACACAAACTAGCTGTGGTAGTACATAAACTATGTATGTATGGGCTGGGCCTGCTTGAGACAAAGCCAATCACATGGCAGCATTGGGTAATTCTCACTTTGAAAATGAATATGTGACTGTTTAGTGCTTTAAGTAACTTGCATGATAATTGATACTGATTTGCTAAGATAATCAGTGCTTGATTTTTAGTTTTTACTGTAGAATTGTTTTATAAATAATATAATGATTGACATCCAAGAATTTTTACATACTGGGAAAGACAGCGTTTCTCATTCCAGTTGAGAGCACAATCATATTTATGGTCGCATTTCATGCAAGGAAGATATATTAATATGTATTTTATATTTAGCCTTTAGTCTAAATTTCAAAGACATCTGACATGCAATCACTACTAGAGAGTCCATGGCTCATCATTGCATGAAAAAGGAGGCATGTAGCACTTTCCTCAGAAGTGTGTTACGCCACCCTTGAATTTGTATGAACAGCATTTTGGAAAATACAGGTGGCTGGCCGTCACATATGATAGGAAGGAAATGCTTAATGCATAGCATTTGGCTAATTGGGTGGGTGTCCTTTTATGAAAATAAGCTAAGAGCCTTGTATTGGAAAGCAGGCACTGCTGTGTTTTAATCATACTGAATTTAAATTAACTTCAAAGCATTTGGAATGAACTTGAAAAAGACTCATTATATAGTAGAATTTTTAATTATGAATGAAATAATGAAAACACAGGTTAAGGGTTCTTATTAACTCAGCCCAGTTCTACTTTAGGCCAGATAAAAAAAAAAAAATAGAACATCAGAACTTTTTGAAAACTTAAATGTCACACACACACACACACACACACACACACACACACACACACACACACACACACACACACACACACACAATGTGTGTATGTGTGTGTGTGTGTGTGTGTGTGTGTGTGTGTGTGTGTGTGTGTGTGCGTAAATAAAGTGTCTAAAGCTATAGAATACACGCTATATGACCAGTCTTTTATAGGTACATTTTACGTGTATCAAAGTCAAAGCCAGTTTTTAATGACATTATTAATATCAATTCATCAAAGCCCTAATGTTCCTTCATTAGACTTACTAAATGAAGGGAGAATTATTTTGCATACTAAAACAACCAGAAATCTTCTTATAACCTATAACTTTTTTTACCTAGCAGAAATACCCTGATGCACCTAATTTTGCATTTAAAGAGTTAATAAAAGAAATTAGACATAATGGGGATGATAATCTTTTTATTCATGAATTTGAATTCCTGCTACCAAGAGACCCCTATTCCTTGCCTTCACACACACACACACACACACACACACACACACACACACACACACACACACACACACACACACACACACACACACACACACACACACACACACACACACACACACACACATTCAAGGCCCCTTTATCAACAGGTTGTTACTCCTGTCCCCCAAGTGCAGTTGACCGGGTCATCAAAGGCTGGCCATGTCTCTCAGTGTCTGTGCTGAGAAGCATGGCCTTTGTTACGAGTAGGCCGTATTGCCACTTCTGACCTGTAATGGCTTAGCAAGCTGTACAGGGTGTACTCTATCCTCGACCAGAGTTGGTTGATCTGGGTGCCAGCCTCCCCATGCCCCTAATTAGGATTAATTGGTTCAGAAAATAAATGAATTAATGGACCTGACCATCAACTGAGGCGATTATGTTACATGACACCATATAGGTGTAATGTGTGACATCTGGGTATCAGGGACGATTTATAATGACCGAAATAAACAAACTCTAGAACATTTAACTAATCTAATAGTTAACTAAACAAGAATACGCTGAGAAAACTATATTTAACATTATTTTTTCAAACAAACTTTCCTACCTTGCTGTTATTTTGCATCTGCTTCTGTGGGAAATTTTCTTCAAGAGATATAACTAAAATTTCAATCAAATTAAAAACAACCAGTACATTCTGCCACAGTAAATCCCATTGTGAGCAGCATGGTTTTAAAGACTTTTTTGTTCATTGTGTTCCATATCACTATTGAATCTTGATCAACTAGTTTAGAGTCAGATCACTGCCGCAAGTCTGCTTAAAAAGGAACATCCAACGTTGCTTTGAGATGTTACCTTGGTTACAGGTAGATATGGAGGTTTACAGTGCAGCTTAAACCCATAAACTTGGGATCGGTATTCTAGCACCTCATCACCGGGCTACCACTGCCCTCCCAGTCACTTTGTCTTGATGGAAAATCTGATCATGGTACGATTATATCAGCATGCAAACAAGCCATTTGGATGCTTGTCAGCGGAATGTCAGAGAGACAAGTCACAAGAATGTTACATTATATTATAATGTCAACATATTGAGCATTTCAAGGCTGTGTAGACAGCAATGACACAGGCAGTGCCAATGACTGGTCCCATGGTCCTAGATCATGTGCCATCACCCCACAACAGGACCACCATTTTCATCTCCAAGACATTCACAGTCGCTTTGCAATCCATTGAGCTAAAGTTACCACCACAGAGACCAGAATCAGCATCTAAATTGTCCACAGTTGGTCATGAGAAGCGGATTAATACAACCAATGTCCAAGTTATGAATTGGAGCTGACACCTGCTCCTCAGTGCCTGTGTCTGCAATGGGCAAGAGCACAGGTGAGCTGGCATGCTCTCAAATGGAACAGGGCCCTGTTTTCAGAAGCACGTTTCAGGTGTTGCAAATGATAAAGTGTGAGTTTGGCATAGGCATATGCAGATCACACTTTTCTGTTGCAAGACCATTGTGTTGAACCAGGTGTCATGGTTTGAGCTGGAATCAGCCACAGCCTCTTTTATCTCTCTCTCTGTGTTTGTCATGCACACATAGATACACATACACACACCCACACGCACACACACCCATATATATATATATATATATATATATATATATATATATATATCCCAAAAATCTCCCATCAAAATTACTTACATTGTTGCATCTCTGTGTGTGTGTGTGTGTGTGTGTGTGTGTGTGTGCCCGTGTGTGTATGTATGTGTGTCATCTTTTTCTCATGCAATACCATCTGTATGTGTGCGTATTTATATTTTATTTACATCTTATGTCATTTTTTAAATGTTGAATTGTTATTATAAGCATTTATAGCATTGAATATGTATTTATTGATATTATATACACACATACATGCACGTATACGTCAGTCGGGGGAGGGTGTGTGTGTGTGTGATCCTACTTCGCGGATTCGATGGTCGTGTGGGGATCTTGGTCTCAATTAACCGTGGAGGGAGCCCTGTATGTATATATATATATATACACACACACACACACACATGCACAAGCTTTGTGTAATGCCGGAGGTGGTCATACAAACTACTGCTCTTTGCTATTTAGGATTACACTTTGATTGTGGAAATAAACTCTCATCTCATCTCAAAATGATTTCATGTATTTAAAACTGTGTGTTAGACCTGAATCTATAATTGAAAGCTCATCTTAATTTTATTTAGAAACTTGCATGATCTTGAATAAATTAAAGTGTTACACTGGAGGTTTGCGTTCATATACTGCTTGCATCAATATACAGTATTTCAGAAGAAAATGTAATTTTAAGTTGTGTAGAAAAGTTTCAGAAAACACAGTTAATTCAAGTTAATTAGGGATTGAGTACTGAAAATGAGTTGTCATACAACCCATGGGTGTTTTGTCAATGTCATTATCAGGGAGTAGCAGAGTAGCACAAAATAATTACTAGTATATGAATTGGCAAGAAAACAAAAGTAGGAAGAAATGAATGAATGGGTAAATTTGAAATGCGGAAAAAGTTTGGAATTTAGCTAAGGAATGTTGTGTTCTCTGGATGGCGTTCCTGTTTCTTCACAGGCAGTTGACGTATTATTTTCTAATATGCAAACTTACAGGGGATGTGTCAAAGTTTTTGTCTAAATTATTTAGTTGCCACAAGTCATCTAAATATGAATGTCCAAAATGATTGTCTGTTTGTTAAATTGCTTATTAACTTGCTAATCATAAGGAGTTTAGAGTTTTTAAGACAGTATGATGGGGATGATATTGGATTGCAACATGGAATTGTTATCTTTTTCTAATTTTTATTTTTAAAGACTTTCTTGTTTGCTAACGCCATGTAACATTTAAGGCCATTTCTTCAAAACAACCATGCCACTGCTCGTTTAATGTGTAAAAGGAATTTAACATTTTAGATTATTTTTTAAAGTTAATTAATGTTACAAGTGGGCAGCATGGAGGTGTAGTCGTTAGCACATCAACCTCACGGTAAGAAACTCCTGGGTTTGAGTCCCAGTCTTGGGCATGTCTGTATATAGTTTGCATGAGCTCCATATACAGTACTTGGATAGATTTCCTCTGGGTATCCCGGTTTCCTCCTACAGTGTGAAAACATTCAGATTAGGCTAACTGGCAGTTTCACATTGACCCTAGGCATAAATGCATGAGTGTCTGCGTGTATTGTCTGGTGAGCTGGCCATTTAGCAGGATAATATTGAATAAAACACACTTTTTGGGAACAATTTTGGAATGAAAATGGTCAAAACCATTTCTACAAAAGAGAAAAATTAAATAGGCCTTCAAGTGTACAAGGATTTACTTTGCACTACTGCTTATTAATGCACTGATAAAAAAGTCGTTAAATTTCATGTTGTCTTTTTATTCAGCAGTTTTTAGTTCTGTCTTCCTCACCACCCAACCATAGAACAAACAATTTTGAGGAGTATAGTTAGAAGCATGATGCAGGGGTATGACGAACTTGTGCAAAATATCATCATTATTCAGAAGAAAGGGTGATTTTTATATGTGCAACATGATTTAAAAAAGTCATAATCATCTGTAAAATCACATATTCTTCCATAAAATTGTGAATATATTCAAAATTACAACTTAATATGTTGACATACATTTTTGTAATTGTATACTTTCTTGATCCATAATGACTCATCGTATATACTGGGTGAGGTGGTAGGATGTGATCACTGACAGCCATGGCTAACAAAAAGTTCTAATCAATGACCACAATGTTTTTTCCCCCCACATGAAATAAAAACTTATAATAAAACCCAAAAACAAAAATATAATTTATTTAATAATGTAAATAAAATATACTGTTTTAGATCATGCCATACACATGGTTACTAGAAAAAACACGAACCTTTTATCATGAACATGCTACAAACACTGGTACGGTAAACTGATAAAATGATTTTCACATGGATAATATTTGTTTACTTTTCTTTCTTTTTTTGGTTAACATTTGCTGAAGATTCTATGTAATATTTCTTGGAGATTTAAAGTTAAATGTTTAGACTTTTGCAGAAATTAAGATATAGATCTTATGTGTACTGTTGTGTTGTGTTTAATGGATTGAAATTGGTTCTTTGTAAATTGCTTTTTATATTATTATCATTTGTAATGAAATCTTCTTTTCCTTTCGTCTGTTCCCTTCAGGGGTTGCCACAGCAAATCATACGTCTCCATCTCACCCTGTTCTCTGCATCTCCTTCTCTGACTCCAACGACCTTCATGTCTTCCTTCACCACATCCATAAATCTCTTCTTTGGTCTTCCTCTAGGCCTTCTGCCTGGTAGTTCCAACCTCAGCATCCTACTGCCAATATACTCACTATCCATCCTCTGTACATGTCCAAACCATCTCAATCTAGCCTCTCAGACTTTGTCTCCAAAACATGTTCCATGGGCTGTCCCTCTGATGTACTCATTTCTGATCCTATCCATCCTCGTCACTCCCAGAGAGAACCTCAGCATTTTCACATCTCTGCTACCTCCAGCTCTGCCTCCTGCCTTTTCCTCAGCGCCACTGTTTCTAAACCATACAACATCGCTGGCCTCACCACTATCTTGTATACTTTTCCTTTCATTCTTGCTGACACTCTTCTATCGCACATCACACCAGACATTTTTCTCCAACCATTCCAGCCTGCCTGCACACGCTTCTTCACCTCTTTTCCACACTCTCCATTGCTCTGGATTGTTGAGCCTAAGGACTTAAAATCCTCCACCTTCGTTATCTCTGCTCCCTGTAACATCACTGTTCCTCCTGGGTCCTTCTCATTCACACACATGTATTCTGATTTTCTGAGGATAACCTTCATTCCCCTCCTTTCCAGGGAATACCTCCACCTCTCTAGATTTTCCTCCACTTGTTTTCTGCTCTCACTAGAGATCACAATGTCATCTGCAAACATCATAGTCCATGGAGATTCTTGCCTAACCTCATCTGTCAGCCTGTCCATCACCATCGCAAACAAGAAGGGGCTCAGAGCTGACCCTTGATGCAGTGCCACATCCACCGTTAATTCGTCGGTCACGCCGACAGCACACCTCACCACTGTCTTACATCTCTCATACATGTCCTGCACCACTCTAACATACTTCTCTGCCACTCCAGACTTCCTCATGCAATACCACAGTTCTTCTCTTGGCATATGCTTTTTCCAGATCCACAAAGGCACAATGCAGTTCCCTCTGACCTTCTCTGTACTTCTCTATTAACATCTTCAAAGCAAACATTGCATCTGTGGTGCTCTTTTCTGGCATGAAACCAAACTGTTTTTCACAAATGCTGACCAGCAGAGGGCAGACTTAGTCAAGCTTCCACTATTCTTCCCCATAACTTCATCGTATGGCTCATCAACTTGATCCCTCTGTAGTTGCCGCAACTCTGTACATCGCCCTTGTTCTTAAAAATGTGCACCAGCACACTTCTCCTCCACTCCTCCGGCATCTGCTCACTCTCTAGGACCTTGTTGAATGTTCTTGTCAGAAAATCTACTGCTACCTCTCCTAGACACTTCCACACCTCCACCGGAATGTCATCAAGACCAACTGCCTTTCCACTCTTCATCCTCTTCAATGCCTTCCTCACTTCACCCTTACTAATCTTTGCTACTTCCTGGTCCTCAAGAGTCACCTCTTCAACTGTTTCTCTCTCATTTTCCTCTTCCTCTCATTTTAGCTCTTCAAAGTACTCTTTCCATCTTCCCAGCACACTTCTGTCATCAGTCAATACATTTCCCTCTCTGTCCTTTATCAATCTAACTTGCTGCATGTCCTTCCCATATCTATCTCTCTGCTGTGCCAACCTGTATAGATCATTTTCTCCCTCCTTACTGTCCAACCTATAATACAAGTCATCATACACCCTCTGTTTGGCCTTAGCCACTGCTACTTTCACCTTACACTGTGTCTCCCTGTACTCCTTTTTACTCTCTTCAGTCCTCTCTGTGTCCCACTTCTTCTTAGCTAACCTCTTCCTATGTACACACTCCTGCACTTCCTCATTCCACCACCAAGTCTCCTTATCCACTTTCCTACCAGATGACACACCAAGTACTCTCCTACCTGTGTCCCTGATCACATTTGCTGTGGTTGTCCAGTCATCTGGAAGCACTTCCTGGTCACCCAAAGCCTGTTTCAACTCCTCCTTGAAGACAACACGAAACTCTTCCTTTTTCAGCTTCCACCACTTTGTCTTCTGCTCTGCCTTTGTCTTTTTCACCTTCCTCACCATCAGCGTCATCCTGCATACCACCAGCCTATGCTGTTTGGCAACACTCTCACCCACTACTACTTTGCAGTCACTGACTTTCTTCAAATTACATCGCCTACAAAAGATGTAGTCTACCTGTGTGCTCCTACCTCCGCTTTTATAAGTCACCCTATGTTTCTTCTGGAAGAAAGCATTCACCACAGCCATTTCCATCCTTTTTGCAAAATCGATCAACATCTGTCCTTCTGTGTTCCTGTCCTGGATACCAAACCTGCCCATCATTTCCTCATCCCCTCTGTTGCCTGCACCAACATGTCCATTGAAGTCTGCACCAATGACCACTCTTTCACCTCTGGGGGTACTCTGCATCACTTCATCTAAGTCACCCCAGAATCTCTCCTTCTCTTTTAGCTCACACCCTGCCTGTGGGGCATAAGCACTAACAACATTGAGCATCACACCTTCAATTTCTAACTTGAGACTTATCACTCTGTCTGACACTCTTTTCACTTCTAGAACATTCCTGACAAATTTCAAGATGACTCCGACTCCATTTCTCTTCCCATCCACACCATGATAAAACAGCTTAAACCCTGCTTCTAAGGTTTTAGCTTTGCTACCTTTCCACCTGGTCTCCTGAACACACAGTATGTCCACCTTCCTCCTCTGCATCATGTCAGCCAGCTCTCTATCTTTTCTTTCCATATTTCCAACATTCAAAGTCCCCACTCTCAGTCCTAGACTCATGCCTTTCCTCTTCTCTCTCTGCCTGCGGACACGTCTCCCGCCTCTCCTTCTTTGACGTCTTTGACCAACAGTAGTCCAATTTCCATCAGCACCCTGTTGATTGACAGCACTGATGGCGGTCGTTGTTAACCCAGGCCTCGACCGATCCGGTATGGGAGTAATTTGCATCATAAAAGTTTGGCATTGGTTTTACATTGGGTGCCCTTCCTGACAGAACCTTCTGCATTTCTCCGGGCTTGGGACCGGCAAAAGGGGTAGCGACACTGGTTAGTGCCCCCCCCCCACCTCATGGCTGCATTTTGTAATCAAATAAACTGTAATTATTGGCACCCTGGTTAAGACATATCCTTTACCTTCTAATACATTTATTTATTTATTTTAATAATAATGATGATATAGAACCATAATGAAAAAAAAAAAAAAGAAAATTCAAGTGCAGTTCATTTTGGGGAATGGCCATGGGAGGAGCGTGATTCTGTGTACTAGCATCTCATCTGGGGTAAATTCCCCCACCTTACTTCAATATTCCTGGGATAAACAGACTCAAGCATCCCCCACCACCACCACAAAAAAGAATAAAATGGCAAATAAAGATGAATAAATTATTGGCTTCCTGAGAGTATAAAAGCCCCATTGTTCTATACCTTATTCTCTACATGTTTAGTATACTTTATAATGTTTTCACTCGTCTAAGCTGCTTGTGGTAAGTGCTATTCCAAACAGAGTGACACAAACCAGTAATTGTAATTCATGGTTTGCTCTCACCTGCAACTCATTAGTGTGGTCATGAATCTCCACGCTAATGAGGCTCATAGTTTTAGATCTCGATTAGACTATTTCACTACAGTCTCTTACTGTTTTTAGCACTTTGCCATTTATCATGTTAAATAACTTGTGGATTATTCTCTGGGTATGTCTACCTTTTGACTTTAGCACTGAATCGGAAAGTATATGTTCCTCAAATTAATCCTTGCATGAATACCAGACTAACAGCTCCCCAAAGGATAAAAATTATGAATGTTATGTATTGGCTGAAGCTGAAGAGTGAGAGGATGAAACTGCAAATAAAACCCGTTTATTGACAGTGATGATCCAGAAGCAGAGTTAAGAAAAGAGGCAGGATTCAACTGAAGGGCAGAGAAGCAGTTTTGGCTTTCTAAGAGAAAGCTGTTTTAAAGAAAAATTACATGAAAAGTGTACATGATATGCCAATGAGATGCACATGATGTAATCCAAGGTCATGAGGAAGATGAATGGAACTCTTTTAATGTTATTTAACAGCAGACATGATCCACATCTGTCAAAATATGGCCTTATTTCATTTTGGGATTAGATCACTGTGGCTCTCAGCCATTCAACTGCAGGCAGAGATGTCAGAGGCAAATCCAAGGTCGACGCAGTACACAGGCAATTAGGTCAGGCTCAGTCAATGAGAGCAATGTAGACAGAGAGAAGTGTTATCAATAACCAGGCAAAGAACAAAGTAAAGATTAAACAATGGCATGCACAAATTCTTGCTAATAACAAGACTCATGTGATATTGTTAATACTTAACAGACAATATCACTTTATACTTGAAATGGGTATTCGTGTACATGAGTATTTGGTGTGATTTTGCATGCGGGTGACATAAATGACCAAAGTCATGAGGCTGGGGTAGGTGCAAAGACCATTGGCAACTGACACTAACCTATCCATTCATTCATTTTCTGAGCTGCTTAATCCTAATTCGGGTTCCAAGGAGGCTGGCACCCATCTCAGCCGACTCTGAGCAAGTGCAGGGTCCACCCTGGACCACTTGCCAGGCCATCGCAGGGCAAACACTCACACAAGCATTCATACTCTCACTCACGGATGATTTCGAACAGAAAATTAACCTATTGGGCACATTTTTGGACTGTGGGAGGAAACCAGAGTCCCCAGAGGAAACACACACACAAACATGGGTAGAACATGCAAACTCCATACAGAAACACCTGAGCTGGAAATCAAACTCAGAATATTCTTGCTGTGAGGTGGATGGGCTAACCATGCCACCATGCCGCCTTCCTGACACTAACTAATTGGGTGAAATTTTCCTACACTGAATTTGGCGAAGTACCTCCTGACTACTATTATACTGTGAGTAGTTTAGTCATTGCAAAGCCATAGTTTTGTTGTATTGTATTGTATTGTAGTAGATTTATATAGCACTTTATCCATACTGAATATTATGCTCAAAGCACTCGTTGGTGGTTTTTTGTGCTCCGGGCACCTGCCGCCACTGTGCGGCACCAGTTATTGTGTTGTACTATCCTTTGATGCTGAGCACCAAGCAGGAAGAAACAACTACCAAATTTTAATGTCTTATGGTATGATGTGTTCGGATTCAAACTCCGACTTTCTGGAGGATAAAGCGGACGCTCTACCAACTGAGCTAAATCCCTGGTTTATATTTTTATAAATAAAAAAGATGTGTTGACAAAACATCGTTTGCATAAAGTAAACTAAATAACTTAACCTCACCACTGCAAATCAATAGCAAATAGTTTTCAAAAGCAAAACAATGCCAGGTTGAAGCCCAAAGTGCTTTATCAGATGAAGAACTGGTAATCACTTTCTAGAATGCCAAGTGAGTGCAGCTGGTCTGCTCTCCCTGATATCTCAGCCTCAGTAGGAAATTGATACTTACACTTGAAAACAAAACTGTCAAATATAATTTATCTCCAGCTATTTGTTATATTATCTCCAAAAAGGACACAGCTATATAAATGAAGTTGGATATTGCAAACCCTACAAACTGAAAAAAAAACCTGCTCTTGTTTTCAGCAAGGTTGAAATATCATGATATATAAAAACAATAAGCCTCATTCCTCAATAGCTTCTTCAATTTTGTCTGAAATTTATGCTTTAAAAAATTCATAGAAAAAAAATCTGTATTAAATCCATCATATTATTAAACTCCATAATTGTTTGCAGATGTGGTATTAAAATCCCAGTGTCTTCATAAATTAAAACCAGCTGCCATTTGCTTTAATTAGCATACATGAATCCCCCTATATTTTAATACAATGGCCATGAATCTGCACAAAAGACAAAAACAATGGCAAAGGAAATTTATAAATCCACAGGAGTAAAATATTCAAAGAGGTGGAAGATTTCTACTTCGTCTGAAGTACATGTGTTACTGTAGAAGATAAATTCCAGAAAATATATTCAGTAGTGTGATCAGTTGATATAAGGTCACAATACTGAAGCATGGTATCTGAAACATTAATTTACTCAGAGATGCTTATCAATGAGCAATGCATCTCCAGCAATTCCTTGCAATAAGTGTATACCCACAGAACTCTTCTTTAACATATATGAATCATGTGTACCTCCTAAGAAATGGTCGACCAATTAAATAGACAATTCTAGGAGTCTCAGATGAATTGGACATTAACTGAGTGGTACCACTTAAGGTTAAAGTGTAGAAATTAATAGGGAGAGGGGACCTTAGTGCATACATATGCAGTCTATTACACCAGTTCGGTACACTAGAAACAGAACCCTATAAATACTGTTTTAAATATTATTACAGGGATCCCTCACTTTTCGCGGTTAATTGACCATCGAATTCCTCGAAGTAGGATCGACCCTTCCTCCCGGTCTGAAGTATATGTACATGTACATGTGTGTATAATATCAATAAATACATATTCAATGCTATAAATGCTTATAATAACAATGAAACATTCAAAAATAATGCATAAGATGTAAATAAAATATATAAATACACACACATACACATACATTTTTATGTGTGGTGCGCATCTGAGTGTGTTTGTGATGCACTGAAGCTACATGAACTGAAGCGCGAAGTAGCGAGGGATCCCTGTATATGACAACCCTATAAATACTGTTAGTAATCACTAAACACAAAATGGTTTTAAATTAACATACCGTATTTGACATGATAAGCACCCAGGGCGCTTAAAAAATTGGAGTGAGTGGGCACTTATAAAAATGTTTACCAGCGAAGTCGAATGGTAAGTGCTTATTACCATAGAGGTGGAAAACATGAATAATAACAGGACAATAAAAGAGTTTTACCAGTATTTGTATTATTCATTTTGTGTTATCAACCAAATTACTTACATGAAAGCTGAAAATAAACAGAAAACATCATAATTAAAAAAAAGGACCCTTTAATTTTCCCTCCCAGTGCTGTTCCTTTAAATATTTTCCCCGATGTAAAATCGAGCTAATCAACATGAATGTCAACTTTAGAAAATGGCACATTGAACCAATCAACACAAAGGTCAACTTTTGAAAAGCACTTTAAATTTATGAAGTTAGTGAGCAGGAGAATCCGGTGAAAAATACTCATCATCAATTTCTGATAGGTCCATATCTGGCTCATCGTTCCATTCATTCAGAGCATCCCATAGTTTTGCTGTAGCAGTTTCTAATGGTTCATCTAGTTGGATATTTTCCAAGAGAACACAGCAAAATATTTTTCTGTTTTTTAAAGCATGGCGGAACAATCAAATGTGTTGTTTCTGATGAACATTATAGACATTCCCCAGTGGCAAGAGGTCTTGAAATACCATGTAAACTCACTTTTACAGGCAGTGAATGCCTCATTTTACTGTTACAGAGACTGATCGAATAAAATTGGTAAATTTGATCTACGATTTTGCTCCCAGTAGACATGGACGGTTACTAGACGTAAGATCGAAAACACGGGGGGGGGGAGGGGTATTTGGAGAGGGGCGCTTATTATGTTAAATACGGTAATTGATATCTCATGAAAATTATCATCAACAATTTAAAGTGGTAAAAAAATATTAATATAATTCTCTGACATCATACTATGAATCGGGAAAAAAATAATAATAAAACTTAAACAAGAAGGGGGAATAGTTGTAATTTTGCTTAATCTTTTTAGCAACTATGTGTGTAAGAGTCCACTTTCTGTGTTCGTGTATTCTCTTTACCCATCGTAAAAAACACCAGATAAGAAAATATTATTGAATAACAGGAGCTTTCTGGAAAATGCTTAAGTGAGTTTTTAGTAGAAATTTCTTCATAAGAAGGATTGGTGAATAGTACCCTTTAGGCAGGTACTTGCTGTAGATTAAGCTTTTTTATTTTTGTAGGAAGTAACCACTTACAGCAATTGTTAAAAAAGGGAAATAATAATAAATAAATATATAAATAAATCATCATCATCATCATCATCATCATCATCATCATCATCATCATCATCATCATCCACTTCTTCTGGAGTCGGGTCGCGGGAGCAGCAACCTAAGCAATTATTTTTCAATATATTTACGAATGTAAACTCTATTTATGAAAACAGTTAAAACCTTCCCGAGGTATACGAGTATTATATACATGCCAGCTTAAAATATAGAAAAAAGCAGAGCTCCTGATAGATGCCACCATTAATGTGTGTCTGAGCCTCCGTTTGCTTTTCAGCACAGTGCCCTTTAGTTTTTCCATTTAACTATCTGATTTATGCTTTCATTTATATGACTTGTTGTGTAAATATCCATTTGTTAAGTTCATTATTGCTCCTTCAAGCTTGATTTTAGCATTTGCTCCATAAACATTTATTTACCCGCCAGTCTGTCTGCCTTCCCAAGTTAGATTGTGTGTTTTCTATTCCACTGCTAGTGTTGTAATGTATGAGTTTCTATTTTTTGGGTTTCCTTTTGATTATTAGTAATAAATGTGTTTTTGATTGTTGCCCTTTGTCATTCAAGGCAGTTTTAGAAAACTGCTAATCAGCGTCAACACAGCAATGCGGCAGCCTTATTTGGTCTTGGATACACAAGGCAACCATATAAGTGATCTATTCCATGTCTATGGTATTAGCTCAAGAAAATTAAAAATATGACAGCATGGTGGCGTAGTGGTTAGCACGCCCACCTCACAGCAAGAAGGCCCTGGGTTCGATTCCCAGCTGAGGTGTTTCGGTGTGGATTATAGATGTTCTCCCCCGTGCTTGTGTGGGTTTCCTCCAGGTACTCTGGTTTCCTCCCACAGTCCAAAAACATGCACAGTGGATTAATTGGCTGTTCTGAATCGCCTGTAGGTGTGAGTATGAATGGTTGTGTGAGTGCTGGCCCTGCAACGGCCTGGCAAGCTATCCAGGGTGTACCCCGCCCTTGCCCAGAGTCAGCTAAGATGGGTGCCAGCTTACCTGTGACCCTACTTAGGATTAAGTAGTTCAGAAAATGAATGAAAATTAAAAATATGAATATGCTTTTAAATTTAAGAGACATTGATTGACGTCATGCTGACAGGCAAATTTCTTACAATCGCTCCAAATGAATGTAAAGGGGAATCAAGGAGAGTCAGCTTCCCTTAAACAAATTTGCATTGGCTTTGAAATTAAAACTAATTTGGCTATCAGACTAGCATGAAGTGATTTAGAGGAATGTTAATTAATTCTCAAACAGAAGGGCAACTCCTCTCAGACCTGACTTTGTATAGTGTAATGCTGAAGCACCACTGTTAGTTGAGAAACTGGGGAAATGAGATGTGACAGAAAGACCTGGGCGCAGTGCTATACTTCATTTCGTCTCAGTAATGCAGAGCAGGGGATGATGAAGGACCTTGCTAGTAGATTTGGTGGTGAAACATTTACTCTGCTTATAAACAAACTTATGGATCTAACCATAACACTTATATATGAAATTCACTTGCAGGCATTGATGCTCAAGCTGCCTTTTACATGTACACTATTTCAGGGAGCCTCATTTTTAATCTATTTTTTACTACCATGTTTCAACATTTCACAGTGACAGGACATATGCAATCTTTCAGTGTCAGCAGATGGGCATTTCTCCTGCTGATTTCCTTTCCAGCACAAACCGTGCTCTGAGTGACAGGCTTCATTACACTCACTCGGTCTGGGGCCCTGTGCTCAGCCACTTTGGCACTGGGTGCTTTTCCCCCTATGCCTTCTCTTGTTTTATCTAATCATGCAAATGGAAACCTTCTACAGCTGCTGTTGTCCCCTGTGCAACTCATACCAGAGGCAAGGAGAGATGTGAGGATGCAGCAAGTCACTCACAGTCAACCCTTTGTCAAAAGAACTTGTTTCAAAGCAAATAAACAAGGATTAAAGATCCACTTTGTGCACTTAGCACTGCACAGAACGATCAGTCTATCTATTCTAGTCACAGCTTTACAGGAAGGCGATTCATCCGAGCATATGTGACATTATTATACATTCTATGGAAGTGGACGATATATGCACAGGTAAATTTGGGATGCAGCCTAAACCTGATACCATCTCAAGTTAGTAAATGGTCAGAAGCACAAAGGAAAAATACATCTCAGTACATTACATATTTGAACAAAATAAATAAAATGCACATCTTACCCAGGCTTTAGGAGTCCAGACAATTTTCCAATTAATTAAACCTTTCAATAAATTATTAAAAAAAAAAAAAAAATGACTTATTGTATTTCATCAACATAGAGACTGTATGTGTTGAGTGAATCTATCTCTCTCTCTCTCTCTCTCTCTCTCTCTCTCTCATATATATATATATATATATATATACATATATGTCGTGCATGACCTTTGAACTCCTGTGCTGTGATCACTGAAACTATGTTTATCTCAAGATTTATGTCCCTAACATGATCACACCAACATATGCCCTGAAAGGCATGAAACACATTTACATTTATGGCATTTGGCGGATGCCAGAAGTCCAGAGAAACTGAGTAAATCAGCGTTCAGACTTGATCAAGGGCCCAACCATGCCAGCTAGGTGGGATGGGCATGAACCTACAAACTTTGTGTCAGTAACCAAAAGTATTAACCACTGACACATAGAATACTACAGATGCTCCCCGCCTTACGTTCATTTGTTTTACGTATTTTTCGATTTTACGGTTTAAAAAAAAAAAAAAATCAATAAAAAAAAAATTATAAGCTGAGTTTAGCATGCTCTCTGTACGTAGTACAGATGTAATATACTGCTTATGCATGATGCTGCGTCCATTGTTTACAAACGACAGACTGAACGTGCCCTCCTTCTTCCCAGTTCACTGCGTGTTTCCCTTGTGTTAAGACATCGTCTCTGTGATCTTTGTGGTTTTGTGGACTTTTCCAACCCTTAGCAAATATGGTTGGTCAGAAGTGTAAGCCTACTAGTGATAGTGGTCATCAGAAAAAGCGGCAAACCATCACGTTAGAAACGAAGATGGCGATTATCAAGAAAATCGATGCTGGTGAAAAACATGTGAATGTTGCACGTTTCTTCCAAATGGCTCCGTCAACCATCGGAGCCATTTACAAGCAGAAAGATCGCATCACAGATAATGTTAAAGGTGATATTTGATACTGTATTTGATATTTGATGAGTGAATTTGATTAAAATTTATCGATTTGAAATTATTTTGCTTGGATTTAATTTACTTGAAATTAATATTGATATTATTTGATATATTAGATTTTTTTTTTTTCACCTTATGTTCAGCGGTCCGGAGCCTAACTAAAATGTAAGTTGGGGAGTGTCTGTATTTGCTTTTTTCTCCTTATGGTCTACTGGCATCATCTAAGTTTCACTATCCAATGTCACTCATTCGAGGATGAGTTCCATTTCTAGTGTGCTTTTTCTCAAATTTCATTTCTTATATTTTTATTTAGACACTTTCCTACATTTTCACTAAACTTAGGAAAATGTTATGAAATATGTCAGATTGATAACATCTACTCTGGTAGTATAACATCCCCCTCATCCTGTGTGTTTTTACATCTACTGAACACAGCCCTACTTACCTGTCACTGTGCTGGAAATACATTCAGATGTATTATTTGTGAGAGCTTGGCAGAACTATATGCCATCCTCCCCCCCCCCACAGTATGCAATCCACTGTAGCTCTGAGGAGGAATCAAAGCTCCTTCATTACTCTTCCAGAAACGAATTGCCAGATGATACGCTTCCAAATCTGGGAAATGGGAATATGTGAGAAAATGCTGAAGGCCTTCAAATTATTCTTTCTATTTCAGTCCATCTTCATTGTACATGTACACACAACAACAACAGACAGTATGCTTATAGCTTGGTAATTTTTTACACAAGTAATTTTTAAAAGCGAAATCGCAAGCACTTTACCGTCTGTAAACTTACCGCTGCTGAATTTACACTTCGAGTGTTGAATGAGCTATCTTGAAGATCAGTTGAGCCCATTCGAGTTAATTCAACACTGAGGACCTTATTATGCAGGTTCATTGGTCTATCTTTTGTGTTCTCTTCAAGCTCTGCTCTGAATTAAGTGGCTATAATAATAATTTTTGTGTAATTATGCATGAAATTTATGTGTGGTTGGTCTTTTGGTACAAACTTGAGAAATGATAATGCTAACAGTATTATTTAACTCAAGTGATTTTCCTATCAAAACGTTACAGGTCGAAATATACTAGTGCGTTTATGTCTGTTGTTGACTATTTTGTGCTCTTTGCCGACAGATTCTAAGTTGGAAAACCTTTGTATCTTGGTACTACATCCCTTTTTGGAGGAACCTGTGCTGCGTTCCAATTGTCTACTTGTGCACTTATTCACTCACACAGCATACTGTTTGCTTCATAGGTTTTGGCTAATGTTGGATTATTACTGTAAATGACATATTTCTTATCAGTCTTGAAATCAAACCTTTTCTGAACATTTTACTTCATTAAAACATACTTTGGAAGACGCCTCCAAAATAATAGTTTTAGAATTAATTTCTTCTCCAGCTCACATAACAGCTCGCAATGCCTGATGATCTGTGGTTACCAATGTAAGGTAATCGCCTAAGGTACAGCTTTTGTAAACCACATTTTAGACTATTTTGAAAAAAAAAATGTAGTACAGGGATCCCTTTCTACTTTGCACTTCAGTGCATCGTATATATATATTTTTTTAATATTCATCGAGTTAAAAAATAAGGAAATTAAGGAAGAATGGAGGAAAAGTTAAGGAAAATGCCACAAAACAAGGCCAATTATGCAAAAAAACCAAACAAACAAACAAACAAACAAAAAAACCCAAACACAAAAAAAAAACAACCCAAAACCTCCCATCAAAACTAGTTACTTTTTGTGAGGCGTGCATCTGAGTGCGTGCACGCGCATCTGTGTGCATGTGCGCACGTGTCTCTTTGTGTGTGTGTGTGTGTGTGTGTGCGCATGTGTATATATACTTTATTCACAGCTTATGTATCATCATTATCATCATTTTCTGTAACCGCTTAATCCTAATTTGGGTCACGGGAGGCTGGTGCCCATCCCAGCCAACTTCGGGCGAGGGCAGAGTACACCCTGGACAGCTCACCAGGCCATCACAGGGCAGAAACACGCCGACAGCTTTGCAGCTACTCTTTACGAAAGTCAGCAATGGCCTTTGATACCCCAGTTAGCAACACTGGGGGGGGGGCAACCTTGTGGAGAGTGGGACTCGAACCCCCAACCTTTGGATCAGCGATCCAGCGCCCTATACCACTAGACCACCACTGCCCCCACCACATCTTATGTATTATTTTTAAATGAAATGTTTAATTGTTATTGTAAGCATTTATAACATTGAATACGTATTTATTGATATTATATACACATATACATGTTACGTATACGTCAGTCAGGGGTATGGGTGATCCTACTTTGTGGAATTTGCTGGTCGTGTTGGGATCTTGGTCCCAATTAATCACGGAAAGTGAGGGATCCCTGTACAGTACATAGTGAATGAATCCTAACGGGAGTGGCACGGTGGCCCAGTATTTATCATTGTCATCTTAAGATAAGAAAGTTCAGGCCTAATTCAATCAAGGACCTTTCTGTTTTGCGTTTGCATGTTCTCCATGTGCTTGTATGGGTTTCCTCTGGTTACTGCAGTTTCCTCCCATAGTCTAGAGCAGTGGTTCTTAACCTTGTTGGCGGTACTGAACCCCACCAGATTCATATGCTTATTCACCGAACCCTTCTTTAGTGAAAAATAAAATATGATTTTTTTTTTTCAAATTCAAGACATAGGTATATGTTTTTACTGGGGCACCAAAATGAACCGTGCGTTAACATCACTGTGTTCAAAGAACAAAACCAATACAATGCACGAACCCCCCCATCACAACTACTTACATTTTTCTGTGAGGTGCGCATCTGAGTGCGTGCACGCGCATCTACGTGTGAACGCGTGCGTGCGTCTGTATGTGTGTGTATTTGTTTTATTTACATCTTATGCATTATTTTTGAATGTTTAATCGTTATTATAAGCATTTATAGTATTG
Source organism: Plotosus lineatus (assembly GCA_024760905.1). Lineage (NCBI taxonomy): Eukaryota > Metazoa > Chordata > Actinopteri > Siluriformes > Plotosidae > Plotosus > Plotosus lineatus. The sequence continues at coordinate 31,251,825 of CM045741.1, forward strand.
AATATGTATTTATTGATATTATATGTACATATACATATACGTATATTTCAGTCAGCACAGGGTTGATCCTACTTTGCAAATCATGCAGATAGGACGCCGACGAATATCACGTTCCGTTATATATGTGAATCCATGTTGTACATATTCGTCCGACCACTTTCTTTTTTTTTACTCAACATAGTATGGATTAAAACATTAACAAAGAAATCACACGACATACCATAACAACAGTCACAATTCGACTACTGAGCGCACCAAATTTCCTGCCGCACAGATTGGCCAAGCAATGTAGCGTGATCACCTGCAGCCAGTGATGGCCAAGTGGGGCGTGTCGTCATGAATATAAGTCAGGTGTGTGTCTTGACCTCCGCTGAACCCCTGAGACTGACTCAACGAACCCCTAGGGTTTCGATCGGGTTAACATGTTATGATGTTCAATACCTGCTCTAGATATGAGTATTGCATTTTACACTTCAACATGAATATTTTGCACTGGCCATAAACATTGTCTGAATGATGTTTATTCATTTATACACTCAGGGTGTGTGATGGTGGTGGTGCTGGGATTATAAGCTTAACAGTTTATGGGTAAAAGTGTTCTTGAGTCTTTTCTTGAGGTTCTTGAGGTTTTGTTCTTATTATCCTGTACCTTTTTTTATGGATGGAAGAGTGAAGAAAAGGGGTTGTGCAGGGTGCGTGGGGTCCCTGATAATTCCACTGGCTCTCCTCTGAAGTCTGCTAGTGTAAATGTCACTGAAGGGGTAGTGTAGTTCCAATCACCTGCTCTGCCGTCCTCACCACCCACTGCTAAACCACACTGTACAGCAGTAGGTCAGGAGGCTCTCGATGGTGGAGCTATAAAAGTTTGTCAGTAGAGTTCGGGGTAGATGGACTTACCGGAGCTTTCTGAGGAAGTACATCCCTTGTTGTGCTTTCCCCACCTGGTGGGAGATGTTTGTGGTCCAGGTGAAGTCAGCAAAGATGTGGACTCCAAGATGATGGGTTTCTGGATGGATGAAAATCTAACAGCAATACAAAAGGACCGATTCACTATGTAGTGGACTACTAGTGAATATTTTGAATGCAGAACAGGAAATATAAGGACTTTTTTCAGTTATAATTTACCATTAAGTCACTGGCACCCAGCCGACAATTACAAAAATGTTCATGTATCTTGTTCTTGATGTTTTAATGATTTCTTTTCAGAGAATATTTGAAATGGAGTAATCCTAATAGAATTTATAATGGTATATATTTTATGTTTTCAATTATTAAAATGCGGGCAGTGGTGGTCTAGTGGTATAGGGCACTGAATCGCTGATCCAAAGGTTGGGGGTTCGACTCCCACTCTCCACAAGGTTGTCACTGTCCTCCCCAGTGCAGCTAACTGGGTTATCAAAGGCCGGCCATGTCTCTCACTGTCTATGGTGTGAGGCATGTAAGAGAACCATTGCTGACTTTCGTAAAGAGTAGCTGCAAAGCCGTCGACGTGTTTCCGCCCTGCGATGGCCTGGCGAGCTGTCCAAGGTGTACTCTGCCCTCGCCCGAAGTTGGCTGGGACGGGCGCCAGCCTCCCCGCGACCCTAATTAGGATTAAGCGGTTACTGATGATGAACTGAAAATGCAATTTTATTAAGTTATTGTGTTTATGCATTTATGCTTAACGAAAAAAAACAAAAAACAGTCAAGGTAATGGTATAGTTACATTGGTTTGATCAATGTATAAAACTTTACATTTAAGTTTGGAGGTAGATTAAATTTGTTGCACTTGAGATGTCTAATGTGAGAAGTGGAAGAAAGAGAGGGAAAGAGAGAGAGCGAGAGCACAGAGTCCAGTGATGTACAGCTCTAATGAACTATGTAATATCGCAGCATGGTTTCTCTTGTGATGTTCCACCAGGCAGGATTTGGGGGAGTTAGGAGTAAAATCCAGCAGACTGGAGGGATTTATTCAGAGACAGGGTGGAGTCTCACAATTGACATCTTCTTTATCAAGATAGAAAGGCACTGTAGATTCTGATATATTGATACCACATTTAAAATGCCAGTGGTGACACTGCTGAGAAGTTTCCCGAAAGTAATTTTGTGTTGGGTGCAACAGTACATGACATTAATTTGAAATACTGGAATGGAATGTTAACAAACAGTCATAAAAGATGTCTGATGTAACACTGCTGCTAAATAGAATCCTTAACTTCATAACACTGATATGTACGACCGATAGCCGATATGCTATGCAGTCTCAAAATGATTTAAGATGGCCACTGCAAGAGACATTCAAGGCACGTCTGGGCTGCCACTAGAAATAAAGTTCACTAGATCACAGTTCACTTGGCTGCATGCTTTAATCACTCAGGGGACAGCAACTGTCCATCAAGAGACTGACAGCCACCAGAACAGCTAACCCCAGAGATCAGTGTGTGTGTTTCTGTGTATGATGGTGAGAGTTTTGGTCAGAATTTTCCTGGCTGATCAGGAATGTAGTATACTACATGTTATACATTTTGAGATGGATGTCCTCCATATACAGCTGAGTGAGGAAGTAAATATGGAAAAGGTGACATTGTGTTGTGGGAGACATTTTTTTCTAGCATGGATTTTGTCCAGTTGTCAATTTTAGAAGGAAGAGTCACTGCAATTTAATACAAAGCAATTCTGTATTCTGATGAATTGTGTCCATTCCTAAAGGACTGTTCCAAAGACAAGTGTTATCAGGGTCAGGGTGCACTGAAACGGTTCTGTTGGTTTGATGTGGTCCTTAAATAATTTATGTATTTCCCATTTTTAATTTTTTTTTGTTCTTGATCCCCAATGTAAAGAATGCTCACTTTCTTTTGAGCTCTACACATTTAAAAGAAGAATAATTAATATTAATTGCGTTGGGTTGCAAATCAAACGTACATTTACCAGAGGATAAAAGCTGTTGTGCTCATCTGTGTTAAGACATCTACATCCACATGGACTGCTCTTCAGTCCCTATAAATTTGCTGCAAATTCCTAACTTCAAGTCATCTCTCCATAATCTAGGATTAAGCCTGCTAAATAAAGAAAATGAGGCAAATCCATCTTCTATAAGAGGTTTAATCTTTCATAAAATAGACTGGATTATTTCCTTGGGTTAAGGTTGATGAGTGGGTTTATTTGATAGGAGAAGCTTCCTTTATTTGATGCCTTCATCAACCCTTCAACTTTCCCAACCCTCCTCCTGACCTGATCCTTTTGATACAGCAACAACACAGCGCACCCTGCAAATTTCTACTCACATAAACCCCTCTCATGGCTCCAGGGACATTTGATTAATGGCTGCCATTTGACCTGTTATGGCAACAGTCTGCCAAAAAGTCAAGATTAAGTGCCAATGTCTGGGCTGACGGCAGCCTTTGCTGCTAATTTCACATGATGTATAGGCGTAATAGTGTTGTAGCATCTACTCTGTAAGACATGGGCACCGTGAGCACTATACCCCATCTGATAGACACATTCTAATATAGTTTACTGCATAGCTGACTTCAGAGACAGAGTTAACTGTCCTTTGTCATGACCCATGCATGCTTGTTTGCTGCATTTGTACATGTTGATGGTTTGGCTACTTCTGTGGATGTAAATCACGTCAGGCCTTGCATGAATGATCACATAGGTGTGTCAGTCATAATACCTGAGGCAGCGTCCCATTAAAAAAAAAACAAGCCAAAAAAACCCCCCTAGAATATTCAGCAAACAGAAAGCAAAAGTGAAAGAGAGCGAAGATTGGGGAACTTCTTGGTGAGCCTCTTGCTAAATGGTTGCCTATCTTGCAGCCAAAAAAATAAAATAAAATAAAAAATTCATAATAATAATAATAATAATAATAATAATAATAATAATAATAATAATAATCTCTCTCTCTCTCTCTCTCTCTCTATATATATATATATATATATATATATATATATATATATATATATATATATATATATATATATATATATATATATATATATATATATATATATATATATATATATATATATATATATATATATATATATATATATATATATATATATATATATATATATATATATATATATCGACTGGCTTACTATCTATGGTAGCTGTGCTTGCAAAAAAATTCTACATCACTTTCTGACTTTGGGATATCACACTGATGTAATTGTTCTATTCTTCTTCTTCTTCTTCTTCTTCTTCTTCTTCTTCTTCCTCTTCTTCTTCTTCTTCTTCTTCTTCTTCTTATTTAATTTCCCAATATTTAAACAGTATTATTCTTAAACCGAAAGTCACAGATCACAGTCGTAGCCAATAGGGTTAGAGCAACGGCATTAGGACCGAAAGGTTTTCTGGTTTGATTCGAGAACCAGCAATAAAAATGTTTGGTGATCAGGGAGTCAGTTCCACCTTTCCCTTCTCTAACTTTATGGCTAAAGTGCCCTTGAGCAAGTCAACTAACGCCCAACAGCTCTGTGGCAACCCACTGCGACGAGTGTGTTTTTACATGTGTGTACTCTTTCTGGAGGAGTTAAAAACAGAGGCAATAATTTCCCTTTACTATAATATATATGTTTACTGTAATATATATACATACATACATATATATATATATATATATATATATATATATATATATATATATATATATATATATATATATATATGTGTGTGTGTGTGTGTGTGTGTGTGTGTGTGTGTATGTGTGTGTGTGTGTGTGCGCGTGTGTGCATGCGTGTATGTGTGTGCACTGTATGTTTTAATTATGCTGTGTGTGTGTGTGTGTGTGTGTGTGTGTGTGTGTGTGTGTGTGTGCGCGCATGCTGTTTCATGTTATAATTTTATTATCAATAAATATCTCAATAAAATATGAAAAGGTTTTCTTAATCATTACTGATATTTTACCACATTAATACTGTATTAATGGGTGACTGTCTATAGAATGTGTTTAAGAAGCATATTTTAGCGCATGTAATAGTCTGGTCCCTTCCGAGTCGTAGGACAACACTTGGCGACCTGCCATGAAGGATAACGCCTTGATTATCATCTTCATGGAGGTTTTCTTGGCAAGGATAGTGCAGTGGTTTACCATTGCTTTCTGCACGATGCGAACCTACGGGCAATTTAAAATGGCCAATTAACCTACTGTGCATATTTTTCGACTGTGGGAGGAAACCAAAGAACCTGGAGGAAAATCATGCAAGCACGGGGAGAACATGCATACTCCACACAGAAACACCCAGGCCGGGAATCGAATTCAGTCCTTCTTGCTGTGAGGCGAACGTGCTAACCACATCGCCACCGTGCCGCCAGCGCATGTACTACGTAATATGTAAAATGTAATAGACATAGTACAGAGTACATAGTATTTTACTTCTGGTTGATCATTCGTGCATGTAATATGATATATAGGGTTTTACTTCCGAGTACAGAACTCGCGGATTGTATTGATTCGTGGGAGGGGCCAGAACCGAATAATGAGGGCCTACTGTATATATATATATATATATATATATATATATATATATATATATATATATATATATATATATATATATATATATATATATATAAACATTAAAATATTATTTTTTTACTTTACTTCTAGTTTTTATTTTCTTACACACACACACACACACACACACACACACACACACACACACACACACACACACACACACACACACACACACACACACACACACACAGGTTGAGCCACATTTTACATGTAAAAGGCCTGATTCATTCCAAGACCCCCTAAATCCTTTAAAAATTATAAAAGTATACCGTTAAAGGCCTCCTTCTGCTCCAATTTCGTACCGATGGTAGACAGGTTTGGCCATATTCCTTTGTGATATCACTCAACCACATGCCACGAGCATGCTTCTTCTTTTCACTAGCACCAGAAATCACACGTGCATGTGTTTGTGTGTGTGTCTGTGTGTGTGTGTGTGTGTGTGTGTGTGTGTGTGTGTGTGTGTGTGTGTGTGTGTGTGTGTGTGTGTGTGCATGTGTGTGTGTGTGTGTGTGTGTGTGTGTGTGTGTGTGTGTGTGTGTGTGTGTGCGTGGATGTGTGTGTGTGTGTGTGTGTGTGTGTGTGTGTGTGTGTGTGTGTGTGTCTGAGCCAGAAAATAAAGTTGCAATGAGCACACTCAAAAAACTCACGAAACAACAGTAACTTCGTCCTTTACATGTGTTAGAACTCCGTGATGAACAATGGGTTGAAGGCACACGAAACGCATCATGGGTATTATGGAGATACAGCTCCCTCCTAGCCAATGGGAGGCCAGCGGGGCGGGATGTTGGGAAATAGCCAATGGAAGAGCTAATGTTTCGTAACCTGGATTTTTCTTTTGCTGGGTCTTTCGTAAGGTGAGGTACAAATGCTATCCAATTTACGTTTTAGTTCGGTTCCGGACGGCCGAACGCAAGGTGAAAAAAAACGTAAGTTGTTACTGTATGTTCCAATGACGTATGACGCTCATACTGTACTATACATCCATAAATACCATTACCGTATCTCATAAAACACTCCTAAATCAATTATTATAAACATAACATTGCAAAAATAATATCAAATGTATTAAATAATATAACCATTAATTTCAAATAAATTAAATTCATGCAAAATAATTTTAAATATTTTAATAACATTTAATAACATTTTAATCAAATTCACTCATCAAATATCAAATACAGTATCAAATATAACCTTTAACATTCTCTATGATGCGATCTTTCTGCTTGTAAATGGTTCTGATGGTCTACAGAGCCATTTGGAAGAAACGTGTAACATTCACATGTTTTTCACCAGCATCGATTTTCTTGATAATAGCCATGTTCGTTTCTAACGTGATGGCTTGCAGCTTTTTCTGATTTTCTGATTTCTGATACTATCACTAGTAGGCTTATGCTTCTGACCAACCATATTTGCTTAGGGTTACAAAAGTCCACAAAACAGTGTAAACACAAAGATAACTGAGACGACGTAGATAGATAGATAGATAGATAGATAAATAGATAGATAGATAGATAGATAGATAGATAGATAGATAGATAGATAGATAGATAGATAGATAGATAGATAGATAGATAGATAGCTGACAAAGCTCACTTTAGCCACTCACACAAAATCCAAGGTTAATTGGTGTCAAATCATATTCCTACAGGGTGCGGCTCTGATCCTGTGTTTCTCACGCTGGGTGCAATATATATCGGGTATATCAATGAGGTTTATGCCAAAGTAATTAAATCTGATTTATTGACAGATCTCAGGTCTTCTTTCAGCCTACACCAGTATTTCTCAATTATTTTTTGTGGCGCCCTCCTGGAAGAAAAAAAAAACAATTCACGCTCCCCCCTCCCCACCGCCGCGCGAACAACTATAAATAGTATTATTTGTCTATAAAATTGTTATTAGTACACCTCTGCAGAACATTGCATCTTTATTAACATTAAAAACAAAAAAAAAGAAAGAAATATAGTTCAACTTTCAATAAAGAAAAACTTCATGAACAGAGTTTTTTTAATCTGCAATTGAAAATATTTAAAGTGCACCAATGTGCCTGAAATTACAAAAAAAAAAAAAACAAACAAAAAAAAAAAACCCAAAAACAATAAATACATCCTTATTTCAACTCATTCAACATATTTATGTCTTAATATCTCGGTCTCTTTTTTCTACTCTTATTTTATCATCATTATCAACAAAGGGAATCACTCAGGAAAATAGACAGTAATCTAGCACTCAAAATTGCTTGTTGTGAGGTAAACAAAAGCCAATGGAAAGCATTCCGCATTAGCTGACCAAACAACAGTGTGCTCCAGGAGGATTGTGGGATGCTTAAGCATCCAGCTTTGAAGAACTGTGCAGAATTTCTCTAGTGGCTTTTCTGAAGCATGCTATGTATGTAATGATGTTATTAGCAAGAGCACTCATTACAAATACATTGACAACCCTCTTTGAACTCCAGCATTGAACATGATTAGAATAACATTGCAGTTATGGATTTCTGTGAGACAGAGAATGTGTGAATTTGACAGAAGGTAGGTGAAGGAGAGTACAATGTATCACTGCTTATCAAAGCCTTACATCCTGATCTTGCGACCATAAAGCCATCGTAAATACTTTCTATTTATTAGAATAATAAAAACTAACACTACTGTGGATTTCTGTGATTGCTTTTTTTAATCTAATAACATATACTTGGAGATTTTATGTAATTAATTTGAACATAGCATGAAATGATATGCAATTTACGCTAATGTATAACAGCGGAGAGACATGATGAACAACACACGTTAACAGTACTATTTTTAGTGTACAAGGCATGTGATAATGGTACATCAGCCAAATATATCTATCCAGCAAGGAATTATGCATACTAGTAGAACAAAGCAAAGACAGGGGTGACCGATTTGGAATAAATCAGCTGTGTTAGAGGCAGTTAGAAACAAATTGAAATGGTGGTGAGCAAAGAAATAAGAGAGATAGACCGGGCATAGAGGAACGTTACGTGAAATCCCCAGCACTCTAGACAATCTGCAGTGCTACCTAGCGAGTGGGAGCCTTAATAAGCTTGTTGATTAACTTAGCTGTTATGAAATGAGCACGGTTTTTGGAAAGTGAGTGAAAGAGTTCCACTTACAAGTTTGGATTTGATTTATGAACATGTGCACTGTGAGCCAAGCGAATACAATTCCCTTTGTGTGGGGGGTACACAGAGGTCACAAAACTGGGGAGGGCAGATTGACAGAAAGTAACATTAAATTTGTTTTGATTCACTCGTGAATAAACTCAATGTTTCTTATTCACCAAAATTGCACAAATCTGATCATATAAACAGCAAAAATCAACAGCACATGTCATTGTAGTTTTAAGATTAAAAAAAAAAATACTGTGTGTGTGTGTGTGTGTGTGTGTGTGTGTGTGTGTGTGTGTGTGTGTGTGTGTGTGTGAGAGAGAGAGAGAGAGAGAGAGAGAGAGAGAGAAAACCTTGAGACATGAAATGATATTGGAACAGGAAGTGAAGCATTCAATGAAAGGGAATCTTTGCTGAGATAGAGGTGTCAAGGCCGTTGATGTAACTTGTAGTAAGTATAACAATGAATAATAATGTAACGTGCTATTGAGTTCATGAACCTTACAATGTTAGTTATACATTTCCCTGCCAAAAGTAAATAACTGGATTTAAATGAGCAAGTAGGCAAGAACTGTTGATTACACTTTGCAATGATGTTTCAGCTGACATGTTCGTTAACCTTAACTGATGCAGTTCACGGTTTTTTTAAACAACCATGTCAGAACAGAAGGCATATCCTGCAGTCATGGAAAAGCTTTCACTGCATTTTAAAAGGGTCAAATTATTGACCTGTATGAAGCAAATACCTCAACAAAGAAGATCGCTGAAATTACAAACATTGGTTGAAGAAATGTACAATGCATGATTAAAACCTGTAAAGATAATGCTGTACCAGGCATTGTGGCGTGGGTTTGATTCCTAGTCTTGGGTGGTTCTGTGTGGAGTTAGCATGTTCTTCTGTGCTTGCGTGGGTTTCCTTCAGGTACTCCAGTTTCTTCCCACTGTCCAAAAGAATGTCCATTAGTCTATCTGTTTCAAATGTCCCCTTGGTGTGAGTGTGACTATGAATGTTTGTGTGTGTGTGTGTGTGGGGGGGGGGGGGGTGGTCTAGTGGTCTGTCCAGAGTATTCCACGCCATAGCCCAGAGGTGGCTGAGAAAGGCTCCAGCCTCCTCACCATTAGCATTATGAAACGAAAATGAATGAATGATACTGAACCATCAATTCAATACAAATATGGTCAGACTTGAGATTATCTAAATGATTGGTGATGTTGAAACATAAATACAGTAGAAAGAGCAGTTATGTTTCCTAAAGGAACTAAGAGGATTTCCACATGCAATATAACAAGGACTCACAGGATTGGAACTAAACCACAGTGTGTCCAAAAGAACAATGATTGTTATTGAAAATAATCTAAATAAAATAATTCACTTTGCTATATGTGAGCCACGCCACCAAAAGTCTTTGAGGCTCTTGCATCCAAAAATGATATAATGAGATAAAGGAGGCCCAAAGCTGCAAAATGCAGCAAAAAAAATTGCCAATACCTTGAAAACCATTTCTTTTGTCAGCATTCAACTAAAAATTTCAAAAGTCGTTTTAGAGAAAAATGAGCACAAAGATTTCACTTCTTCCAAGATGATTAGTCCTTAGCAACCAAACCTTTTTATACACCTCCGCCTTATAAACTTTTAGAAAACACGTCTAGGAAAAGTTTTATGAAGACATGATAAGACAAATCATCCTCATTTTAATCTGACACGCCCTTTTAAAACCCATCAGTCATAGTGGTAACCTCCCAAAAATGAACAAAAAAAACATTTTTTTTTTCATTTCTGTTTATTCCAATGAGATCAGTATGTATCTTTTCGACCATTATATAAAGGTTCAAATGCCTTCAAATGATACTGATTGAAAAAAACATACAAAAAACAAGCAAACAAACAAAAAGAACACTGTCAGGTTCAAACAATCACACTCAAATTAAGAAAAATTTCCAACAAAACTCTCTGATCTCGTTATACAAGTAAGCTTCATCAACTCTGCCCTCATCATTATTATCTTCATCTATATCCTGCTCAGCAGAAAGGATCACATCATCATCACAAACACAACAAACTGACTCATGCACACTTTTATTAACAGATGCCTCTTCTTCATCAATATCAAAATCTTCATCAACACAGCTGGCATCACCAGTTTGCTCATCTGTAAAAGGAATGAAACATTTAAGTATTTTTCAGGTCTTGACAAATTTTCATACAAAACTAAACAACCCATGATCCAGCATGTCCAGTCCAGACAAGATTACACACAAATCAAATAATAAAAAAATTCCATAATCAAATTTTGATTCAAGAAAAAGTACTCACCGGCGAAATAATCTTCAAGAACGCCAAGCATTCCGGCATCTTCAAAGCCCAATTTTCACATCGAATTTAACATCTATACTAATGCTGCTAGACATCACAGATGACATTTCACTCTTCTTTTCCAGAAATGATGTGTATTCACAATCTTATAAATAAACTTACTTACTGCTGTTGAAGTGAAAGTCGGAGATAAATTCAGCCAGAAATTAAACCAGAAGTTAACACCAGAAGTTAACATGTAATGGGCACTGCGCATGTGCAAGCCCGAGCTGACTAATCAGTGTGCTCGTTTCAGATCTTCCTTAGCAACTAGCCTGCATTGTATACAAGCATATCGTCTTCATAACCTTTATTTTATTCACTGAAACGGCATGGAAGCTCATTTTAACAACAAAACAGTATCCAAAATGGAAAGACTACTTCACGGCTGTTCTTCTGGTGTATGGATTATAGTGTGTCTTATTACTGAACTTGGTAAATAATTCCAACGAAAACCAGTAAATTTTGCTACTGTTTATATCTAATTTTATGAGGGTAGTCACCAGAAAATGGGGAAAAAAAGACATTTTTAGTGAGTTTTAGTTGATTTCACGTGAGCAAGTGATAGTTGAATACTTGTTTTAATAGTTTATGCAAAAATCTGAATTTCGATAAAAATGGACCATTTTTACTTTTCTGGCCTTTATGTCAAAAGTGGTCTGTGCGACAAGCACCTACTTTCGGAGGAGCGCCTCAGATAGATTTAGATCCACATGTTTGTGCTTAATATATAATGTAGGCAAAATGATAAAAAAAGTGAGTCATAATTACCTTTGCCATGATTAATACTTTGGTTCCTCACATAACTTGCCATAGGCGATATTAGAGGCTTTCGTGGGTATAATATGCTCGCGAAGTGCTGAAACCCATCCGGATAAAAAAATACTCCTATGCTTCCCAGATTTAACTTTAATAGTCTTTAGTACGTGTTCTAACACACACAACAAACATACTGTTCTTTGGTTTCCACTTCACTTGTTTAATCCCACAATGCATTACAGAACCGGAATATACCAAGTTCTGGAGGGAGTAATCATTAACAATGATTGCTACACTCTAAGCCCTTTGAAACTTTTCAGTTTTTCGTGAGTATTTTCATTGTTAATGATAACCCCCGGAACTTGGTACATTCTGGTTCTGAAATGCATTATGGGATTAAAGAAGTAAAGTGGAAAACGGCATGTTTTGTTGTGTGTGTTCTAACATGAATTAAACACTGTTACAGTTAAATCTGGGAAGCGTACGTTACATCTGGGTATGTTAAACCAAGTATCCTGTCCGTTGCTTCATCCGTGCAGTTAACAAACAAACCATCGGGCAAAACGTATGGGTCATTTGTTAGCCCTGATAACCGTAGTTTTTGAATATACTGTAGTTTATGATCGTTATCATAATTACCTGGGAGCTCGGAAAGCACTGGGATTGTATTACGGCTGTCGACATTCATATTTAAATAATCTACCACGCTTTAAAACAGGCACCTCCAAAATAAGTACACGTTTGTTTTCATCCCAATATGGCGGCATCTACTCGGCGGTCACGTGACTGCAAAACCTCTATACACTCATGGAGACTTTCAACAAAGTTGACAAAAAAGTAGTTACTTTATATAATTAATAATGCCATATTTTCCTTGATTCTATTTGTGAAATGCTATGGCATTTGTTCTGTATGACAGAAAATCCTGGTGTTTCTGTTGATCATAGTGACATACAGCACTAACATTTTTCTTTTTATCCCTTTATGGTTCCCTCCAAAAGTATTGCTTGTGAGGAGGAGATAGTCATAGTGTAGCATTTTTTTTTTTTTTTTGGTCGGGGAAGAGAGTCTGTCCTGTCTGTAGAATGCTATGATAATGTGTTTGTGTATTTATTTATTTATTTATTTATTTAAAGTCTGTTGGGCTTTTTACACCTGAGCCTAGTGGCTCATCAGGCCGGTGCTTATCCCCGGTTTCCGTAGCATGAAGCAGCCACGAGTTAAAATCCTCCTAGATGGGACGCTCGTCCATCGCAGGTTACCTTCCCAGTATATTTTTAACTGGTACCCATTTATACTGCTGGGTGAACAGAGGCACAGTTGTGGTTAAGACCTTGTCCAGGGTTCTTAGCACAGTGAGGGTCTAACTGGGATTTGAACTTACAAACTCCAGATCATGACTGCAGCACCCTAAAAACTATGCCACCGGCCCCACAATAATGTGCCTATGCTGTCTGGAAATTCACAAGTTCTCACTTTTTTTTTTTTTTTTTTTTACAGTCCACCTTTTACTTCTCACACCAAGGGTAACTTGTTCTTCAGTGGTCTGCTAGCTCAGAGTGTTAAATCATTCTGCTCAATTGGGACAACAGACCTCTTTAGGGAGAAAACTTGGAGGCCTTGAGCAAGACTCTGAGGGTGGATTAATTAATTTTGTGCAATGTAAGAAAAAAGAGCAGAAGAGCTGAAAATCTATACAATAGTCTCTGTGACCATCCTCGCATGCTGCACAAAAGAACCATGGTCTTTGAGTGCATTTGGCATCAGTAAAAAATAAAAAATAAATTAAAAAAAATAATAATAAATAAATAAATGCCTACCACTTATAGTTCAAGAAACCATTCTCCCCGGCATATGTTTATTTTTAATAGTGCCTGTCCTGAACCGCTGCACTGTCCAAGCAAGTGAGAGTCTCCATCAGTGAGGCTTGGGTATTGTAAAATATTAAATATGACGGTACCACTTATTTTGACACTGGCTTTGCGGGAAAAATAATTTTAGTTCCTGAAACAAGCTGTCTAAATAAAACATGCTGTCCATTGTATTTTTTGAGTTCAGAGTATCACCCATTGTGACTACATCTTAGATGTTATTTAGATATTCATTTCACGAAGGGTGCTAATAACTCTGGGCATTGTCTAATATAGAGTATTGATGTCAGATAATAGTAATAAGTTACTCCAGATGTTAAAATCTGATTATTTTACATGCTGCATTTTGAGATATTGCCGTAAAGTGCTTCCGAACGAAAACTTTCCCAACACTCGATGCAAGTTTCAAGACACAAGTGAGAAAAAGCAACACAGCCTGTTCTGTAGCCAGAGTGATAAGCCAGTATAATGCCAGCTTCTTCAAACAGTGAGCTGCAGAGAGTCAAAGGTTAACATAAGGGCACCTGGATGGGAGGATGAAGACATCGCGGCCTGAAGAGCAGCTGGGACTAAACAGATCACATATCAAAGAGCTTCCAGAGCAAAGAGGCTCAACAGCTTAATCAGCCTGGGAAAAGCTTAATTGTGTAAACTTGGATGTCGGGCTGGGGTAATGAGAGGCTTTTTCATGCTTTTTCCTCCAGTCTGTTTTTCCTTCTGTATCTGTGGTTGATCGTGAGTCTGAACCGCAACAACTGTGTAAATATAGTATTACTAAAATTCTAATATTTTTATTATTGAAACTCATCATAGTTTCTGCTGAGGTGCTGAAGTTTGCAATAATTTGGCAGTGGTCAAGGCGATGGGTTACTGATCAGTAGGTTCATGGTTCAATACCTACTGTCACCACTGTTGGGCCCTTGAGCAAGGCCCTTAACCCTCAATTGCTCCGTTGTATAAAAATAATAACTGCAAATTGCTCTTGGTAAGAGAGTCTGCCAAATGCTGTAAATATAAATTAATGATGTGAATAGTGACTCTTTTATTAAGCTGAACCATTTAGCTCAGCCCTCCAATAAAAGCCACATCCTTGGGCTCCCAAATGGCTATTCATAAGATAAGATAAGATAAGATACAGCTTTATTAATCTCACAATGGAGAAATTCACTGTTACAGGCTCTTGAGGTACTATCAGTAGGGGGTGCAAAAATAGGTACAAGTACGAACATACACACATACATATATATTATATAAGTAAATAAATAAATAGATACATAAATAGTATAAATTACTAAACAATAAAAGAAAAGAAAAGAATGGAGCAACTTTATAGATTGGCCTATATTTATATTTAGCCTACATTAAAAGTATATGTTGGCCAGTGCTATAAATTGTGAACCATGATTGGCCCATGTGCAATCAAATTATCAACCATAGAGGAACCATTGTGAATTCAACAAAGAGTTCCCAGGTCAACCCTTCAGAATTAACTGACTTTTTTTTCTTTTGCTTTCATTCTTTGTTTGTTTCTTTTTTTTTTTAACATGTAGCCATATACTGTTTCTAGCCATCATGCAAAAGATTAGCTTTGACATCCTCATAGTTTAGAAAATATAGGCTTTTTAAATTTGGTCGTAAACACTAAACATGACAGAAAACATTCTTCCCAAATTCAGGGGTTAATAATTCTATAATGATAGATATTCGATCAGTGGTTCTTAACCTTGTTGGCGGTACTGAACCCCACCAGTTTCATATGCTTATTCACCGAACCCTTCTTTAGTGAAAAATAAAATATGATTTTTTTTTTTCAAATTCAGGACATAGGTATATGTTTTTACTGGGGCACCAAAATGAACCGTGCATTAACATCACTGTGTTCAAAGAACAAAACCAATACAATGCACGAACCCCCCCATCACAACTACTTACATTTTTCTGTGAGGTGCGCATCTGAGTGCATGCACGCGCATCTACGTGTGAACGCGCGCGTTCGTCTGTATGTGTGTGTATTTGTTTTATTTACGTCTTATGCATTATTTTTGAATGTTTAATCATTATTATAAGCATTTATAGTATTGAATATGTATTTATTGATATTATACGTACATATACGTCAGTCAGCACAGGGTTGATCCTACTTTGCAAATCATGCAGATAGGACACCGACGAATATCACATTCCGTTATATATGTGAATCCATGTTGTACATATTCGTCTGACCACTTTCTTTTTTTACTCAACATAGTATGGATTAAAACATTAAGAAAGAAATCACAATACGTACCATAACAACAATCACAATTCGACTACTGAGCGCACCAAATTTCCTGCAGCACAGATTGGCCAAGCAATGTAATGTGATCACCTGCAGCCAGTGATGGCCAAGCGGGGCATGTCGTCATGAATATGAGTCAGGTGTATCTTGACCTCCGCCGAACCCCTGAGACTGACTCACCGAACCCCTAGGGTTCGATCAAACCCAGGTTAGGAACCACTGTATTAGATACATTTACAGTATGATGTTCAAATTTTTCTTTTTTTTCCAGAAGAAAGCCTCTTGGAAGCACATTTATCACACGATGGATATTTAAAGTGGCTTTTTGGTTAAATGAGTGATGGAATTAAGGTGTGCTAGTACATTTCTTGTATGGCTTTATTTCAGTTTTATAAACCATGTTTAAAAAGATCAGTATTTACAAAAACATACTTATAAATAAAAATATATGTTAATATGGAGCCAAATGCCATTAGATAATTTAATGTAGCTAGTAAATACAGTTATATAAGGTAATATGCAAAAAAAATATTTTTGACCCCTTGGAGGGAAGGGCTTGTGCTGAAACTTTTATAAATCATGAACTTGTTATCCTGGCAAAAAAGTTCCTGTGAATAGACAGCAATCTTATAATTACTGTGTTATGAGAAGAAAATTCTAACTTGGTCTATATTTCCTGATGGGTTTCTATAACTTCACTTAATTTTAGTTAATTTTGGCCAAACATCCATTTTTAGCTTCCCAAAGTGTAATAGGTATTTTTCCCTGAGGCTTCCTGGTGCCAAAAATGGAAAATTTTAACACAATTCTGTAAATATTTGGTCACAAACACCGTGTTACAAGTTATTATACTATAATTTATAATATCCAGAATAGTACATTACATAAAGTTGTATAATACACAGAATGTAAAATAAATGCATTGAAGTAAAAGGTAAAGTCCGTTGGGCTTTTTATACCAAAGCCTAGCGGCTCATCGGACCGGTGCATATCCCCGGTTTCCATAGTGTGAAGCGACTTACCTTCCCAGTATATTTTTAACTGGTACCCATTTATACTGCTGGGTGAACAGAGGCACACTTGTGGTTAAGACCTTGCCCAGGGGTCTTATCACAGTGGGGGTCTAACTGGGATTTGAACACACAACCTCCTGATCATGAGTGCAGCACCCTAACAACTACTCTACTGGCCCCACAGAAATGTATTGAGTATTATGCATTATATGTATTAGAAGATCCATTTATTCTTCAAACCACCTAATTCTTCTTGAGTCGCAGGGAGGCCTAAGCTTTTCTCAGCTAATTCTCTTCAAAGTACACCCTGAGCAGCTTACTATAACATCACAGGAACAACACTCATGCACTCACTCACTCACACACTGCACACACACAACCATTCACACTTGCACTCAATTAATAAAGGCAATTTGGAATAGTCAATTAACTGATGTCTATGTATGCCTTTGGACTGTGGGAGGAAGACAGAGTAGTAGCACCGGGAGAACATGCAAACTTTACAATGAAACTCCCTTACTGAGCCAGCGACGTGAGCCCAGGACCTTTTTGCTACGAGGCAGCCATGCTACACAGTATACCACTCTGGATGAAATCATTAATATTTTAACATTGAATGTTACAAAATAAATGTAGTACCTCTGTTCCAAATTAAAAATGGAGCTGTGAGTTTCTGCTGTTTGCATGCTCCCATTATCCCTGTGCTCTATAAGATGTCAGCTCTAGGTTAATATTTGTTGTCAACATTCAGTCTTGCAGTGCACATGACCAAACAGTGTGAAGGAAAGATAATCCATGTTTTCCCTCTTGTATTAATTAACAAAAATTACCTGCTCTCATTAGGGGGATGATTCCCATCCTTCATAGAAAAGAGCCGGCTGTATGTAACACTGCTAAAGTTATCCATTTTCAGTAATTTATTGGAAATTGCTCATTTCAGTCTGCTAATAAGGTGAAAATAGGCAGTATGTGCCACAAGACATGATTTCCTTGCAGAAATATTGATCAAAAATAGACCACAAGGGACTAGATGCTGCTGCTGGCAGGGCCATTTAATAATATTTGTCAGAAAATGTAAATGCAAAATACAGTGGTAGTCGATATACAATTCCTTCCAAGACCTTCCAGAGGGCAACTCATGAAACAAGTTTGGTGATCATTTATATATCCTTTCAAATTCACTGCATTAACAAGCCCTGGGAAGTGCATTCTATTCTATTCTATTCTATTCTATTCTATTCTATTCTATTCTATTATGTTTTATATATATATATATATATATATATATATATATATATATATATATATATATATATATATATATATATATATATATATATATATATATCTTCTTCTTCTTCTTTTCCTTTCGGCTTTTCCCTTCAGGGGTCGCCACAGCTGAATCATCTGCCTCCATCTCACCCTATCCTTTGCTTCTTCTCTTCTTACACCACGACCTTCATGTCCTCCTTTACCACATCCATGAATCGTCTCTTTGGTCTTCCTCTAGGCCTTTTGCCTGGTAGTTCCAGCCTCAGTATCCTATTACCAATATACTCACTATCCCTCCTCTGTACATGTCCAAACCATCTCAATCTAGCCTCTCTGACTTTGTCTCCAAAACCGTCTTACATGTGCTGTCCCTCTGACGTGCTCATTCCTAATCCTATCCATCCTCGTTACTCCCAAAGAGAACCTCAACATTTTCATCTCTGCTACCTCCAACTCTGCCTCCTGTCTTTTCCCCAGGGCCACTGTTTCTAACCCATACAGCATCGTTGGCCTCAACACCGTTTTGTACACTTTTCCTTTCATTTTTGCCGATACCCTCCTATCACACATCACACCGGACACTTTTCTCCAACCATTCCAGCCTGCCTGCACACGCTTCTTCACCTCTCTTTCCACACTCTCCATTGCTCTGGATTGTTGAGCCTAAGTACTTAAAATCCTCCACCTTTCTTATCTCTGCTCCTGTAATCTCACCGTTCCTCTTTGGTCCTTGGCATTCATGCACATGTATTCTGTCTTACTGAGGCTAATCTTCATTCCCCTCCTTTCCAGGGCATACCT
Source organism: Plotosus lineatus (assembly GCA_024760905.1). Lineage (NCBI taxonomy): Eukaryota > Metazoa > Chordata > Actinopteri > Siluriformes > Plotosidae > Plotosus > Plotosus lineatus. Next base: position 31,270,799 of record CM045741.1, read on the forward strand.
CCACCTCTCTAGATTTTCCTGCACTTGTTCTCTCTGCTCTCACTACAGATTACAATGTCATCTGCAAACATCATAGTCCATGGGAATCTTGTCTAACCTCAGTCTGTCAGCCTGTCCATCACCATAGCGAACAAGAAGGGGCTGAGAGCTGACCCTTGATGCAGTCCCACCTCCACCTTGAACTCTTCTGTCACACCGACAGCACACCTCACCACTGTCTTACATCTCTCATACATGTCCTGCACCACTCTAACATACTTCTCTGCCACTCCAGACTTCCTCATGCAATACCACAGTTCTTCTCTCGGACCCTGTCATATGCTTTCTCCAGATCCACAAAGGCACAATGCAGCTCCGTCTGACCTTCTCTGTACTTCTCCATTAACATCCTCAAGGCAAACACTGCATCTGTGGTGCTCTTTCTGGGCATGAAACCAAACTGTTGTTCACAAATGCTGACTTCTGCCCTTAGTCTAGCTTCCACTATTCTTTCCCATAACTTCATCGTATGGCTCATCAACTTTATCCCTCTGTAGTTGCCACAACTCTGCACGTCTCCCTTGTTCTTAAAAATGGGCACCAGCACACTTCTCCTCCATTCCTCTGGCATCCTCTCACTCTCTAGCACCTTGTTAAATGTTCTTGTCAGAAAATCTACTGCTACCTCTCCTAGACACTTCCATACCTCCACCGGTATGTCATCAGGACCAACTGCCTTTCCATTCTTCATCCTCTTCAATGCCCTCCTCACTTCACCCTTACTAATCTTTGCTACTTCCTGGTCCTCAACAGTCACCTCTTCTACTCTTTTCTCTCTCTCTCATTTTCCTCATTCATCAGCTCTTCAAAGTACTCTTTCCATCTTCCCAGCACACTTCTGTCATCAGTCAATACATTTCCCTCTCTGTCCTTTATCAATCTAACTTGCTGCACGTCCTTCCCATCTCTATTTCTCTGCTGTGCCAACCTGTATAATTCATTTTCTCCCTCCTTACTTTCCAGCCGCGCATACAAATCATCAAAGCGCTCTGTTTGGCCTTTGACACTGCTACCTTTGCCTTACGCTGTGTCTCCCTGTACTCCTGTTTACTCTCTTCGGTGTTGTCAATGTCCCACTTCTTCTTAGCTAATCTCTTCCTTTGTACACACTCTTGCACTTCCTCATTCCACCACCAAGTCTCCTTATCTACTTTCCTTCCAGATGACACACCAAGTATTCTCCTACCTGTCTCCCTGATCACATTCGCTGTAGTTGTCCAGTCATCTGGAAGCACTTCCTGACCACCCAAAGCCTGTTTCAACTCCTCCTTGAAGACACACCGACACTCTTCCTTTTTCAACTTCCACCACTTTGTCTTCTGCTCTGCCTTTGCCTTCTTCACCTTCCTCACCATAAGCATCATCCTGCACACCACCACCCTATGCTGTTTGGCAACACTCTCACCGCTACTACTTTGCAGTCACTGACTTCCTTTAAATTACATCGCCTGCACAAGATGTAGTCTACCTGTGTGCTCCTACCTCCACTTTATAAGGCACCCTATGCTCCTCTCTCTTCTGGAAGAAAGTATTCACCACAGCCATTTCCATCCTTTTGCAAAATCTACCAACATCTGTCCTTCTGCGTTCCTGTCCTGGATACCAAACCTACCCATCACTTCCTCGTCCCTCTGTTTCCTGCACCAACATGTCCATTGAAGTCTGCCCCAATGACCAC
>CM045741.1:31277515-31390015 GCA_024760905.1 Plotosus lineatus
AAATTACAAATGCATTCTCACAATGAGCTCGAGACAACCTGTAGCTGTAGATAATTTATCTGTGAATCTGGAAGCGATGAGAGAATGGTTTCATTAGGTGAGCTCTGAGTGGAAATTGCGTCATTGGCTACAAAATGATATGCCACAAGCCTGTCATCAATAGGGTGTGGAGCAGGTCCAGTTGTCCTCGACAACTTCATTCCAAGTACAGTTCTTCCATGTTCCTCTATCTGAAGCATCAGCCTCTTCCCAACATCAACATACAAATTGTATCCAGTGTCTACAACAGCCATGAGCAGAATGCTGTGGAAGCCCTTATAATTGTAGTATAATGATCCAGATAGTTGAGCCCCAGACAGTTATGGTAGTTCCATCTTGAACTAAAACCTTCAGCAAACTCCTTACATTCCTCTCCAGTTTTTGGAGCATGATGGCTTTGCAGAGCTCTGGTAAGAACCTTCAGATTGTATTAACTTCATCTCTGAAGCTGTATTGTAGACCCGAGTAGGAATTTCTCGAGTGGGGTTGATATCGTCCTGCCCTATCAAGCCAGGTTTACCCTCAAAAGTACTCCAATTATCTACAAAGACCACTTCGTTTTCGGAACAGCACTTGGACATCTAGTAGGTCAGCAACCATAGCCTGTTGTATGCCACGTATTGATCTATGAATGTGGTCTTCTTCGCAAGATGACGGGTTAACTTCTCCACCATCTCTTGGTACAAGTTGGAGAAAATTCTCAGGTAATTTCTGTAGCCTCATGGATCTTCTTTGTGGAGTTCTGCCAGTAACTGTTCATGATGTCCAAAGTGATGTCTTTCAGGCAAGCATTCACTCACCCACACTTCCTTTGCTTTCCTTTTTCTAGTTGGATGTTATGTCATATTCTTTAGCCCACTCTTGCTGCATTTTCTCCTGGTCTTCAAGAAGTAATTAAGCTGCAGCTGCGACACACACACACACACACACACACACACACACACACACACACACACACACACACACACACACACACACACACATATTAAAAAAAAAAAAAAAAATATATATATATATATATATATATATATATATATATATATATATATATATATTTATATATATATATATATATATAGAGAGAGAGAGAGAGAGAGAGAGAGAGAGGATTTTCTGAGTAGATCCTTCCGTAGGAGAGTGCTCAATACTTTTTGGTAGAGCAAATAACAAAAATAAAAGGACAGGACAAAGACTTTCTATTGAAACTCCATTTATCACTACAGATCTGTTTCGAGGGGTGGTGAAACCATCCTCTCTGTCTTCAGGTGATTATAGAAGATATCTATAATCACCTGAAGAGAGAGGATGGTTTCACCACCCCTCGAAACAGATCTGTAGTGATAAATGGAGTTTCAATAGAAAGTCTTTGTCCTGTCCTTTTATTTTTGTATATATATATATATATATATATATATATATATATATATATATATATATATATATATACTAGTCCTTCTCAAAAAAATAGCATATTGTTATAAAGTTCATTATTTTCTGTAATGTACTGATAAAAATTAAACTTTCATATATTTCAGATTCATTGCACACCAACTGAAATATTTCAGGTCTTTTATTGTTTTAATACTGATGATTTTGGCATACAGCTCATGAAAACCCAAAATCCCTATCTCAAAAAATTTGCATATTTCATCAGACAAATAAACAATGTGCTTTTAATATAAGAAAAGTCAGCCTTCAAATAATTATGTTCAGTTATGCACTCAATACTTGGTCGGGAATCCTTTTGCAGAAATGACATGGAGGCAATCAGCCTGTGGCACTGCTGAGGTGTTACGCAGGCCCAGGATGCTTCGATAGCGGCCTTAAGCTCATCCACAGTGTTGGGTCTGGTGTCTCTCAACTTTCTCTTCACAATATCCCACAGATTCTCTATGGGGTTCAGGTCAGGAGAGTTGGCAGGCCAATTGAGCACAGTAATACCATGGTCAGTAAACCATTTACCAGTGGTTTTGGCACTGTGAGCAGGTGCCAGGTTGTGCTGAGAAATGAAAATCTTCATCTCCATAAAGCTTTTCAGCAGATGGAAGCATGAAATGCTCCAAAATCTCCTGATAGCTAGCTGCATTGACCCTGCCCTTGATAAAACACAGTGGACCAACACCAGCAGCTGACATGGCACCCCAGACCATCACTGACTGTGGGTACTTGACACTGGACTTCAGGCATTTTGGCATTTCCTTCTCCCCAGTCTTCCTCTAGACTCTGGCACCTTGATTTCCAAATGACATGCAAAATTTGCTTTCATCTGAAAAAAGTACTTTGGACCACTGAGAAACAGTCCAGTGCTGTTTCTCTGTAGCCCAGGTCAGGCGCTTCTGCCGCTGTTTCTGGTTCAAAAGTTGCTTGACCTGAGGAATGCGGCACCTGTAGCACAGTCCACTGCTTCCACAGGTCCACCAAGGTCTGGAATTGGCCCTTCTCCATAATCTTCCTCAGGGTTCGTTCACCTCTTCTGGTTGTGCAGACTCTGCCACACTTTTTCCTTCCCACAGACGTCCCACTGAGGTGCCTTGATACAGCACTCTGGGAACAGCCTATTCACTCAGTGATTTCTTTCTGTATCTTACCCTCTTGCTTGAGGGTGTCAATGATGGCCTTCTGGACAGCAGTCAGGTCGGCAGTCTTACCCATGATTGCGGTTTTGAGTAATGAACCAGGCTGGGAGTTTTTAAAAGCCTCAGGAATCTTTTGCAGGTGTTTCGAGTTAATTGGTTGATTCAGATTTATCACAATATGTTAATTTTTTGAGAAGGAATATATATATATATATATATATATATATATATATATATATATATATATATATATATATATATATATATAGACACCTTTTCTTCTCTGCAAAACAAGGTTCTTCTCTGACATTCAACATCTTGTAGGTTCAGAGTGAGTGGAGGAATGAAGCTGACTGATGCCTGCTATTTATATCAAGTAGCATCAAGTGGGACAAAGAGGGACCAAATCATTCCATGACTGCCTCACAAATGTATGTAGTGGTTGCAGCAATGTGTGCTCATGTGGAAAAAGAATGCACTAACAATACTTCACCAAGGCGTTAATGGGTTGTGTAATAGCATGCCATTGCACACAATTTTCATAACTTTGATCAATTTTTTTTTTAATCAATTTTAAAAACCTTTTCGTAATCTACTGCATAACTTATGCATGAACAGGACGCAGACTGATTTAACTACAGAGGAATATTTAGACCCCGGTTCATTGAAGCCCCCTAAATTGTCAGTCTTTCTCTAGCCAGCTATCCATTTTCTATAGTACTCATTCATTGGGGGTTACATGAGAAGCTGGAGATGATCCTGTCTGACTGTAGGTGAAAAGCAGAACACACCATGGTTGAACCATGTTTTTGTCTTTGGGTGTGTTTTCAATTTTCGTGTTTTCCCATCGTTTGGTTGGCAAAAAGAAGGGAAAGGACAAAGAAACAAAGTTAAAAGTCTTTTAAAAAGCCAAGAAAAAACTTAAAACAAATTACACACATGACACATTGAAAAATGATAAATTAGTTGTTGGCAGGAAAAAAAAAAAATCCTGATCCAAAAATCTGGATAAAAACTCAGAAAGTAAGTATTGTACTTTGTATGAAGTTTTCAAATATCTGATTAAATACTCTGGATTTTAATCCCTAAAAGCTTATAAGTCTTTGGATAGATATAATTATTATCACTCAATACACTTTCAGGAGGTTTTAATGTAATCAAATATCACAAGAATCATCAACCTGTTTCATGAAAACTAAAGTTGCACCATTCCAGCGTGTAGGAGACAAACCTCATGTGTCATTGCTGAGCTTGAACAAAAAGGCAGAATATAAAAAAGAACTGAATAAATATAAGACAGAGTAAGTTGAATTGTGTTTAATGATTGGAAATGTTCACCCTGCATGCAGACTTTCATTACAGGTTCTTGATCACTTAAGCATTTAAATAGGAAAATATATAAATGAAATGAACATACCTTATCAGCTGTATGAATCACTGGAAGACTTATATAAATTGCTATTGTTAACATTCTCAGGATTTTATTGTGGATACAGTAGCTGTTTTAGAAAATCCATTGAAACGCAAGTGATCCATAATGTCATCACCATTTATTTATAGCATCATGGAAATGTCTAAAGAGTGTGAATGCTGATACATATTTTGTAGAATGTTTTCCAACCAAAATAGGCAGTGGAGTCTCAGTTGTTAAGGGTCTGGCTTAGTGATCTGTAGATCAAGGGTTAAAGACCTTATATCACAAACCTGCCACTGTTGGACCCTTGAGCATGGCTTTTAACCTTGAATTTCTCAATAGTATAATAATGATAATTGTGAGCCATTGTAGATATGGGTGTCTGCCAAATGCCATAAATGTAACTTAGCAAGTTTGCAACTGAGAATGACAAAGGCCTATTTGTCATTTGAATTAAATAGCAGACAGACCTTGTTAATTCTTGGTTGATGACGTCGTGAAATTTAAGGCTATTCCTATGAGAGTTCTTTGCCAGTTTATATGTTCTGTTACTGTCCTTCAGAAATATGTAAATAAAAGATGCTTCAATCTTTAGCAAAATGCATTGTTCACCCTGGGGCCCAACAGCTAAGCAGAATTGTGCTTATCATGTGAAAATAGCAAAGAATGTAATTTCTTTATTCACTTGTAGCCAGAACACCATAGTGACTGTTTTATGTTTTTCCACCCAGAAGAATCCAGCTTTCTGGACCAGCAGATGCCATTTGACAATACCTTTATCAATCAATCAATCAATCTGGGTTCCATTCCAGAATTCTGGCATAGGCAGCAGCCATAACAACCTTTGCCAATGTTGCCCGGACGGCAAAAAATCCGCAGCAGAGGCCGAAAGTTCTTTCTGCAGGATGTTTTTATTGCGACGCCATTTCTAGGTAGCTGGCCATTGACTCTAAAGAGTTCATCCGCCTGTTGATAGGTCTTGTTTTTATTCCTACTGGGTTGCTAGTCACCCTACTCACCAAATTTGGAACCTGGTGGGGGAGCCAGTTTAGTCGCTGACCATTCGACCATGCAACAGGTTGTACTGGCTTAAATGTTACCAGTAGTAGCGCAAAACCTGACCTGACAAAACATAATTATATATTTAAAATAGTAATTAAAATAGGAAAGAATGTAATTTCTTTATTCACTTGTGGCCAGAACACCATAGTGACTGTTGTATGTTTTTTCCACCCAGAAGAATCCAGCTTTTGGACCAGCAGATGTCACTTGACAATAGATTTATAGACGATGGATAAATTAATGGATATATGCAAAATGTCTACACATTTTTATTAATGTGCTTGTTTTTACATGCCATCAGTTCATCAGTTAACCTTACTAGAAAATATGCCTGTGGTTACTTTCTGTCACATTTTAAACTGTAGCTTACTACTGTAGCATCTACTCTATAGAAGTAATTGGACTAGCAGCTTCATTTAATATTCCAGACTAGCTTTACCTCCCACTGCCATTATTCACAACACACAGCTTTTCAATATGAATGTGCCGATTGTGTGGGATTTGCCAAATGCCATCTTGTTTCTGACAAAAAATTTACTTTCTGTATGTAAAGAGCATTTACAGCTGATAAGCAGGTGCTAACAAGCTACTGCAGCTCGAATCTACCTGAATTTCTTTGTAATAAGCCAAGCAGACTTACCATTTTCAATCAAAAGTTTAGTATTTGATGAAACATGACTGTCAATTCTGAGGTTAGTGTCAGCTGTGTAAAGCTTTACACAGCTTTAAGAAACACCGAGTTATACCATTCAGCACCGAATTTCTCATCACTGATTTTACTAAACATAACCGATTTTCATCCCAACTGAGGCATTCATTCATTCATTCATTTTCTGAATCTTTAAACCTAATTAGGATCACGGGGAAGCTGGCACCTGTCTCAGCCGACTCTGGGCGGGGGCAGAGTACACCCTGGATGGCTCGCCAGGCCATCGCAGGGCAGAAACACGCTGAAGGCTATGCAGCCGACTCTGACGACACCACTGTAATGTGTTGTGAAAATCTAGTGAGTCTTTCAAATTGCGTTTTGAGAAAATTATGAAAAACCTTGAACAGACTGCTGAAAACCTGTTGACTTACTGTTTCCCCGGGACAAAATCTTTCTTAAACACACATTGCTTTTATATTTCCCATAAATTATGGGCTGTAATTAATTTAATAACGCCATTAAGCACATAAACCCAATTTTAATGTCACATCCTCTAAGCTGCTTTTCAATAATCCTCTCAACCCCAGCCATTTTTTCCCCTCAAATCAATGTATAGGAGAGAACTACCTGTCATATTTATGCTATGATTTTTGCTCCTGAATTTAATACCATTAGGCACCAGCAGATATCCATGAACATTCCCCTTAACATACCTCACCTTCGCCAAGACCCCGGCTTTCTGATAGCATATGGCTCTGCCGCAGTTCTGTTGTGCGTGAGTGAATGCACCTCTGGGGAGAGACAAGAAGTTAGATGCTGCAGATACTCTGATGGGGAAAAAACACAGGGGGATAGAAGGTGGATATGGAGAGAAGGTTTTTGGGAGGGGACATTGTGTAAGGAGTTGAAAGAGAGGGGGGGAGAGAGAGAAGAGGCAGGATGTCTGCCTGCCAACAGAAATGGTGACAGAAGATCTTCCATGTACCGGATTGCTTATATTACTGCTTTTGCAGCTCTACATAGACCAGCCAGGGTATAGAGGAAGCTGGACTGTCACAAGCGGAGCTTCCCTGGTCAGGAGCAGCAGTGGTCACATCACTCAATCTTCTTCTGGCAACCCCCATACCACTTTTGCCTGATCAAACACTTTGAAGAAAGCTTCAAGGCCATCCTATGGTCCAACCTGCAGGGAGCGACATAGAGATAGGTGGTATGGGGTGGCGCGAGTCGGCTGACCTCCTCCTGCAGCAGCTTGCAGTCCTCCTGCTCTCCTTGGAGGATCTCCCACACGAGCCGCTCTTCAAGACAACCAGCTCTATGTTCTGGTTCTTCATTAGGTTGACGACAGTATCAAGGAAGGTGGTGAGCTGCATGGCTTCCATATCGGCGGCTTCACCCATGGCCTCGGTTTCGCTACCAGTGTAGCCCCAAGTTTGAGACACAAGAGACGGGGAGGCAGATCGCTTGCTCGCTAAGTTTATTCACTGAATCAGTATTTTTCATGCCATTTTCAGGTTTTTAATGCACAAATCCACATTACCACACCAGGTGCACACAGACAAGTACACCAATTCACTGCTTCCAAGTCTTTTTCTCCAGTCTCCAGCCTCTGTCTCTCCTTGAAACACAGACAAAACGCACATAAATAGGCTCAATATTTAGCCACAGGTGCAGTCAATCACTCACCTACTGGAACGTATCATTTGACTCCTTTCCTCCCGCAGAGGGTGCTCCATCACGCCCTTGCTTCCACAGTTGCATAGTTGTGTTCACACATAACATATATGTTGTACAGCTGACATTACGGGAGAACCCTCCAAAAACCATATATGATACTGATATGTTAGACACTTTAGCTTAATGGATAATGTTATACTCCTGTATTTTAGAAACGCAGTGCATTATGCAGAGACATCAAAAGTAAATAGCCACTCTTTATGACAGACTTATATGTGAATGTTTCTGGTTGTTGTTGTATAGCTTATAACACATAAATTTTAAATAATTATGCAATGAACACCAGGAGTAAAATATTTGTCTCATTTTCAACGAGTGGGTCAGTCTGAAGGCGGATTTAGACAGCATTAGATTGCACAAAATCTTAGGATTTCTGTGAACAGAGTGTAGAGTTCAACAACAAAGGCAAGGAATCAACAGTATCTCCTTAAGGTTGACCTGGGCCCTCTGACAGATGTCTTTGGACTGTAAAGCAAACTGAACAAAATAATTTGTGTTGTAAGGCAACTGATGTCTCAGAGAAACTCCTATCAACTGGGATAAGATGTATGTATAAATATTTAAAAAATGATAGCACCCATTAATTTGTAATATGTCACACTAAATTAATCACTGTATAACTGTTAGAAAAGGTTAAAAGTAATATAACAGAACTTCTAATTTTTTTCAATATTTTTTTTCTGTTATGAGAAATCACTGATTCAGTGAATTAAAATCTAATTTTACAGCATCGTTTTTTTTACTGACTTGCCAAGGTAAATTAAATGTAAATATTAAAGCAAAAATAGTACAGAGATCCCTCACTTTCAGCATTTAATAAAGACCCCCCCACCCCCCAACGACTGCCGATTTCCGCAAAGTAGGATTGACCCCACTGACTAACGTATGCATATATGTATCGTCTTCTTTTGGCTGTTCCCTTCAGGGGTCGCCACAGTGAATCATCTGCCTCCATCTCACCCTATCCTCTGCATCCTCTACTCTTACTCCAATTACCTTCAAGTTCTCCTTCACCACATCCATAAATCTTCTATTTGGTCTTCCTTGAGGCCTTCTGAATGGTAGTTTCAACCTCAGCATCCTACTACCGATATACTCACTATCCCTCCTCTGTACATGTCCAAACCATCTCAATCTAGCCTCTCTGACTTTGTCTCCAAACCCTCAAACATGTGCTGTACCTCTGATGTGCTCATTCCTGATCCTATCCATCCTAGTTACTCCCAGAGAGAACCTCAACATTTTCATCTCTGCTACCTCCAGCTCTGCCTCCTGTCTTTTCCCCAGGGCCACCGTTTCTAAACCATACAACATCGCTGGCCTCAACATCATCTTGTACACTTTTCCTTTAATACTTTTTGCAAAATCTATCAACATCTTTGACCACCAAAAGCCTGTTTCAACTCCTCCTTGAAGACAACACGACACTCTTCCTTTTTCAGCTTCCACAACTTTGTCTTCTACTCTGCCTTTGCCTTCTTCACCTTCCTCACCATCAGCGTCATCCTGCATACCACCTTCCTATTCTGTTTGGCAACACTCTCACCCACTACTACTTTGCAGTCACTGACTTCCTTCAAACTGCATCGTCTACACAAGATGTAGTCTACCTGTGTGCTCCTACCTCCACTTTTATAAGTCACCCTATGCTCCTGTCTCTTCTGCAAGAAAGTATTCACCACCACCATGCCCATCCTTTTTTGCAAAATCTATCAACATCTGTCCTTCTGTGTTCCTGTCCTGGATACCAAACCTACCCATCACTTCCTCGTCCCCTCTGTTGCCTGCACCAACATGTCCATTGAAGTCTGCACCAATGATCACTCTTTCACCTCTGGGGTTACTCTGCATCACTTCATCTAACTCACTCCAGAATCTCTCCTTCTCTTTTAGCTCACATCCTGCCTGTGGGGCATAAGCACTAACAACACTGAAAATCACGTCTTCAATTTCTAACTTGAGACTCATCACTCTGTCTGACACTCTTTTCACTTCTAGAACTTTCCTGACAAACCCCTCCTTCAAGATGACTCCTACTCCATGTCTCTTCCCATCCACACCATGATAAAACAGCTTAAACCTGCTCCTAAGCTTCTAGCCTTGCTACCTTTCCATCTGGTCTCCTGAACACACAGTATGTCCACCTTCCTCCTCTGCATCATGTCAGCCAGTTCTCTACCTTTTCCTGTCATAGTTCAAACATTCAAAGTCCCTACTTTCAGTCCTAGACTCATGCCGTTCCTCTTCTCCCTCTGCCTACGGACACGCCTCCCGCCTCTCCTTCTTCAACCTCTCCTTCTTCGACCAACAGTAGTCCAATTTCCACCAGCACCCTGTTGGTTGACAGCACTGATGACGGTCGTTGTTAACCCGGGCCTCGACCGATCCGGTATGAGATTTGTTTTGAAAATTTGTATTCTGTATTTTGGCAAAAGTTTTACGCCGGATACCCTTCCTGTCGCAACCCTCTGCATTTATCCGTGCTTGGGACCGGCGTGAGGACAGATACTGATTTGTGCTCCCGTTCTCGGCTGCATTGTATACATACATGTATATGTGTATATGACGTCAATAAATACATATTCAAACTATAAATCCTTATAATAACAATTATACATTCAAAAATAATGCCTAAAATGTAACTAAAATATAAATACACAGACACACACATACAGACGAGCGTCTGTGCACACACTCAGATGCGCATCGCACATAAAAATGTAACTAGTTTTGATGGGGGGTTTTTGGGTTCTTTTTTGTTTGTTTGTTTGTTTTTTTTCTTTTTTTTTTGCATAATTGGCCTTGTTTTCATTCATCGTTCCCTTTTTTCTTTAATTTCCTTATTTTTGAAAAACCTTGTGATGCACTGAAGCTGCAGAAACTGAAGCACGAAGTAGAAAGGGATCACTGTATAATGAATTATCGGCTGCCCGCACGTCAGTGTATTGGTTAGCACATCCGCTTCGCAGCAAGAAGGCCTGGGTTCGATTCCTAGCTTGGGTGTTTTGATGTGGAGTTTGCATGTTCTCCCCATGCTTGCCCAGGTTTCCTATGGGAACTCCAAAGTCCAAAAATGTGCACAGTAGGCTAATTGGCTGTTCTAAAGCATTCCTAGGTGTGAGATTGAGTGTGAGTAGTTGCATGAGTCTTGGCCATGCAATGGTCTGGCAAGCTGTCCAGATTGTACCCTACCCTCATGCAGAGTTGACTGAAATGGGTGCCAACCTCCCTGCGACTCTAAACTTGAATTAAGCAGCTTAGAAAATGTATGATGAATGAATTATCAGCTGGACACTAAACAGGCTTTCTAATAATCTCAGTGACCTGAACATAAAAACATAATGAGATGTCATTAGAAGGTGACAGCACACTGATTCTTTTATTATTAAATAACACTAATATGAGAAATACCAATATAATTTCACCAGGCTCTGCCTGACTGTAATCTTTATTAGACAGGATTAATTCTTTTTTTTTTTTTTCACCGTATCCTGAATGAGTATTAAATTTTCCCCATATGGGAAAATGAAGGTGAACATTTTTATTACAAACGTATCACCTATTCATTCCACAACCTTATAAATTCACTGTGTTGTTGTTTGTAATCAAATGGTAATGTTGAACCAATTTTTCAGCAGGAATATGCAGGCTTGCCATGCTCGCCTGAGAATTAAACACTGAGGCTCATCAGCTGGTGCATCTGAAATTAGATTGTGTCAATTAAAGACATGAAGCTGTGAGCATTGCTTCTATGCTCAGAGCATTAAAGTTATTGATGCAGTGACTCAACTTGTGGCTGTGGGGACTGCGTGTATCTTCTAGCTCCTCAGCAGCCTGCCCTTGACTGATGATGTGCAGATTACCTGTCTGCGTATAGAATATCACCTTCCATCAGGCTGATAAAAGAGCTCTGTGACTGACTTTGTGGGATGTTTACATTTTAGGCAGCACCTACAGTATGAGATGGCAGATCTAGAGAGATTTTATTAATTTGTGTGTTTATTTATTTATTTATTTATTTACAGGAGAGCGGCAGAAACAGTCACTACAGGAAATAAGGGTCACCTTTTAAACTCTCATAAAGGATGGCGGTCTCTAGCCTGTGAAAGGGTGTAGGTAAAATGGAGTTGTGGTGGTCTGCATGTGGACTGATATCCTATGGGTACAGTTTCGCTGTGCAGAATGTGAGCAGCATTATCATTTTATTTATCCTATTTAAATTAGGAAATTATAACAATAAGAATGTTGGGCCTTTCATTGACATAAGTTTGTCTTAGCCTCAAATAAACACCATTACCATTTATGCAGTTAACACCATTAATAAAACAGGGTCTAATCTCCACTATAACAAAAGTATAGGTTATAACTTCCCAAGTCATATCAAACATTATAAAATGATTTTACACAATATACAAAAAGCTGTTCTTGATAATTGATGAAATTAATTGTACAGGGATCCTTCACTTTCCATGGTTCATGGGAACGAGACCCCCCCCCCCCCCCCCCGTGACCGCCAATTTCCACGAAGTAGGATCGAACCCCCAACCGACTGACGTATACGTACATGTATATGTGTATATAATATCAATAAATACATATTCAATGCTATAAATGCTTATGATAATAATGAAACATTCAAAAATAATTCATAAGATCTTTTTCTTTTGGGTTTTTCAGGGGTAGCCAAAGTGAATCATCTGATTCGCATGTTTGATTTGGCAGAGGTTTTTATGTCGGATGCCCTTTCTGACACAACCCTTTAGCAAGGGGCAGAAACACACTGATGGCTTTGTAGCTACTCTTTACAAAAGTCAGCAAAGATTCTTTTACATGAACCTCTCACCATAGACAGTGAGAGACATGGCCAGCCTTTGATAACCAAGTTAGCTGCACTGGGGGGGACAGTGACAACCTTGTGGAGAGTGGGACTTGAACCCCCAACCTTAGGATCAGTGATCGAGCACCCTTTACCACCAGGCCACCAGTGCCTGCAATGCATAAGATGTAAATAAATTATAAATACACAAACATACAGACACACGCATGCACACACACAGATGCGCACCTCACATAAAAATGTAAGTAGTTTTGATGGGGAGGGTTTGGGTTTTTTTTTTTTTTTTTTTTTTTTTTTTGTTTTTTTGTTTGTTTGTTTTGGGGCGGGGTTTGCATAATTTGCCTTGTTTTGCAGCATTTTCCTTAAATTTTCTCCTATTTTCCTTAATTTCCTTTTTTTTTTCCAATGAATATTTTTGAAGAACTCGTGATGCACTGAAGGCGCAGGAACTGAAGCATGCAGTAGCGAGGGATCATTGTATAAGAGACCCATGTGACTGTGTGATATGAAAAACTTTGATTATTGATATCAGTTTCTTGGGTCTCAAATTCCGATTGCTGGATTTGTTTAGTTGTGTATCCAGAGATGTCCTTTAGGTATTCCTGTATATAACAATTTGTCCTTCATTCATTATTCTTCCATAGTTCCTTCATCCTGAATGGGAAGTAGGAGAAAACCAGCGGAAACTTACACTTTCACAGAACTGCACACAGAGAGTAACCTGAGCTCAACATTACACTGAGGACCCTGGAGCTGTGCCACACAAGTGCCTTGTCAGCTTTATTCAAAAACTGTTTCCTGTCCAACAAATGCAGTTTTGGTTATGTGAATAATGTTTATAATTTAAAAATAGACTATAATATAAAACAAAATTTAAAGAAAAAATAGTTTTAAAGAGGAAGAGTTTAAGCTCACTTCCAGTGTGTGTGTGTGTGTGTGTATATGTGTGTGTGTGTGTGTGTGTGTGCATGCTTAACTCAGAGTTTAACACTTAAAGAGCTTATTTAGTTTACACTGGCAACAAAGATGTAACTAACACATTTACTCTTTAATTCTAAAGGTCTTGATACATTCCAAAAATGTTCTGTCCTATTAGGAATATCCAGTCTGTAGTGGACAAGAACTTAAACTAGACAAACATTAGTTTATTCAGGAATACTCATTAACTTATTGAATGTTTTCTTTGGACGTGCAATATGAAACCGTTTTTATTTGGCATATTTGAAAGCTGTGTAGACTTTTAAACACTACAGAAGCAGGTTTGTTGTTTATTATTTGTGAGCCACTCCACCGAAAGTAGGCTCTTGGGTCGAAAAATGAAAAATTAGATTTTTTTTTTTACACAGTCAGATAGAGGAGGCCCAAAGCTGCAAAATACAGCAAAAAGTTTGTCAAAACCTTGAAAACTGAGCAAGCTATGCCATTTCTTGTGTCAGCATTCAACTAAAAATTTCAAAAGACGTTTTAGAGAAAAATAATCACAAAGATTGCACTTTGTCCAACATCATTAGTACTTAGCATCAAACATTTTTATGCACTTCAGCCATATAAACTTGTAGAAAACATGTTTAGGAAAAGTTTTAGGAAGAGATGATAAGAGAAATCATCCTCGTTTTAATCTGACACGCCCTTTTTAAACCCATCAGTCATTGTGGTAACCCAAAAATTAACAAAAAAATGACTATTTTTTATTTTCATTTGTGTTCCATTATTCCAGTAAGATCAGTATGTATCTTTTTGACCATTATATAAAGGTTCAAATGCCTTCAAATGATACTGATTGAAAAAAAAACACTGTCAGGTTCAAATAATCACACTGAAATTAAGAAAACTGTATATCGTTATATATAAGATAACCATAAAACAAAACTCTCTGCTCTCTGATCTCTTTATACAAGTAAGCTTCATCAACTCTGCCCTCAGCATCATCATCTTCATCTATATCTTACTCAGCAGATAAAATCACATCTTCTTCACAAACACCAGTCATCACACTTTTACTAACAGATGCCTCTTTTTCATCAACATCAAAATCAAAATCTTTATCAGCACAGCTGGCATAGTCATCATCAGTTTGTTTTATATAAAATGTATGAAACATTTAAGTATTTTTCAGGTCTTGACCAATTTTCGTACAAAACTAAACAACCCACGATCCAGCATGTCCAGTCCAGAAAAGATTACACACAAATCATGATAAAAGAAATTCCATAATCGAATTTTGCATGCAGAGAAAAATACCAATGCTCAGACAATACTCGTATTAAATTTCTAAAGTACATAATACTGAACATATGGCATTTTCTTTGACTGAATTGCAATGGAATCATGTCTTTCTTAATATTCCAGCAGACCTGAGGTATCACACACACACACACACACACACACACACACACACAGACTGTAAGCAGTGGGTGACTGCTCATTTGTGCATCTATCGCATCATTTGCACTCATTTGTCCCACTCCCTTCATATACTGTATTTTCTTCCATTCAGCTTGCACTAATTCATCTGGATGCTGTGAATTTAACTGTTTGCACACTGTGTGTGTGTGTGTGTGTGTGTCTGTCTGTGTGTGTGTGTGTGTGTGTGTGTGTGTATGTGACAGAGAGAGAGAGAGAGAGAGAGCGAGAGAGAGAGAGAGAGAGAGATAATCTTCTTCAAAGCCGAATTCCAGCGTGGAATTTAACATCTGTACTAATGCTGCTAGACATCACAGATCACATTTCACTCTCCTTTTCCAGAAATTATGTGTATTCACAATCTTATAAATAAACTTACTTACTGTTATTGAGGAGAACGTCGGAGATAAGTTCTGCATGTGGTATACTAAAGTCAGGAAGTAAACCAGAAGTTAACGTGTGACGGGCACTGCGTATGTTCAAGCCCAAGTTCACCAATCAGGGTGCTCGTTTCAGATCTTCCTTAGCAACTAGCCTGCATTGTTTATGTGCATATTATCTTTATAACCTTTATTTTATTCACTGAAACAACATTTTAATATTAAAGCAGTATCCAAAATGGAGAGACGACTTCACGGCCGTTCTTCTGATGTATGGATTGTAGTGTGTCTTGTACCAAACTCGGTGAATAATTGCAAAGAAAACCGGTAAGTTTGCTACTGTTTTTATCTGGTTTTATGAGGATACTCATCAGAAAAATGGAAAAAAAGACATTTTTAGTGAGTTTTAGTCGATTTCACTTGAGCAAGTGATAGTTGAATACTTGTTTTAATGGTTTATGCAAAAATCCGAATTTCGATAAAAAAATGACCATTTTTACTTTTTTGGCCATTTTCTCGAAAGTCCTCCATGCGACAAGCGCCTACATCCGGTGGAGCGCCTCACATTTGTTCTGTTACTGTTAATATCTGTGAGGGCTTTTTTTTTTTTTTTGCTATGGGAGAACTCATTCATCTCATTAAAGAGCACCTTTTCACTGCAGTGTTTTATACTAGAAGAAATGCGGCCAGTGGGGGCAAGATACAATAACACACTAATTCTCCAGTGTCATCTGCTTTAGCTCAAGGACTTGAGTATTTGTGAGACAGGCCATTGTGAAGGCTACTACTAGTATAGGCTCAATTTATTTTGTCACCCAGGGTTGACTGTCTCCATTTAGTTATGTACAATGGGGAACACCAGCATTCTGCACAGCTTGCTTTGATTGGCATTGCTTTTCCTCCCCATTACCTTTGATGTAAGAATCCACAGAGATTTGGAATATTCTGAGGACTTCTGAGAATAAAGGAGAGGCAAGTTTAGAAACCTGTGCTTAATTAAATACTAATAAGCTGATGAAAAAAGAGTCTGTATTGCTACTCCTTGACCCTTTTTAAAAGTTTAAGTGGGGTAAAGAAATGTTCTTTATTTAATCAGTGAATTAAATATACCTGCAATTTCTTGTGTGGTACAGCTGAGCAGAAATTTGAAAGACAACACTGAAAGGAAATCAAAGTCACTTTTTACTTTGAATGTCTTTTGTGTTTAATCCTTATTTCACAAGCTAATGTAGTTTTAATATTTTCATATTTACTATTTTATCTACCACTTTGTTTATAATATATTGCATATTTTCTTATTAGGCAGTGGTGGTCTAGTGGTATAAGGCACCGGATCGCTGATCCAAAGGTTGGGGGTTTGAGTCCCACTCTCCACAAGGTTGTCACTGTCCTCCCAGTGGAGCGAACTGGGTTATCAAAGGCCGGCCATGTCTCTCACTGTCTATGGTGTGAGGCATGTAAAAGAACCATTGCTGACTTTCGACAAGAGTAGGCTGCAAAGCCGTCAGCGTGTTTCCGCCCTGCGATGGCCTGGCGAGCTGTCCAGGGTGTACTCTGCCCTCATTTTTCTTATTAGCAATTGTTTTTTAATAATATACACTGGTCATAATTTTCTGGTTGCCAGAAAAATGAGCAAGCAACCATTGACAACAGCAATATTATGATAACTAAATGAGTGAGTGTCTTCACTTCCATAACAGCAGGTCTAGTGGGTTGTTCTTGGTATGCAGTGGTAGGTAGGTAAGTCTGTTGGGTTTTTACACCCGAGCGTAGTGGCTCATCAGGCTGGTGCTTATCCCCGGTTTCCGTAGCATGAAGCAACCAGGAGTTCAGCTCCTCCTGGGTGGGACAAAAGTCCATTGCAGGTTACCTTCCCAGCATATTTTTACTGGTACCCATTTATACTGCTGGGTGAACAGAGGCACACTTGTGGTTGAAACCTTGCCCAGGGGGTCTTAGCACAGTGGGGGTCTCAGTGGGATTTGAACTTACAACCTCCTGACCATGAGCCCAGCACTCTAACCACTACACCACCGGCCTCATGCAGCGGTAAATACCTACAAAAAGTTGCCAAAGAAAAGTCATCCAGTGATTTGGCAAGAGTATCATGGGTGCCCAAGGTTCAATGAAGCACTTGGAAAGGCTAATACGGTACATCTGGTATGATCACACAGAGCAGCTACTGTAGCACAAACTGGCAAAACTGTTAATGCCTGCTATGACAGAAAGGTGTCAGAACAAACGGTGCATTGAAGCTTGCTGTGTATTGAGCTGCCTAGCCACAGACAACTAATGTTATGGATGGTTGGTGTAGGCCGTGAAAGTAGAAGGTGATTGTTACAAACATATGCAGATATAGTAGATATATCAGTAAATATTGGAAAATATTATCACAGCTAAAATTAGGTGTACCTCAAACAGTTTTCCTGCTTTTTTCCCATCCTACAACACTCTACTTGTCCGTTGCACACTGTAGTGAATCTTTGAGAACATGTCATAGAATGTTTTCAGAAATTAAAGACTAGACAAGCAGAAAAATCAGTTTGGCCTTATATTCCCAGACACGGTGATTACTACTATGGGTTGAAAAGAGGCACACAAATGAAATTGTATTCATTGTTAATCAAGTGCTGCAGTTGAGTTCAAGTGGGTGGCAACAATTTCACACAATATAACAGCTGGGATAGCAAAATAATTATGCCTTTTCTGATGGCAGCATGTACTGTAGCTGAAAGAAGATTTATTTAGACTGATTGGCTTGAAACATGTAGTGCGATATACACAGTGGCCACAGAGGTGAACGATTGAGCTTTCATTTGACCTATATAACATAATTTATATAATACTCTACACACTTAATGTATGTTAAGTAATGAATGTAATACTATTTTACCAGGTACTGTGTTTTCTCTAGCTGTCGTTCCCATAATCATAACAATTACTGAATAAGATATATATATATATATATATATATATATATATATATATATATATATATATATATATATATATATATATATATTTTTTTTTTTTTTTTTTTTTTTTTTTCTTTGGTATTTTTATTTTTAAGAGATCTCTAGCGGCGGAGTATAGTTGAGTGCAGCATGAAAAGTAGTGAGGTGCAAGAAGTAACAGTGAACTAGAAAAAATATATATGTCAAAACTCAGGATTGATGACTGTCGCAAAATGAAACCAGCATCATACTCGTTCCTAGGTGTCCGAGACCCAACATTGCTCTTCTTTAGATCAACCAGGAGGGCATTGGTGGCCTAGTGGTAAGTTGCTGGCTCACTGATCCCCAGATTCGGAGTTCAAGCCCCACTGTCAACAGGTTGTCACTGTTGCCCCAATGCAGTTTACTGGGTTATCAAAGACTGGCACTGTCTCTCAGTGTCTATTTTGAGAGACAGTAATTGCTGACTTTCAACAAGAGTAGGCTGCATAGCATGTGATGGCCTGGAAAGCTGGCCAGGGTGTACTCTGCCCTCGCCCAGAGTCGGCTGAGATGGGTGCCAGCCTCCCTGCGACCCTAATTAGGATGAAGCAGTTCAGAAAATGGATGGATGATTCAACCAGGAGCCGTAGTTCGAGGAGCTGCTCCAAGTTTAGTCCTCCAAAAATAGAAAACTGTTAAATGCCCTTAATTTCAGTTAACACCACCAACCCGGCTCCAGTGGTCAAATGACCATGACCAAAGTGGTGATGATAATAGGGCTAGGTGGAAGACCACCTGCTAGCTCAGCTCCTTCTGTTTGACCTCCACCATCCAGCTGAAGTACAATGATGTGAAGCAGGCCATCCTCCAGCAGATTGGCTGCTGCCCATAACAACACCACTAGTAAGTCTGAATGAAGCTGGTCAGCACTTCACTTTTGCTCAACAAAAGCTGAAAGATGCCTGCTTGGAAGTGGCTGTAGCTGAAGAGAAGTCACAAAACAAAGGAAGTCCTCAATGTGTTGGTTCTGAAGACTTCCAGCAGGAGCACTGAATTTAGTGCAGTGCCTCTGACTGGCAAGATTCAAGGAGGAAATTGAGTTCCTGGGTGATCATCTGGCTGCATTGGGGCAGCAGAAGAGCCTTCTGGCTCTCTCCCCATTTCTCAATCTGTTTTACACTCTCTTTTAGACACTGCACCTTGGTAGACTCAGGCTGTAATCATTCCTCAGTCCATCTAAGCCTGATTTAAGGTAAGGCACATTTGTTGAAAATGAGGTATGTTTGGAGGGATGTGCATTAATATCCATTCATGACCCTTAAAATACAATTTATGGGCAAAAAAAAGCACACCACACAAACAAGACATCCAATCTTTTGAAAACATAATTTACAGGCTACGGGCTTAATAGAATATACTTTTGTGATTGGGACCTGCTATAAATAGAACCATGGGCTTTGAGCACAACTTTGGCTTGGAAGATTGTTTCAAAGCTGTCTATGTCAGCTTCACGTCGTCTGTACATTGTTAGTTTTACTAGGTACCGGCACTACCACGTGATTCACTCAGGAATTGTAACACAGCTAAGCATGACAACTGAAAATAGTCAAACTTCAACCAGTAAATGCAGCAATGCAGTAAAAAGTCATTCAAACAATATCACAAATTAAATTATCAAAACAGTGTAGAATGAGTTATACCAATTAAGTAAGTTAAAGAGCTTGCTGTCTGTACGGTATCTGAAGCAGACTCCAATGTCACCGTCTCGGAAGGTATCAGTGAACATGGCAGAGAACATCTTGCTGAAGAGGGTTGGGGCGAGCACAGAGCCCTATTTGACACCCTTTGTCACAGAGAATTGTTGGGAGTATTCCCCATTGTCCTGCTAGCCTGCATGCCGTTGTGGAACTGTCTGACCAGTGATATGAACTTGTCAGGGTACCCATACTTGGCCATGATCTTCCAGAGCCCGTCCCTGCAGACTGTGTCAAATGCTTTCGTCAGATCTATGAAGGTGGTGCAGAGGCCGACGTTTTGTTCTCGACACTTCTCCTGCAGTTGTCCCACAGCAAAAATCATATCTGTTGTACCACGACCTTTCCTAAAGCCACACTGGCTCTCCGGTAGCAAGTCGTCAAGATGCTGATTCAGACAGTTTAGCAGGAATCTGGCTAAGATCTTCCTAGCAATGGAGAGTAATGAGATGCCGTGGTGGTTGTCACAGCCCTGTCGGTTCCACATCAGTGAGGAAGGAATTGAAGAGGATGAAGAGTGGAAAGGCAGTTGGTCCTGATGACATACCGATGGAGGTATGGAAGTGTCTAGGAAAGGTAGCAGTAGATTTTCTGACAAGAAGATTCAGCAAGGTCTCAGAGAGTAAGAGGATGACGGAGGAATGGAGAAGTGTGCTTGTGCCCATTTTTAAGAACAAGGGAGATGTGCAGAGTTGTGACAACTACAGCGGGATCAAGATGATGAGCCATACGATGAAGTTATGGGAAAGAATAGTGGAAGCTAGACTAAGGGCAAAGGTCAGCATTTGTGAACAACAGTTTAGTTTCATGCCAAGAAAGAGCACCACAGATGCAGTGTTTGCTTTGAGGATGTTAATAGAGAAGTACAGAGAAGGTCAGAAGGAGCTGCATTGTGCCTTTGTGGATCTGGAGAAAGCATATGACAGGGTGCCGAGAGAGGAACTGTGGTATTGCATGAGGAAGCCTGGAGTGGCAGAGAAGTATGTTAGAGTGGTGCAGGACATGTACAAGTGCAGGAAAATCTAGAGAGGTGGAGGTATGCCCTGGAAAGGAGAGGAATGAAGGTTAGACTCAGTAAGACAGAATACATGTGTGTGAACTACAAGGACCCACGAGGAACGGTGAGGTTACAGGGAGCAGATATAAAGAAGGTGGAGGATGTTAAGTACTTAGGCTCAACAATCCAAAGCAATGGAGAGTGTGGAAAAGAGGTGAAGAAGTGTGTGCAGGCAGGTTGGAATGGTTGGAGAAAAGTATCCGGTATGATGTGTGATAGGAAGGTATCGGCAAGAATGAAAGGAAAAGTGTACAAGATGGTGATGAGGCCAGCGATATTGTATGGTTTAGAAACAGTGGCCCTGGGGAAAAGACAGGAGGCAGAGCTGGAGGTAGCAGAGATGAAAATATTGAGGTTCTCTTTAGGAGTAACGAGGATGGATATTATCAGGAATGAGTACATCAGCGGGACAGCACATGTTAGAGGTTTTGGAGACAAATTCAGAGGCTAGTTTGAGATGGTTTGGACATGTACAGAGGAGCTGAGGAGTGAGTATATTGGTAGTAGGATGCTGAGGTTGGAACTACCAGGCAGAAGGCCGGGAGGAAGACCAAAGGGAAGATTTATGGATGTGATGAAGGAGGACATGAAGGTAGCTAGAGTAAGAGTAGAAGATACAGAGGATAGGGTGAGATGGAGGCGGATGGTTTGCTGTGGCGAACCCTGAATGGAAAAGCCGAAAGGAAAAGAAGAAGAAGATGAAGTGTTCACCACATGTACATATTTTGATATGATTTCGTCTCGCAGGGATGCACTAAATATTTTGATGCATTGATTCACTAATAAACTTGGATGTGGAAATATTTATTCAGGTTTGAAATTGAGTAGCTGGAAAATGTACCAGATTCATGATCAGACCCATATTTTACTAAAGAATTTAACTGTTTTCCTTGTATTATTACAGTAGGCCCATGACTATTCGCGGTTTTGCACCCACGGTTTGAGTATTCGCTGACTGCTGAGCAACCAGCACATTATCCAAATTCAGCCAATGGCTGTCCTCCATTCTCCTGATTGGTTGAGCTCATGTCCCACCCCTCTTTCCTCATTCGCGTACAAGTTGTCAATGAGCCTCTTTTTTGTGTGTGTTTTAATTCCCAGTTAAGCTCTATGATACCACCCAAACGCTATGCATCTTCTCTGGCTAAGCGATAGAAAATGCTGGATGTCTCTTCTGAAGAAATAGGACTTTCTCCTGCGAAATGACGGTTTTCTCTGAACTGTTGCATTAAAATCTTTTTCAATTATTATTCCAGTACAGTACCTAAATTCATGTTTATGCGTGGGATTTTATTTTCTGTGGCATGTTTAACAAATGATACCAAAAGGCATAAACTTTATTACACTTCATGTCCTTTTACAGTGAACTTGGAGTGACGTCTTGGAGTGACGTCTCCAAGATGGCACTGCCCAGAGGGCGACGTCGCAGAGTTCTCAGAGTAAAATTGTTTCTTTGTTCGTTTTAATTTGTTTTATTTGTTGTTTTGTTTGTTCATGTTTTGCACTATGCTCGTCTATAACCGGTCAAGTCTACTACAGCTATAAGATCGGAGTATCTTCGGTCGTGTATAACTAAGCACGCTCAACAGGGCTTGTTAGCAGAGGGGCAGCTAGCAAAGCTAATATGCTATGGTAGGCAGCTCAATGCGAGCCACACCCCAGCTGACAAGAAGCCCAGGCGGGAAGGGGCCGAACGACGACTCCAGCGCATGGGATTGGAGGGGATGAAGGCCGTGTAGCCGGCTGGTGCAATCACCTCGAGCCATGTTTCACAGAAGCACAGTCCTGTAGATCCCTCTGTGCTGCAATCGGAGCATGAAGCTCGTCCATCTTGTTTCGCAGGGACTGAACATTTTCAAGCAGTATGGCCGGAAGTGCGAACCAAGCCTCTGAGAACTCCGCCTGGGCTTATTGCTAGCCTGAATGTGGTTAGCATTGAGCTCCCATAGCAGCTCACGATAGAAGTTGTTGCGTGTTTAGTTGCCCAAAGCTGAAGCTGCTCATAGCTGTAGTTGGGTCGATATCATAGACGAGCATAGTGCAAAACGTGAACAAACAAATAAAACAAATTAAAACGAACAAAGCATATTAGCTCTGCTAGCCGCCCCCCTGCTAACAAACCCAGCTGAGCGTGCTTAATTATACACGCCCAAAGATACTCCGATTATATAGCTGTAGTAGAGTCAACCGGTCGTAGACGAGCATAGTGCAAAATATGAACAAACAAAACAACAAATAAAACAAATGAAAACAAACAAAGAAACAATTTGACTCCGAGAACTCCGCAACGTCGCCCTCTAGGCAGCGCCATCTTGGAGACGTCACTCCAAGTTCAATGTAAAAAGACATGAAGCGTAATAAAGTTTCAATAAGTTCAAAGTAAATCTTTTGGTATCATTTGTTAAACATGCTACAGGACATAAAATCTCACGCACAAACATTCTCAGAATTAACTTGGGTACTGTACTGGAATAATAATTGAAAAAGACTTTAATATGAGTGCTTTACAACAGTATATGCTGTACAATGTTTATATTTTATCATCAATAAAAATAAGAGTAAAAATTGAAAAGTTTTTTTTAATCATTACTATATTTTACGACATTAATACTGTATTAATGAGTAAGACTGTCTATAGAATGTGTTTAATAAGCATATTTTAGCGCATATAATAGATACATAGTATTTTACTTCCGTGATACATGGGGTTTTACATCCGGGTACAGAACTCGCGGATTATCTCGATTCGTGGGAGGGCTCGGAACCGAATCCCCGCGAATGTCGAGGGCCTACTGTATAGGATATATTATTGTAGGTTTATTACCAGAAATCTTTTAATTTTGATGGTGCTGATTATCCAGGCTTTGACTGAAGAAAAATAATACTTTTCATTTATAAAATTGACCAGATCCCCATTTGAGCATGTTTGACGAAGTGTTTTGCCCCTAATGCAGTGCTTCTCAATTACTTTCTGTGGCGCCCCCACTCGAAAGAAAAAACACTCCCCATCCGCCTTGCGAGCGACTATAAATAGTATTTGTCTATAAAATTGTTGTTAGTACACCGTATCCTTATTAACATTAAAAACAAAAAAGAAAGAAATATAGTTAAACTTACAATAAGGAAAAACTTCATGAACATTGTTTTTTAATCTGCAATAGAAAAGATTTAAAGTGCACCAATATGCCTGAAATAATAAAAAAAACATCCTTATTTAAACTCATTCAATTTATTTGTCTGAATATCTCCGTCTCTCTCCACCTTTCTCTTCGTTCCTGTTAGAAATTTTTACGTGGTGTTTGAGGGGTTGTTTACAGCAACTTCATACTATTTGCTTGTGCAAAAAAACCGCTACATCATAGCACGACATTGAGAGCGTCAGTGGAGTGGAGGTGCAATTACACTTAAAAAACCAAAAACAAACACTTCCATAAAAAGCATGTTCCCCTGGGTCATACGCGCTCCCCCAGCATCACACTGTGCTGCCCTGGCATCATACTGCGCCCCACTATTTGAGAAGCACTGCCCTAATGGTAGTTTCATGATTTAAAATGCTGATAAAATGCAGTTAAATTTAAAACTTAAATATTGTATTGCAATAGTACAATTAAAAGCTGTCACAAGCATTATTTATATATTTGGTTGTCAAAACTTTTCTTTTTTTATTTCATAGAAGTCAGCAAATAAATGTATGGTTATTTATTAAATTTAATTGGTAAAAAGAGAATGTTTTAACCTGGATAACCCTACAGACCTGATGTTAAGGGCACCAATATTCAGAAAATTATGGATGATTTGCTCTCAAAAGTCAACAGATTTGCTGATAGTCATTTTGACAAGTGGAAAAATTATTTTCGCCCACATTTTAGGAGTGAAATTTTTAATTTTATCATGCAGATAATATCCTTTAAATATTGTTTTTTATTTAATTTAAATATTTTATTTTGGCAATTTGGACATTTTAGTGTAAAATGGACTATATAATGGTTTCATCCAGAAAATGTTGAAAATAATGTAACTTTTGAAGCAATAACTGTCTGTCTTCCTTTCGGCTTTTTCCCTTTTATTCGGGAGTCGCTACAGCGAATCATCTGATTCGCATGTTTCATTTGGCAGAGGTTTGTACATTGGATGCCCTTCCTGTCACAACCCTTTTTAGCAAGGGACAGAAACACGCTGACGACTTTGCAGCCTACTCTTTACGAAAGTCAGCAATGGTTCTTTTACATGCCTCTCACCATAGACAGTGAGAGACATGGCCCGCCTTTGATAACCCAGTTAACTGCACTGGGGGGGACAATGACAACCTTGTGGAGAGTGGGACTCGAACCCCCAACCTTTGGATTAGCGATCCAGCGCCCTATACCACGAGACCACCACTGCCCCAAACGGTATCTTAATAAATAAGGATCATTTTCTGTATGTTTCCCATTTTTTCTAATTAACTGTTATATGAAAGATTATCTGCGATGGCATGGCGAGCTGTCCAGGGTGTACTCTGCCCTTGCCCGAAGTTGGCTGGGATGGGCACCAGCCTCCCCGCGACCCAAATTAGGATTAAGCGGTTACAGAAAATGAACATGAAAGATTATTATATAAAACAAAATGCCCTGGAGTCCCTACTCGAAGTTGTTTAACACATCAGAATTTTCACAGGGTTTTTGTTTTTACAGTTTAACAATTTTTTACAGCAACATTTTTTAAATACAGTGTTCTCATGGCGGGTTTGCACGGTAGAGTGCATATTGGGGCAAGAGATAGGAAAATAAAGCACAGATGGGATGCCTGGTTTGGGCTTGATAATGGAATCACAGCATTATGTTTCTCTTGAAAAACATACTTGATTAAATTTTATATATATAAGATCAAGAGAGAGAGATCAAGTTCTGCACAATGATCTGAAAAATTCAACCTCGATGAAGGGTGTGGTCTATGAGAAATAAGGCTCAGAGAAGATAGGTTCTGTGCTCTTACTTTCTTTATTACCACAGCCAGAGTTTTCGTACAATATCCTCATTAGTACAGTAATCCTCATACAGCATCTCAGTGAAGCCATAAAAGTGCTTATGTTTTTCCTTAAGGGGTGTGTCTTGTGTAAATGAAAGCAATACAGCTACATACAGTTAGCATCTGGTCATAGAGAGATGCATAATAGGGGAGAGCTAGTAAGGAGAAAACAGACCTTTTCCTTAGCCAGGAAATGCTTGGAAAGTGCACTTTTTAATTCATGCTAATTCCAAAAAGCTGTCATATATTATAAAGACCTTGCTGTCACTTAATGAAGAGCAGTACATTAAAAATTCAACTAAAGCAATAGTATTGTTGTTCATATTTTATAAAGGACGACATGAGCTATCCAACAGAATGGCCTGGAGCATCATTCCTACACATATCATGCAGTTTAACTGAATCAACTGGTAAGAGAGACTTGTGGATATGATTAAATACGTTTACCATATCAGTACCCGACAGCCATTAATGTTATAATTCCGTGCACAATTCTGAGCAAATAACAGTGCTATAACCATACATCGATTTTGGATAATGGCTCATCATTCAATGATTTTTCTTACTGACTTTGTGTTGTATTTTTAAAAATATAGGAGTCACATTCTTTCCTATTTCAGTGTAATGTAAAGTCACCCTTGAGGGTAACCCAAAAGCTCTATGGGACCTGGGTTGCTGTATAGGGGATGGAGCAGTGCTGACTGTCCTCGGTGTTAGCAATTGTAATTAGTTTCTAAGGTTTAGGGTAAGCTTTAAACTTTTGGTAGTAGTTTGCTTACCCTTTAATCCAATATTGATGGCATTCCAGAAGCAATCTGAGGTTGCTTTCACACTTGGTGTGTTTTACTGGTCAAAACCCAAGAGTACGCCCTCTTACCCTGCTCCTACTGGTCTCTCTTCATATTGTTTCATTACTAATTGCGAATCCTGGTTTATTTTTGTCATCACTACATTAAGATTGTGCAGTTTTTATTTAACAATGTCAGTAGGCAACAGCGTACAATAAAGACAGAAAAAAAAATGCAAAACCAAACTATATTGGTTTTTTATTATTTTTCTTTTTTACTGTGGTGTCAGCATCTAAATATCTGTGTACAATACTTTCACTCTGCTATAAATACACCCCGACATCTGAGAGTGATGCGCACTGCTAGAATGAGAAGTTTTTTGTTTTTTTTTGTAGAGCTGGATGGCGATAGGAAATGAATGTCAGCATTTTTTGACTATTCTCCTTTAGAGATTTTATATTTTACTTCGTTCCGATTTCTAACATGAGATTTCCTTTACTGACCACATAGTAACTTTTACCTATCACTTATGACAACATAAGTAAAAAAATAAAAAAAAAATATCAATTAGGATGAGTGTACATAGAGCCAACAATTTTTGCACTCTTTATGCCATAATCCAAAAATGAAATGTCCTGGCGGGCTGTCCAGGGTGTACTCTGCTTTGCCCAGAGTTAGCTGAGATAGACGCCAGCTTCCCCACAACCCTAATTAGGATTACGTAGTTTAGAAAGATGAATAAATGAAAACAGAATGATTGCTTTTCATTTCAAAGACAAAATCTAGATGACAAGCTCTGGATAAGAGCATCTGCTAAATCCTGTAAATGTAAATTTGGATATACTGGTGCTCACTGACTTTTTCCAGTTCATCTAGTGGTTCGCAGATGTATAATTTGCATAAACAGCTAAGTAATCGTTTACATTTTTTCTACTGTACTTATCCAAGTGCATTTTTATTGTTGAATTTCCACCTACAAAACATGTGGGAATTCATATATGATAGTGCAGTACGCATTTCTTTTTACAGTTGATATTTTCTCCATTTACCTCAGAAATCAAATAAGGTAGCAATGACATCACTCCAGAACTTACGAGAAATATTTGTCTGTATTTTTAAGACAAGAGTCAGCTTTATGGTTTGAATGGATTTAAATGACATTCAAATGATAAATATCAAGAATCCATGTACTGGGAAAATATAGAACAGTGTAACTTCTACTTTTATTTGGAGTACATTACAAATGTATATTACTATATATATATATATATATATATCCCCGAAGTAGGATTGACCCCCCCCTGACTGATGTATACATACATGTATATGTGAATATAATATCATTCAATGATTTTTCTTACTGACTTTGTGTTGTATTTTGAAAAATATAGGAGTCAGATTCTTTCCTATTTCAGTGTAATGTAAAGTCACCCTTGAGGGTAACCCAAAAGCTCTATGGGACCTGGGTTGCTGTATAGGGGATGGAGCAGTGCTGACTGTCCT
The DNA here is from genome assembly GCA_024760905.1 of Plotosus lineatus. Lineage (NCBI taxonomy): Eukaryota > Metazoa > Chordata > Actinopteri > Siluriformes > Plotosidae > Plotosus > Plotosus lineatus. Next base: position 31,305,658 of record CM045741.1, read on the forward strand.
TGCTATGACAACCTTGCTAAAAATGCAAATGATCAATACAGAATTCATATCGGATCGGTCGAGGCCCGGGTTAACAACGACCGCCATCAGTGCTGTTAACCAACAGGGTTCTGGTGGAAATTGGACTACTGTTGGTCGAAGACGTCGAAGAAGGAGAGGCGGAAAGCGTGTCCATAGGCAGCGAGAGAAGAGGAAAGGCATGAATCTAGGACTGAAATTAGGGACTTTGAATGTTGGAACTATGGCAAGAAAAGGTAGAGCTGGCTGACATGATGCAGAGGAGGAAGGTGGACATACTGTGTGTTCAGGAGACCAGGTGGAAAGGTAGCAAGGCTAGAAGCTTAGGAGCAGGGTTTAAGCTGTTTTTTCATGGTGTGGATGGAAAGAGAAATGGAGTCGGAGTCATCTTGAAGGAGGAGTTTGTCAGGAATGTTCTAGAAGTGAAAAGAGTGTCAGACAGAGTGATGAGTCTCAAGTTAGAAATTGAAGGCGTGATGTTCAGTGTTCTTAGTGCTTATGCCCCACAGGCAGGATGTGAGCGAGAAGAGAAGGAGAGATTCTGGAGTGAGTTAGATGAAGTGATGCAGAGTACCCCCAGAGGTGAAAGAGTGGTCACTGGGGCAGACTTCGATGGACATGTTGGTGCAGGAAACAGAGGGGATGAGGAAGTGATGGGTAGGTTTGTATCCAGGACAGGAAAGCAGAAGGACAGATGTTGGGAGATTTAGCAAAAAGGATGGAAATGGCTGTGGTGAATACTTTCTTCCAGAAGAGAGAAGAGCATAGGGTGACTTATAAAAGTGGAGACAGGAGCACACAGGTAGACTACATCTTGTGCAGGCGATGTAATTTGAAGGAAGTCAGTGACTGCAAAGTAGTTGCGGGTGAGAGTGTTGCCAAACAGCATAGGATGGTGGTGTGCAGGATGATGCTGATGGTGAGGAAGGTGAAGAAGGCAAAGGTAGAACAGAATACAAAGTGGTGGAAGCTGAAAACGGAAGAGTGTCGGGTTGTCTTCAAGGAGGAGTTGAAACAGGCTTTGGGTGGTCAGGAAGTGCTTCCAGATGACTGGACAACTACAGCTAATGTGATCAGGGAGACAGGTAGAATACTTGGTGTGTCATCTGGAAGGAAAATAGATAAAGGTGGTGGAATGAGGAAGTGCCGGAGTGTGTACAAAGGAAGACGTTAGCTAAGAAGAAATGGGACATTGACAGGACCAAAGAGAGTAAACAGGAGCACAGGGAGACACAGTGTAAGGTGAAAGTAGCAGTGGCTAAGGCCAAACAGAGTGTGTATGATGACTTGTATGATAGGTTGGACAGTAAGGAGGGAGAAAATGATCTATACAGGTTGGAACAGCAGAGAAATAGAGATGAGAAGACATGCAGCAAGGTAGATTGATAAAGGACAGAGAGGGAAATGTATTGACTGATGACAGAAGTGTGCTGGTAAGATGGAAAGAGTACTTTGAAGAGCTGATGAATGAGGAAAATGAGAGAAAAAAGAGCAGAAGAGGTGACTGTTGAGGACCAGGAAGTAGCAAAGATTAGTAAGGGTGAAGTGAGGAGCGCATTGAAGAGGATGAAGAATGGAAAGGCAGTTGGTTCTGATGACATACCAGTGGAGGTATGGAAATGTCTAGGAGAGGTAGCAGTAGATTTTCTGACATTAACAAACAAAAGGTCTTAGAGAGTGAGAGGATGTCGGAGGAATGGAGGAGAAGTGGGCTGGTGCCCATTTTTAAGAACAAGGGAGATGTGCAAAGTTGTGGCAACTACAGAGGGATAAAGTTGATGAGCCATACGATGAAGTTATGGGAAAGAATAGTGGAAGCTAGACTAAGGGCAGAGGTCAGCATTTGTGAACAACAGTTTGGTTTCATGCCAAGAAAGAGCACCACAGAGGCAGTGTTTGCCTTGAGGATGTTAATGAAGAAGTACAGAGAAGGTCAGACTGAGCTGCATTGTGCCTTTGTGGATCTGGAGAAAGCATATGACAGGGTGTCGAGAGAGGAACTGTGGTATTGCATGAAGAAGTCTGGAGTGGCAGAGAAGTAAGTTAGAGTGGTGCACGACATGTATTAGTGATGTATGACAGTGATGAGGTGTGCTTTCGGTGTGACAGAAGAGTTCAAGGTGGAGGTGGGACAGCATCAGGGGTCAGCTCTGAGCCCCTTCTTGCTTGCTATGGTGATGGACAGGCTGACAGACAAGGTGAAACAAGATTCCCCATGGACTATGATTTTTGCAGATGACATTGTGATCTGTAGTGAGAGCAGAGAACAAGTGCAGGAAAATTTAGAGAGGTGGAGGTATGCCCTGGAAAGGAGGGGAATGAAGGTTAGCCTCAGTAAGACAGAATACATGTGCATGAATGACAAGGACCCAAGAGGAACAGTGAGGTTACAGGAAGCAAAGATAAGGAAGGTGGAGAATTTTAAGTACTTAGGCTCAACAATCCAGAGCAATGGAGAGTGTGGAAAAGAGGTGAAGAAGCGTGTGCAGACAGGTTGGAATGGTTGGAGAAAAGTGTCCGGTATGCTGTGTGATAGGAGGGTATCGGCAAGAATGAAAGGAACAGTCTGCAAGACGGTGTTGAGGCCAACAATGTTGTATGGTTTAGAAACAGTTGCACTGGGGAAAAGACAGGAGGCAGAGCTGGAGGTAGCAGAGATGAAAATGTTGAGGTTCTCTTTAGGAGTAACGAGGATGGATAGGATCAGGAATGAGCACATCAGAGGGACAGCACATGTTTCAGGGTTTGGAGACAAAGTCAGAGAGGCTAGATTGAGATGGTTTGGACATGTACAGAGGAGGGATAGTGAGTATATTGGTAATAGGATGCTGAGGCTTGAACTACCAGGCAGAAGGCCTAGAGGAAGACCAAAGGGACGATTCATGGATGTGGTGAAGGAGGACATAAAGGTCGTTGGTGTAAAAGAAGATGCAAAGGATAGGGTGAGATGGAGGCAGATGATTCGCTGTGGCGTCCCCTGAAGGGAAAAGCCGAAAGGAAAAGGATAAGAAGATACAGTCGGCCCTCTACTTACAAAAACCTCTAAATACGAAAAATCCAGGTGATAAAAACATTTTCCTAAATTTTCGCCCTCTGTCTTCGAAACAACCTCTTCTTATGAAAAGTGCCAAACACACCATTCAAAAATTCAAACACGCCATTCAAAAATTCAAACAATACACAAGTTGCTCTCTCATTGGCTGTCTCCCAACATCCCGCCCCGCTGGCCTCCCATTGGCCTCCCATTGGCCAGGAGGGAGATGAATCTCCATAGTACTGTACCCATACTCTTGTTTGTCACACATGTAAAGGAGAGATGTATTGGTGGTTTGTGAATTTTATGAGTTTTGAGAGTTTTGAGAGTACTCATTGCAGCTTATTTGAGGAGGTCCGAATGAGCTGTGCCCCGTCTCACATTAGGCATTAGGCTGCGAAGCATTTTTGTGCATGGAAATGGGCGGCGCCACAAATGTTCCGTGCACAGGATACTCTGTTGAATCAGGACCTCTGATCTTTCTAACAGGTACGTAATTCTGCTTTAAATACAACACCAAGTCAATTTAAACATTTCAATACAATTGCTCCGTCATTGCGCGCTGCGTGTGGGTGGAGCCTGCATTCGGCAAAACACGCCACTCCAAAAGCACACCAGAGAGAGAGTTTTTTTTATGTGTGTGTGTGTGTGTGTGTGTGTGTGTGTGAGAGAGAGAGAGAGAGATAGAGAGAGAGAGAGACAGTGTTATGTGTGTATGTGTGTGTGTGTGTGTTAATAAAAAAATGTTTAATTATGGTTTAATTAATAAATATTTTAATAAAATGGTTTAATATGTTAATGAGATATTCAAATGGTTTAATAAATAATTTTCTTTTACTTTTAACACATATTTCATACAAGTTTCACACAAAATTGTTGTATTTTATCATTTTTAAAGGGTTTATGGGGTAGTCTTGCGAGCCTTGGAACGAATCATGCATTTTACATATAAAATGCACATCTACTTACAAAAACTCCAGGCTATGAAAAAGGCTCTGGAACGGATTAATTTCATAAGTAGAGGGCCGACTGTACCTTGAAAACTTACCGAGCTATGCCATTTCTTCATCAAAAGATGTTTTACAGAAAAAATGAGCACAACAATTACCTTTCTTCCAAGATTATTAGTCTTTAGCAACCAAACATCTTTATGCACCTCAGCCATATAAACTTTTAGAAAACATGTCTCGGAAACATTTTAAGAAGAGATGATAAGAGAAATCATCCTCATTTTAATCTGACAGGCCCTTTTTAAACCCATCAGTCACCGTGGTAATTCCCCAAAATGAACAACAAAACAACTTTTTTTTCATTTCTATTTATTCAAATAAGATCAGTATGTATCATTATATAAAGGTTCAAATGCCTTCAAATAATACTGATTGAAAAAAAAAAAACACTGTCAGGTTCAAACAATCACACTCAAATTAAGAAAGCTATATAACAAAACTCTCTGACACTCTTTATACAAGTAAGCTTCATCAACTCTGTCCTCACCATTATCATCTTAATCTATATCCTGCTCAGCAGAAAGGATCACGTCATCTTCACAAACACCACTTATGCACACTTTTATTAACAGATGCCTGTTCTTCATCAACATCAAAATCAAAATCTTCATCAACACAGCTGGCATCATCATCATCAGTTTGTTCATCTGGAAAAGGAATGAAATATTTAAGTATTTTTCAGGTCTTAACCAATTTTCGTACAGAACTAAACAACCCACGATCCAGCATGTCTAGTCCAGACAAGATTACACACAAATCAAATAATCAACACAATTCCTTCATAAAATTTTGCATGCAGAGAAAAATACTCACTGGCAAAATAATCTTCAAGAACGCCAAGCATTCCGGCATCTTCAAAGCCCAATTCACACATCGAATTTAACATCTATACTAATGCTGCTGGACATAACAGATGACATTTCACTCTCCTTTTCCAGAAATTATGTGTATTCAAAATCTTACAAATAAACTTCATGACTGTTATTGAAGAGAAAGTTGGAGATAAGTTACACATACACTACACTGGAACCCGGAAGTAAACCGGAAGTTAACGTGTGACGGGTACTGCGCATGTGCAAGCCTGAGCTGAACAATCAGTGTGCTCATTTCAGGTCTTCCTTAGCAGCTAGCCTGCATTGTTTATGAGTGAATCATCTTTATAACCTTTAATTTATTCGCTTAAACGGCATTTTAATATCAAAACAGTATCCAAAATGGAGAGACTACTCCACGGCCGTTCTTCTAGTGTATGGATTATACCGAACTCGGTAAATAATTGCAACGAAAATCAGGAAGTTTGCAACTGTTTTTATCTAGTTTTATAAGGGTACTTGCCAGAAAAATGGGGGGGAAAAAGACTTTTTTAGTGAGTTTTAGTCGATTTCACGTGAGCAAGTGATAGCTGAATACTTGTTTTAATCATTTATGCAAAAATCCGAATTTCGATAAAAATGGACCATTTCTACTTTTCTGGCCTTTATCTCAAACATGGTCTGAGTGACAAGCACCTACTTTCGGTGGAGCACCTCACATATATATAATGTAGTAATGATTAAGTAAAAACTTTAATTTTGTACTGTGACTTTTATTGATATATATATGTATACACACAATATTTGAGCACTGATTTTATTTATATATATATATATATATATGTATATATATATATATATATATATATATATATATATATATATATATATATATATATATATATATATATATATATATATATATATATATATATATATATATATATATATATATATATATATATATATATATATATATATATATATATATATATATATATATATATTTATATATATATATATAAATATGTGTGTGTGTATGTATATATACAGTAGACCCTTGACTATTCGCAGTTTTGCACCCACGGTTTAAGTATTTGCTGACTGCCGAGTAATCGGCATGTGATTCAAATTCAGCCGATGGCTGTCCTCCTTTCTCCTGATTGGTTGAACTGATGCCCCACCCCTTTTTCCTCATCCGCGCACAAGTTGTCAATGAGCCTCTTTTTTTGAGTGTGTTTTAATTACCAGTTTATCTCTATGATACCGCTCAAACGCTATGCATCTTCTCTGGCTTAGCGATAGAAAACGCTGGATGTCTCTTCTGGAGAAATAAGACTTTCTTCTGCAAAACGACGGTTTTCTCTGAACTGTTGTATTAAAATCTTTTTCAATTACTATTCCAGTACAGTACCTAAGTTCATGCTTATGCGTGAGATTTTATGTTCTGTAACATGTTTAACAAACAATACCAAAAGGACAAACTTTATTACAGTACTCTTCATGTCCTTTTACATTGAACTTGGAGTGACATCTCCAAGATGGCACTGCCTAGAGGGTGACGTCGCAGAGTTCTCAGAGTCAAATGTTTTGCACTATGCTTATCTACGACCTGTCGACTCTACTACAGCTATAAGATCGGAGTATCTTCGGGCGTGTATAACTAAGCACGCTTAAGTGGGCTTCTTGTTAGCCGGGGTACGACTAGCACTGAGTGAATATGCTATGGCAGCTCACTGCAAGCCGCACCCCAGCTAACAAGAAGCCCAGGCGGGAAGGGGCCGAACGATGACTCTGGCGCTTGGGATTGCAGGGGCTGAAGGCCGTGTAGCCGGCTGGTGCAATCGCCTCATCGGGTGTACTCTCCTTGAGCCATGTTTCACAGAAACACAGCAGATCCTTTGCGCTGCAATCTGAGCATGAAGCTCATCCATCTTGTTTCGCAGGGTTAGTGCAAACCAAGCGCCGGAGACTCTGAGAACTCTGCCTGGGCTTCTTGTTAGCCACAACCCGGCTAACGAGAAGCCCAGTTGAGCGTGCTTAGTTATACATGCCCGAAGACACCCTGATCTTATAGCTGTAGTAAGTTCGACCGGTCATAGAAGAGCATAGTACAAAACATGAAAAAAACAAAATGGCAAATAAAACAAATTAAAATGAACAAAAAAACAATTTGACTCTGAGAACTCCACAAGGTTGCCCTCTAGGCAGCGCTATCTTGGACACGTCACTAAAAGATGTCACTCCAAGTTCAATGTAAAAGGACATGAAGCATAATAAAGTTTATGCCTTTTGGTATCATTTGTTAAACATGCTACAGAACATAAAATCTCACGCAAAAACATTAACTTAGGTACTGTACTGGAATAATAATTGAAAAAGACTTTAATATTTGTGCTTTACAACAGTATATGCTGTGTAATGTTTATAGTTTATCATCAATAAATGTAACAGTAAAAATTGAAAAGTTTTTCTTAATCATTACTACATTTTACTACATTAATACTGTATTAATGAGTAAGACTGTCTATAGACTGTGTTTAAGAAGCATATTTTAGCACATGGAATAGATACACAGTTTTGATCATTGATGAGGCCAGTGATGTTGTATGGTTTAGAGACAGTGGCCCTGGGGAAAAGACAGGAGGCAGAGTTGGAGGTAGCAGAGATGAAAATGTTGAGGTTCTCTTTGGGAGTAACGAGGATGGATAGGATTAGGAATGAGTGCATCAGAGGGACAGCACATGTTAGATGTTTTGGAGACAAAGTCAGAGAGGCTAGATTGAGATGGTTTGGACATGTACAGAGGAGGGATAGTGAGTATATTGGTAGTAGGATGCTGAGGTTGGAACTAGCTGGCAGAAGGCCTAGACGAAGACCAAACAGACGATTTATGGATGTGGTGAAGGCGGACATGAAGGTTGTTGGAGTAAGAGTAGAAGATGCAGAGGATAGGGTGAGATGGAGGCAGATCATTTGCTGTGGCGACCCCTGAAGGGAACAGCCAAAAGGAAAAGAAGAAGAAGAAGAAGAAGTAATAGATACACAGTATTTTACTTCCGTTTGCTCATTCGCGCGTGTCACGTTGTAAGAACTTTCTCAGTAGAAGTTCCCAGTTAAATCTGCACAATCTGGATTCCTGTATCTCAACGTCTGAGAGCGCTCCGGGAGCAACAGACAACGAACCACACGAGTGAAATCAGTCTGGTTTATTCATCAGAAGCTCATAGTACAATGTGAGCGGGGGTTATTTATACATGAACACAGAGTAGGAAAAGACAATGTGGTTAACACCCAGTAAGAGTTAACATTAGGCAAGTAAGCATGGACTTCTTTATCACCCTGCAACTGTCCTTGGACAGTTTCAGGTTTCATTATCTACATTCCTTCTACTCCCGCAGGATCTTTCACATGGCCTCACATTGCCATAAAAAAGGGTTTTTTTTTTCTACTGCTTAGAGGTAAGACTCATACTGAAACATGAGGTTACTAAAGTTCAACGGATGTACAGAGACAATGAAAAAATACTAGTTCTTATACGAGCATTCATTGTTGGGCTGGGTTAAACGTCAGTCAACCAGGATCCATGATCCGAGGCCACGCATTTACAAACCCAGGGGCACAATTACATCAAAATTCTTACACACGTAATACATGGGGTTTTACTTCCAGGTAAAGAACTCGCGGATTTATATATATATATATATATATATATATATATATATATATATATATATATATATATATATATATATATATATATATATATATATATATATATATATGACCTCACTCACAGATTCATAAATCAACATTACATTTCTTTTTTAACATCCAAGAAATAGTTTTTTTTTTTATTGATTTGTAATTCTAGTATTTGTTCTCCGACACCCTACAAGTGCACATGTGATACGTGTGCAAATATGATGTTAGATGAATACTTGCGCATTATGTGGCAGCACCAGTGACTGTGCATACATAATAGAGTTACATCGTGGGTGAAGCACGTGGGTCTGCTTTAATTAGATGAGGGGGGGCAACAAGCTTGGAAGGAAAAATGTGATTTGGTCCAGCCATTTTAGCTGCATGCTCCATTTGCCCTTTGTGACAGAGAAGGGGAGCAACAAGCATCGGCAGGAATTGAATCAGTAGATTAAGCAAACCAACTCCCCACTCCATCCCTCCCTCCTTCTCTCTCAAGCCTGATAGAGGTAAAGATGAAGAAGAGATTGCAACAAGAGAAGTTCTAGCACAGGAGCCTTTGTCGAAAGGAAAGATTGATTGGGTGATTAACTATCTAGGGGGAGAGTATTAGTGGCCACTCCTAACACTTACTGTCATTCTTCAGAGGTCATGTAAGAACTGTGCAGATATTTGAGGTGTGGCTCAGCCCTAAAGCATCCATCCATGTCTTTTATTTTGCAATGGATTTTCATCCGTATGCTCTAATCTCCAAAATATTTCCTGTCCAATGTATTCCTAGTTTATTTTAAGCCATTTTACTGTAAGGCATTGTTGATCACAAACAATTATTTACATATTAGAATAAGAATTAAATAGATGACTGTTGTAATTAAAAATTAAATATTTTACATACTTTGAGCCACAATACAAAGTGTATAAGTTGACATCTACGGAGTTTAATCTATGGGGTCTGTTGTGATAAATGAATGAATATTTAGGTTATACTGTTTTAAAATATTGATAGAATAACTATAGAGAGACTTTAGCTTTAGAGAGACAGTCAAGTTTTATTCAGTTACAAAATGTATTTCCATGAAATAAACACTGACTACTTATCATTTTTTATAATGCAGTATACACATCTTTCTTTGTGGAGGTTGCATGTTCTCGCTATGCTGGTATGGACGTCCTCCAGTTACATTAATTTCCTCCTAAAGTCCATAGACATGGAATGAATGTATATGTGTTGGCACTAAGCAGAATTTGAGAGCTGTTCAGGATGTCCCTCATCTTAAACTTGAGTCAGCTGAGATAGGCTCAAGCTTCCCCTTGATCCTAATCGGCCTATGTGGTTTGGCAAATTAATGAATGGTTTTTGTAGTCTGTAATTTCTGAAAAAATTGGTGTCACTTGGGCACTAAATTATCACTCAAAAATCCAAAGTTGTTAAATAGGCATAGAAATTGTCAGAAACTAATAGTGAAAAATAGGACGTTAGTCAAAAACCCTGATAATTGAAATATTAATTCAACAGCAGCACAAAAAGACCTACACGGTTGCAGTAATTACTTGGTCAATGACAGCGCAGTGCATTTTTTTTCCCATTGACATTCTATTCATTTGTTTTTGTGCGGTTAAGTAGGCTGATATTTGCGAGCTCAGAAATTAGATACAAAGCCCTAAATGGGAGCCATTTGTTGCATTATTCCAATTGAATGTATTGATTTGTTTGTTAAAACTTTGTATAGTGTGTGCCTGAAACAGAATGAATGTGTGTGCTTGAAAATAGAAATACAAAAGATGGGGAAAGAAAGGCAAAGTCATACAAATGGAAATTAAATAATGTGAAACATGGAATTATTTTCGCCATTCATTTTTTTTTTTTTTTTACTCTTCTTCATCAGTCCTGGTTTAGGTCATTTCTATTTGATAATCTTTTGATTTAAATAAAATGCTTAATGTGAAATAGCTTTGCCTCAAATGTCCATGCATTTTCCAGTGACCTCATCTGTTATTCATTTTTAGCATATAGGGCCAGACGGAAGCAAATGCTTTGTCCCTGTGAGAGAATGTTATGGCTGAATTTTGAGAACTGTCGAAATGTATTTGAAATTCAGAATGATAACTTGCTTCACATGCAGAATTCCCTGAAGACCTACAATTCAAACAACCACTAAACCGTTTGGATTGCAAACACTTTACAGCTTTATAAATATATAGAATATATTCCCCACAAGTTCTGAAACAAATATGCACTTAATATATGTGTAGATTCCTCTTATGAGTCAAATAAGTACCTGCTTAGAGCTATATTGAAGCCATGAGAGCCATATAAGAGGAGCTACTGTATTTTAAATTGCAGGGGCAATGATTTGATTTTAGAGTGCAAGGAATAAATCATAACAATAAATATATCAATAAATTATTTTCTTTTATTTATAAGCATATATGTGTATCTTACCTATTTTTATTTTACCCAGAATAGATTGTCATAAAGCACTTGAAGTGTGTTGAATATATTGAGTATATTATATTGAAACGATCCATTTCAACAAACTGAATAGTTTTGTAGTTTTGCAGTCTGTTTATTATAACTATATGAACTGTGTTATAATTAATTGGACCTGATATACAGTTCAACAAGAAATTTAAAGTGACTGTGTTGTGCTGTAAGGGGCATTTTAATGGCATAGATTTGGTCAATTTGTTGGCCAAGTCAGATCAAATCAGTACAATCTATTCTGGCTGATCACCCTTATTCTCTGATTTAACATTTATACCCTGATGGGCATAGGCTCTTCCAGGGTGAAAATGGCACCACATACAGGGAATTCTGGGTTACTTAAAGGTTGATTACTTAATCCATGTATAGTACTGATCCACAGACTTTAAATAATTTCTTTCATTGAAGCTGAATTTCCCACCTGTCTGGATAATGTCCATTTGCTGGCTGGTGTCACAATTAATTTAGGATTCACATTGAACTAAAGCATGCGTGAAAACAAACCTTTAGTCAGGTTTTGGGAGAAATCATATTTTGTCCATGAAAAAGTTAGAACTTATGATCATGTGCTAAGATTTAAGGATTTGGGAATATGGGAAGGGTTGCAATTGCTAGTTTGCCACTTTTCATTCTCACAGTTTTGATGTGTGGATGTTCTGTATCACTGTGTGTGTGTGTGTGTGTGTGTGTGTGTGTGTGTGTGTGAATGCTCACTGATTGTGTGTGTGTGTGTGTGTGTGTGTGTGTGTGTGGACAGAGGTTGTCATAAGTGTGTGAAGATTCTGGAGTGCACATGTGTCCATGTAATCAATGATATACTGATACCGTGTATACACTCGTTCTACAGTGTCATCGAATGACATTGGCACATGGGCCTAAGTGAGTAAAGCACCGCAGATATAGGCAACACACACACACACACACACACACACACACACACACACACACACACACACACACACACAATCTCTCTCTCTCTCTCTCTCTCTCTCTCTCTCTCTCTCTCTCTCTCCCGCATGTTCCATGACTGAGGTAGGAATCCACTGACTCAGTTTACTCTCTGAATCGATCCAGCCCTGCAGGGTCTCTTTAATTCTGCCCATCGGAGGTTACCTCTGTCACTCCTGTCCTCGGGACAAAGAAATCCTTTCACTCAACTGAAACCTGATAAAATGTGACTAAGGTCTAATACATGGTTCACTTAGCTATTTTCATTGTATTTACATTTTTTTATTAACTAATATTCCTGGCAATGTTTAAATGTACTTCTATGTGCGTTCCTGGAATCATTTGACTCCACACCACAGCAAATACTATAAATACTAAATGCATTATTAATGATTTTTTTTTAAATAAACACTATACAGTAATGTACATAGTCTTCAGTCTTGCTTTACTGTAATACGGTAATTATTTGAACAGCTATGCACAATAATGCAGATCATGAATGTAATCCTTGATTGAAAGTCAGATAATAATATTATCATCAAGCTGATTTTGCACTACTGGGATAAAAGCAAACAGTTCTGACAGAATCATAAACAATAAGTCAACAATTCTGTATCTTTTTCATAGCAAATAAAAAGAAAAGGGCATATGTACAACACTACCTCCAGATATTTTTAAAATGCACTTAAATATGAATATTTAATTTTATATATTTAATTCTTTAATATGTGGTCTTAAAACTTTAACAATGTGCAATTCGAATTTTTGCCATTTTTTTAAATTCAAATGTTCCAATTCCTTCTTCCCGTTTTCACTCAGTGCAACCTTCACCTGTCCTCTTACTCACATCATTCCACCCTCGACACAATTTCCTTCCACAACGAGATTCGCTGACATTAAAGATTGTTTGAAGACAATGCTTTGGCACCTTCCCTTCCCTCATGCTGGGAGATCACATCTCATTTCAATTGTCAGATAATCTTGGCGCATCCCGGAGGTTGGTGACCTCCTCACCTTCTCCCCAACCAAAGCACCTACTTTGAGGTGTTACAACTCACCTGAAGATTCCCCTTCCTCTGCCTGGCTAAGAGACCCCGATGCGATCAGCTAATGAATACTGAAAAGGTCAGAATGGTGGTTGGTATCCGAGAGCTGTTGAGTGTTGTCATGCAGCATCTTTGAAAACTATTTGATATAATAAAGCCTATTTTCAGCTCCATGCTTTCAAGCTACCATGTTGTGCAGGAAGGTCTGTGTATTGACCCCTACAATTTACATGAAACATAAATTGCTTTAGATGACTAATAGCTAACATCATATGACAATCAACATCATATGAATAATCAGCAAATTGTAATACATATAAAATTGTCATGGTATAAGGAAAATATATACTGTACAGTATAATGGCTTCAGTATAAAGCTTGATATCAATGACGAAGTGTAAATGTACCACATGGCTGTGAGCAAAATGAAAAATTAGGAAAATAAAAGATGGATTTGCTTAAACATGACCAAGAAAGTGCTGTAAGTTTAATATATTATTTATAATGCCATTTCTCTGTCAAGTATAAAGTTCATAGAAACAACACTTTAAGGTGCACTTAGTAAAATCCTTTCGAGACAGACTTAATATCTGCATAGATTTTGAAATTAAACTTGTCAGATCTTGACTAGGCCTGTCTGTAAGGTGATTAAATACATCCCACAAGACCAGATTGAAGTTTCCATTTAAGATCTAGACTCCAACTTGATTGATGGCATGCAATGTAGAGTGAATAATCTAACATTCAAAGTTTCCCTTCTGGTCTAAATGTCACTGTGGCAGAGTCAAGGCCTTTTAGTAGGTAACGTAAAGTCTCAAATGTCAGCGGAGACATTGTTTTGATTAGATGAGAGAACTCCCTGTCCCTTTCTTTTTCCTCTCTTTCGCTCAGAATATTCACACACTTGGCACTGAATTCTCTAACACCGCTTACCCTCACTCGTGCACTGTCTTTAATTCTGTCGTTAAAAAGTCTTCAGCATGATTAATCGGAAGAGATGGGTCTAAGAAACATTCAATTAGCTTTGCAGTCAGATTGTATCTTGATGTTGCTGCATGCAGAGCTGTTGCGTTTAGTGGAGCCCTGCCTCTACATCCTCCCTCTGCTCACACAGCTCTTTGTGTAGATGGCCTCACTTAGCTGAGATTGTGACAGCAGGGTGCCATGTTCAGCCTCTCTCCTCTCAATTTTATTCCAGCAGCATGGTGCCTCTTTATGATATTCTCTCTGGCAATTTTCTTCTTATCACCTCCCATCTCCTTTGTCTTTGCAAGCCTTGCAAGGGTTTGGCCCTGCCTTCTTTTACCTCAACTTAAAAAGATATAAATTTTAAATTCTCCTTGACACAAACCCTGTCAACTTCAGCAGGCTACTGTTATGCATGCACAGATACTAAATTTTGAACACACACACACACACACACACACACACACACACACACACACACACACACACACACACACACACACACACACACACACACACACACACACACACACACACACACACACTTATATATATATACACATACATGAGTAAAAATAAAAGGACAGGACAAAGACTTTCTATTGAACCTTCATTTTCACTACAGATCTGTTTCGAGGGGTGGTGGAATCACCTGAAGAGAGAGGATGGTTCCACCACCCCTCGAAACAGATCTATAGTGAAAATGAAGTTTCAACAGAAAGTCTTTGTCCTGTTCTTTTTTATTTTTACTTACATTTGTTCTACGAAAAAGTATTGTGCACTCTCTTACGGAAGGATCTACTCAGAAAATTTTCTCTCTCTCTCTCTCTCTCTCTCTCTCTCTCTCTCTCTCTCTCTCTCATATATATATATATATATATATATATATATATATATATATATATATATATATATATATATATATATATATATATATATATATATATATATATATATATATATATATATATATATATATATATATTATCTCTCGCTATCTGAATCACTATTTGTCTTTGGCAGTTGTCAGTATTATTGTTGTTTTGGTATCGCACCTTTGTGATGTTAGGTATTAAGGTATTAAGGCCTTTGTTGTATCTCCAGGAAAACTTCACACTTGAATCTGAGCTTGGTATGGTCAGGTCCCAGCTCTGACACCCTGACAACTCTGAAACATCACGTTTGTCTGAAATCTCAGACTCTGTTTGGATGCACTGATCTGAGGCCACACTGCTTCCTAATATGTTGTTTTCAGACCCATAACCAGGGACATTGTCAACCTTTCTGTACAATTACAGACTTCAAATTTTATACTATTGTTGTACAAACCTTTTTCCATCAAACTCATATCATACCAGATGTGTTTTATAACACATATTATATATAATGTAATACTATGTATTAAATCTTTCAAGTTTTTTTTACGTGTCTTCTTGCTGCATTGTGTGACTCTCCTCAAAACTGTCACTGATTCAAATACAAGGCCATACATTCATATTTATGCTCAATTTGGAGTGACCAATACAGTCACAGACTGGACTAAACCAGAAAGTATGTGGCACTTATTAAATCAATCTCAGAATTAACCTGTTATTTATTGATTTATTAGTATATAGATTTCATTTCTTGAAAAGAGAGCAGTTTTGGTATTGCATATTTTGTGCCAATGTTATAAATAATTAGATTCATATTCTTGAACTCCTCAACTTGGGGCAGGACCTCATTCCGGACCCGGAGGGTGCATTCCATCCTTTTCCGACTGAGAACCAAGGCCTCTGGCTTGGAGGTGCTGATTCTCATCCCAGCCGCATTGCACTCGACTGTAAATCGCTCCAATGAAAGCTTCAGATCCAGGATTGATGAAGCCAAAAGGCGAACATCATTCGTAAAAAGCAGGGACGAGATCGGATGGCCACCAAACTAGACCCCTCAATGCCTTGACTGTACCTAGAACTTCTGTCCATAAAAATTATGAACAGAATTGGTGACAAAGGACAGCCTTGGCGGACTCTAACTCTCACCGGAAACAAATTCATCTCTGCTGTAACCAATACAGACTAAGCTCTGGCTCTGGTGATACAGTGACTGAATGGCTCGTAGCAACGGGTCTGGAATGGCGTACTCCTAGAGCATGCCCCACGAAATCGCCCGAGGGACAAGGTCAAGAGCCTTGGCCAAATTCACAAAACACATCTGGTCAGATTTGGTCCCTCCAGGACCCTGTACAGAGTTGTACAGAGTTGATCGAGAATGCCACAACCAGGATGAAAACCTCCTGATCTGAGGTTTAACTATCGGTTGGAACTTTCGCTCCAGCACCCCTGCACAGACTTTCCCGGGTAGACTGAGGACTGTGATTCCATGATAATTGGAACACACCCTCCTTTTTAAAAAAGGGGGGGGGGGGCTCCCACTCTGATTTGCCAATCCAGAGGTACGGCCCTTGATGATCACATGATGTTGCAGAGCCATATCAACCAAGACAGTCCTACAACATCCAGAGCCCTGAGCTATTCAGGGTGGATCTCATCCACCCCCGGAGCCCAACCACAGAGGAGCTTTTTGACTACCTCAGTGACCTCAGCTCCAGTGATTGGCGGACCGCCACCAAACCACCAGGTTCTTCCTCCTTCGTGGAGGGCATGTTGAAGGGATTGAGGAGGTCCTCGAAGTATTCCTTCCATCTCCTGACAACATCCCCAGACGAGGTGAGCAGCTCCTCAACTCCACTGTAAACAGTATTTGTTCAGAACTGCTTCCCTCTCTTGATGGTGGTTCAGAACCTTTTTGAGACCAATCAATAATCGCTTTACAGGCCCTCACTGAACTCCTGCCATGCCCAAGATTTTGCATTGACAAGAGTTCAGGCTGCAGCACGTTTGGCCTTCCGATACCTGTCTGCTGCCTCAGGAGTTCCACAGGTCAATACGACCCAATAGGCCTCCTTTTTCAGCTGAACAGCCCCCTTCACCGCAGTTGTCCACTACCAAGTTCAAGGGTTACCGCCATGACAGGCACCAACAACCATCCAGCCACAGCTATGGGCTGCCACCTCAGCAAATGAGGCATGAAACATGGCCCATTTGGATTCCTTGTTTCCCACCTCCTTCGTAAAGTGGTCTGCCATAAGTGAGAGTTAAAGGCCCCTCTGACAGAACACTGTCAAACGTTCCCAGGAGACCCTAACTATACTCTTGGGCCTGCCAGGTCTAGAGGGCAGCTTCCCCTTCATTAAAGCCAGCTCACCACCAGGTGGTGATAGGTTGACAGCTCAGCTCTTCTCTTCACCCACTCGGTGCCCAAGTCCGGTGACATGACTACAAAGTCGATCATTGAACTGCGACAAAGGGTGTCCTGGTACCAAGTGAACTTATGAACACTCAAACTATGACCAGCACAGATGTCCAAACACCATTCGGGTTCAGACTAGAGAGACCGTACTTACCAGTTACACCCTTCCAGGTCACACAATCGTTGCCCACATGGGTGTTGAAGTCTTCTAGGAAAAGAAATGTTTCCCCCGGGGAGCAGTCTCCAACACAAACCCTCCAAAAAGGGTGGGAACTATGAACTGTCATTTGGTGCATAAGCCGAAACAACAGTCAGGACACATTCCCCCACCCGAAGCTGGAAGGAGGTACCCTTTTGTCAACCGGGAGAACTCTAATGTGTAGAACTCTAATTAGATGCCCACATTGGCTCGCGGCCTTTCCCCATGAGCACCTTGAGAATGCAATACGGTTCAGACCCTCTCGAGATGAATAGTTCTACAACACAAGCTGTGTTGAGGTAAGCCCGACTATATCTAGTCAGTATCTCTCCATCTCACGCAATAGCACGGCTTGACAGAACCCTTCAGTTGCCACCCAAATCACACTGCACCCAACCCCATAGACCCTCCCACCAGTGGTGGGTCCATGAGAGAGCGGTCCCATGCCTCCTTTTCGGGTTGGGCGAAACTGGGCTCCATGGGCAGAAACTCAAACACCAGGCACTCACCTTCGAGCCCCTACCCAAGGCCTAGCTCCAGGGGAGACCCTGTTGACCTGTGTCCAGGCAAGGGAAATATGTCCTTGTTTTTTTCTTCATAGAGGTCTTTTGAGAGGCCAAAGGCAAAGCTATCAATTTACCAGTTGATCTACGTTTGAACCCTCACCTATAGTCACGAGCTTTGGGTAGTGACCAAAATAACAAGATTGTGGATACAAGTGGCTAAAATGAGCTTCCGTCACCAAGTGACATGGTTCTCCTTATAGATAGGGTGAGAAGTTCAGCCATCATAGTGGAGCTCAGAGTATAACCACTGCTCCTTTGCATTGAGAGGAGCCAGTTAAGGTGGCCCAGGCATCTGGTTAGAATGCCTCCCAAACGCCTCCCTGTTGTAGTGTTTCAGGCATGTCCAACTGACAAAAGACCCCAGGGTTGACCTAGAACACGCTGGAGGGATTATATCTCTTAGCTGGTCCGGGAACACTTCGTGGTCCTTCTGGAAGAGCTGGAGGAAGTGGCTGGGGAAAGGGTGATGACTAAGACCTCATTGTTTAGGCTGCTGCCCCCGACTCGATCCCGGATTATACGGAAGAAAAGGATGATGATGATGATGATGATGATGATGATGATGATGATGATGATGATGATGATGATGATGGATTTATATACCAGATGGAGCATTCATGTTCCGGGTGTTGCCACACGATGGCACAGTGCTTAGCATGTTTGCTTCACAGCAAGAAGTCCTGGGTCCTTTTCCCAGCTGAGGTGATTCTGTGTGAGTTTGTTCTTCCCATGTTAATGTGGATTTACTCTAAGTAGTCACTGAGGCCCCACAATCCAAGAACATGCAGAGTACACCAATTGGCTGTTCCAAATCACCCCTAGGTGTTAGTGTGAGGGTGAATAGTTGTATGAGTCTTGGACCTAATATGGCCTGGCAAACTGTCCAGGGTGTACCCTGCCCTCGCCCAGAGTCGGCCAATATGGGTGCCACCTTCCCCATAAACCTAGGATTAAACGGCTTAGAAAATTGATGAATGAATGTTCCATGTGTGGAAAGCTGTTTTATTTATCTTCACTGTAGATAAATAAGTAAAATATAAATGCATGTTTTGCAAATAATCTTTTTTCACAATTACTATAAATTATAATAAACTGCGTAATACCATTGTTTGTCAAGGATTCGTTTTGGTCAATATCCAATTACAACATTCCATTGACTAGTCTACCAAATGATTAAAAAAAACACTCATTACTTTGTTTGTCATAGTGTAAGGGTAAAAAACAAAGAGAGAGAGAGAGAGAGAGAGAGAGAGAGAGAGAGAGAGAGAGAGAGAGAGAGAGAGAGAGAGATTATTATTGTGATTGTTATCACATTTCTGTCATGTACACTTAACTCAGTATCCAGATAATAACAGGGTTGAATGTTGCTTTACACTCAAATGCAATTAATGCATCATACGTCTGCAATAGTGTTAAAGGTATACATATTGTCACCAAAAACAAAAAAGTAATGTATGCATAAATTAAGAGAAACATAGACAATCAATGTGCCTTGAGTGAAGTTTTATAGTTGTGTTTTGCCCTTATAGGTTGTCCTTATAGACTCCTGGGTACAGTTCAGAAAATAGATCAAGACATCAGTGTATATCTTATATCACCCTTATCTTCACCTGCCTTCTTATCCTCTGCTCCCAATGCGGAGTTAGCCGTACCTTTCATGGACAACCCTAAGGATTATCATATCAATCTATGTGACCTGATTACCCACCCTCCAGTTCACAGCAAAAACTCGGATCAAACAGTACCCCTGCTCTCTTCTATTTCTTTGTGCTCATTAACCGGAGCATGATTTTCATCCTCCCCCTTTTCCACTCACTTAATCCATGTTGTAACTTGTTCACTCAGCTGCACTCCAACTTAAAGTAGCATAGTAGTAGTCAGATTGCAATGCATTCATATATATTTTTTAATGGAATTTTACAAACATGAAACATCTGTAAACAAATAGAGGTCACAGCGTAATCAGGTTATGAAGGCAACACAGATTTCACAAGTTACTTTCAAAAATCTTACCATAGTATATATATCGGAAGCAAGTATCTTATTCATACAGTTTATGAAATGCTAATTCATAAAAGTCAGAAGCAGCTGTTGTTAATTGTACTATTAAAGCATACCGGTACTGGTATTGGTATATCATTTAACCTTATGTAAGACATTTAAGCTATACAAATGCTTATTTTAACGTAAATGAGCTTAAAAAGCTCAATGCTGGGTAATTTTATAACTTGGACTACTCACAGAGACTAAACCTATGGTTAACGGTGTCTTTTTTCCCCTGAAAGTGATATGAACACATTGGACAGGGTTGTCCAGCACAAATACACAAATGGATCTATTAAGTGAGCAACATTTGCGGGAATAAAAAACATGTTCAAGAAGCAACTGTCTTGCAGTTTTGATGAAATAGGTGTAAATGGTTTCCCATTTAAAGCAGAAAGGGAAGAGTCGTGTGGAGATTTCACATTCTAGTGATTCTCAGGACAATGCTGCCAGAGATCAGTGTGATAGTAGGTACAAAATGACTTATACAGCCAACATTCTGTCAACTCAGCTTTCCTGTTGTTAGTAGGTTTAGGAATACAAAATAACCCCCCCCCCCCATGATGTCTGTACTTGTTATTTGTGCAACTCCTCACTGGTCAATGATGTGTTATGATAGTCAAGGTCAGTAATGCAGCCCAGCCAATCCAACGAGCTTGCATAAGTACCATGCTGGAACATGTCAATGAGGAAGGCGACATGTCTCTGGGCATGCCCAGTGTCATAGTACTCACACATACTTTCATAGGGGCAAGGACTGATTTTATTGGAAGGAACCGCTGATAGCAAATGTGATCATTTAAAAGTGCTAGTAAAGTTAATTCACCAGAGATACTCTTTAAAGCCTATATTGAGTGACAGAATCATAACAACCTTGTACACTGTAGAAAAAGCTGAATCAAACCCCTGAAAAAAGTCAGTTGATTGTGTGGATGGTGGGAAGAATATACACTTCAAATATACAGAGAGAGATGAAAACAGGACATAGATGTGCTAGAAATCCAGATGCAGATGTGCTATATAAATCAGGTGAATGTGAGGACTGTAAGGGCGTGTATTCAGACCGGGATGAGGAGTGCGTTGTTCTGAATTAAAAAAAAATAATAAGATCTCAGTTTTGGAATATAAACTTGACACTGGAAATCCTGCTATTAATACTTACATGTGTACAGCCAGTATCCATGGGGTTCCTCCTTATGATCACTGCATGGGAAAAACCATAATCACAGATGGCTATGATTTGTCAGACATTAATGTACCCTGTTGTTAAGAGAAAGACAATTAATTCCTCTCCATGGCAGCGGGTGATACTAATGAAGGATGATTCTGTGTTGTGGCCTTCTCCATGGGATTTAAATGAGGACAGGGAAGCAGACGTGTCCTTGTCAACCATGCCTCTTTCACTGAAAAGACCTTTTCTGCCTGTCAGCACCTTTATAAATGTGCCCTCTTGATGATTAAATACACAGCCAAACAGTGTATTTCTACAGGTTTCGTGGTGCAACCATGATGAATAGTAGCTAAATTGATCTCAGTGATAAAGAATTTGTTTTGCTGTAACATCACCATTTAAGTTTCTGAAGCGTGTGTATTATTCCAGTACAGAAGGCTGATCATGCTCAAAGGTTCTGGCACCCCCCCAAAATTAGCTGTTTAATACTTGGGTACTTATGGTCATTCGCATTTTAATGGTATATATTTCTGAAAGTATGTGTTGGAATAGATGTGGCACATATCTGCACTGCTCCTGGCTCAGGATTAATGTGTAGCTTTGTTATTGCCTTATGTTTCTAGAGGACACTTGCTGACATTTAGATGCAAGTGGATTGTGAGTGGTTTTCATGTTCATACTGGGCCTCTGGGGCATTTCTTTCTTTATGCTTGTAATACTGGTGAATGTCAGTACCTGTGAGGAGGACTGAATTTTTCGTCATGTTGTCTGCAATTTACTGAAGAAGATTAAATGTGCGTGACTGGCTAAGAAAAAAATAACTCCATAAAATAACTGGAATATTAAGATATATATATATATATATATATATATATATATATATATATATATATATATATATATATATATATATATATATATATATATATATATATATATATATATATATATATATATATTTTTTTTTTTTTTTTTTTTTTTTTTTAATTAATTTAGTTAATGTCAGCCGTGTTGTTAACATTTTAATAGTTCTCACGTAAATTTGGTTTATCAGATTCCATACCATATTTGATTAATTTATTTAAACACAGTGCATGTGTGAACGCGTGTGTGTGTGAGAGAGAGAGAGAGAGAGAGAGAGAGAGAGAGAGAGAGAGAGAGAGAGAGAGAGAGAGAGAGAGAGAGAGAGAATTCAATGATTTCTTCATACAGTTTGCAGTCAGTGGCAGGGAGGAGAAACCAGTTTAAAATGGCTGTTCAGAGAGTGACATATGGATTACAAACAGAGACAGCGATTGATTCCCTGAAGTCGTGAGAGCAGTAAAGCATGACTGGACCTGTCTGGCACTGGGCCAGGCAGGTGATAGCTCTGCTTGTGGAATTTATCAAAGTCATCCTCAGTTTCTGGTTGTTGGACATCACATGCCATGGCACAGGTACATTTAGTGCACCAAATATGGAAAAAAGTACACTGTACTACTTTATTGATGGAAAATTTGCATTAGTTCCATATACATAACTATAAACATTGTAAAGTTAAACAATAAACATTGTCAGAATAGTGTCAACTCTAATTCCCTTTAAGAGCCCGGTCCACCTTGGTGAATTAATATTATAATGGTGTTTTTCAAGGAAAAGGGAAAGAATGCTTCCCTTCACTAGAACCGGACCTGTTCATGCACAAATTGAACAGAACATTTATTATTATTATTATTATTATTATTATTATTATTATTATTATTATTATTATTATTATTATTATTTTAGTTTACACATGAGTACTCTTTCACACTGTAATCTTTTGCATGTTTAAGTTTGGGCCGGTGGCGTAGTGGGTAGAGTGCTGTTCTCATGATCAGGAGGTTGTGTGTTCAGATCCCAATTAGACCCCCACTGTGCTAAGACCCCTGGGCAAGGTATTAACCACAAGTGTGCCTCTGTTCAGCCAGCAGTATAAATGGGTACCAGTAAAAATATACTGGGAAGGTAACCTGTAATGGACTAGCGTCCCATCCAGGAGGAGTTGTACTGTACTCCTAGTCGTTTCACGCTATGGAAACCGGGGATAAGCACCGGCCTGATGAGTCATTATGACTCGGGTATAAAAAGCCCCATACATAGACATGTTTAGGGCTTTTTATACCCAAGTCATAATCATTATCAATGTTATTATTTTTAAAAATGCCTCAATAAGATATATATATATATATATATATATATATATATATATATATATATATATATATATATATATATATATATATATATATATATATATATATTGAGGAATTTTAAAAAAATAATAACATTGATAATGAACATTATCACTTTTTTGGAACAAGGTTTTTGTAAGTTAATCATACACCAAATGAGACCAACATGGATGCCCAGATTGATTCAAACGCTTTCAGCAAACAACTCTAGTGCTGGATGTGAGATAAAAGCAAAATACAGTACACTTGTAATGACTGATGCCACCTTGCACTGTAACCTAATGTAAGATATTGATCCATGATGTATCACAGTGATACAGTATATGTGACATGACAGTATAGACTTAAGAAAAAGTCCAAATTCTGCTGCAGTAAGCATAGAGACCACAAGCAACAATTTAACAATGACTGCTGTGCCTGCATAAAACAAACCCCAGATGTACAGAGAACTCAAATAGGACATGGCAACTTATTAACCCGAATTTTGATGTTCTTTCTCCAGTACCCAGTAAATATCTGTGTTATGCATCACAAATAGAAAACTGGCCTGATTTGCATGCAGACATAATTGATTTGTGAGGAAAGATGGAACAATGAATTTGTTCCTCTTCCTTTTTTCCTTCACAACATCCATCTAAATCCCCCTCTCTCGAATCATTTTTTCTTTTTTAGTTTCTCTTTTTTTTTTTACACATCCTTCATTACCTATCTACTCCCCAGATGACACTGTGGTAATAGCCTGGCGCATACCAGTAAACAGTTTTGACAAATTAAAATCACCCAGAGCTCCAACTAAGGGCTAGTGTGTGTGTGTGTGTGTGTGTGTGTGTGTGTGTGTGTGTGTGTGTGTGTGTGTGTGTGTGTGTGTGTGCATGCATGTGTGTGTGTGTGTGTGTGTGTGTGTGTGTAAGCTCACACGGACAATAGCAAGTTTGTTTGCTCCTGCTGTCCTTCCTGTGCCTTTTTATCTTCTCAGCCCCAAAGCTATTAGCACATACAAATTCATACTACACAGTTAGACCAGAGCTTAAAATATCTTCAGGACAGATCAAAGAGGTGCTTGACAGCTAATGTTGCTGTCAGGTTCCTCATAACCCAGCAGAGGTGATTGAAATGCACAATTCCTGCCTCTGCGCAGAGCTCTTGTAGAAAGCTATGTTATACAGTTATGCTTACGTGTTGATGGATGGACATGACATTCATCATTTACATCACTTACCAGTCTCCTTTAGGATGAGTGACACCATGCATAAACTGCAGGGGAAAAATGAAATTCAGCACTTTAGTTTAACAAACCATTGTCCATGACAATGAAGCTACAAGATAATGCAAACTTAAAATTTAAAAAGACACTTATTATGAAACCAGTATAGTGGCAAGCCTTTTAATAATATTAAAAATATCATTTTCATTTGCATATTGGATTTAGGGCAGTGGTGACCCGGTGGTAAGATGCTGGATTACTGAGCCCAAAGTCAGATGTTAAAGCCTCACTGTCAACGGATGTCACTGCTGTTCCCCCCAGTGCAGCTGACTGGGTTATCAAAGGCCAACCATATCTCTGACCGTGTATGGTGAGAACCATGTAAAGGAACCATTGCTGAATTTTGTCAAGAGTAGGCTGCATAGCCGTCAGCGTGTTTCAGCCTTGTTATGGCCTGGCGAGCTGTTCGGGGTGTACTCTGTCCTCGTACAGAGTAGGCTGAGATGGGCGCCAGCCTCCCTGTTACTCTAGTCAGGATTATGCAGTTCAGAAAATGAACGAATGGATGAATATTGGTTTGCTAATTATTTAGTGTCCAGTGCAGTTATGGTAATTTATAATTATGAAATTCTAGATTAATTAATTTACTGCAAGCTTATATCTGGAAAAGATATAGTAGTAGATATACTTCTCTCCATAATGATTGACACCTCTGGTTGAGATGTGTTCTTCAGCTTCGAATAAATTCAGGTTTTTTCTAAATAATATAGGACTACAATGAAAGAAAGAGGAAAATCTAATCTTTAATTCAAGTGGGGGAAAATAATGCCACATTCAGAAATAATTATTTTACTTCAAATCATGTGCCCCACAATTATTAGTACCTCTAATACTAATACTTTGTACAACCCGCTTTTTCCAACAACAACAAAAAAAAAAAACAATGTAATCTTCTCCTATAATGTTTCGCAAGATAGGAGAATGCAGAAAGAGGGATTGTAGAAATTCCTGTCTGTACAATCTCTCTAAATCATCCAGCGACCTGGTTCTCTCCTCTGCCCTCTCCTATTGAGCTCACGCCACAGGTTTTCAATGGGGCCAAGGTCTGGGAACCGAGATGGCCATGGGAGCAGCTTGATTCTGTGCCTGGTGAACCATTTCTGCGTAGATTTGACTTTGTGACCCAAACATGCTACTATTTGTTGCAATTCTTTAATAGTTGAGCTTTGGGGGGAGATGGGATACCATCCTCTACACTGTTGCATGGTGGCAAAATAACCTTGCGCCCTCGTCCAAGCCAGTTTACAGTTTATCCTTACATTGCTTACCATTTACCTGATCATGAACATTACACACTTTTAAATGTGTTTGGTGAATTTTGTGCCATTGACACGCTGCTGCTTGCTCGACCTTTGTTTTGTCTTTGGGATCTTTCCTTTTAGAATTAAAGCTATAAATAAAATCCTAATAGAAATGCGGCACCTGTGGTTGTTATAGATATTACCTTAAAATGTTGCTTAAAGTTTACACAAAAAAAAAAAAGAATGTTACAGCCACCACTGCCACCACTAACCCATTTTCTGAAGATAGTTAAAAAGACATGAGCCAGAAAATAGCAGTCTATTAGTTCCTAATAGCTTCATCCTTACAGGAACTATAGTATATCCCATCTTTGTGAACAGTCACTAATCACACACAGCTATTAGCATGGCAACATCTCTTAACTTTCTGCTCAGCAAAATCACTTTCCATCGAGTACACCATCTATCTTCATTTCTTATCATGACACGTTGACAGGTTCTTCCATCATGTCTCATTATTGGTGCATGACGTTTGATGGCAGAACCATCCAGACCTTGGCAAAGGCATTAATCTCCAGCATCCTCTTTGAGCATGTCTCATGGACATTATAGGTGTTAGGAGAGCAGCACAGTGTAATGCGTAATTAAGAGCAGATGCTTCATAAATAATTTGGATATAAGGATTGATTGCTGTCAGGTTCAACTAATAATGTAGTCAGCAGAAAAAAAAAATTATATTTGTAAGAGAAGATATGCAGTCTATGAGTGGGCAACTCAGTTTTCCTGTTCATAAAATACTGTTGGTATTTAATTGAGTAAACTTAATACCATCCAAGCCTATTGTAGTCCTATACTGTCAGAAAAATTTCCACAGGCAGACTGACATGTAATATCAATTTAATAACAATTTAACATTGAAAATACTATGAGGTTGTTATCGTGAACTGAGTTTTACTGATTTTAAGCAATGCTTTCAGTCATTCCTGCAAAAGTTAACAGTTAGTATCCCGAAGGTTATTTGAAACCCTTTCTGAAGGACAAATTAAAAGGACTAATGGAAACATGATAATATTAAAACAATTATAGCAGATGCTTAAAAATGGACTACAAAACAAATGCGCAGCTGACATGTCATGACTAAAATTTTGCAGATTGAGCAAACACTATTTAATACAGGTGGATAATTACACATGTACAGACATAAAACAAAATATGATCTGCAAGCAAGTTGTTTAAGTGCACTAATTGTAAGTCATTTATTCATTTTCTGAACCTTTTAATCCTAATTAGGGTTGCGGGGAGTCTGGCGCCCATCTTAGTTGACTCTGGGTGAGGGTGGGATACACCCTGGACGGCTCGTCAGGCCATTGCATAGTCATTAATTGTAAGGGAATTTAAAATAGCAAAATACTTTTCTAAGCAAGCATCAAATCACTTTTATGAAATATTTGATCTATCCTTCCACCAGTACTCTGACTACACTGATGAACTTGGAAATGTTTGCTATTATTTTCTTCTGTTTAACAAGACATGCCATTAATGTGTCATATGCAACCAGTCAACAACTCAAATATTCTGACTTGCTTGTTTTATGAAAGCTCGTCACATGTGAACACTTATATGGAAGTTAATTTTAAAGAAAAAATCATAATGTGTAAAAAAAAAGAACCAAACAAACAAACAAAAAAAAAACAGTTTGTTAATCACTGAACTATAATTTAGTTATGTGGTGATTTATAATCAAGGGCCTTTTTTACATCAGTAGCAGTGATTTAGTGACAAGCAGGTATCCTGAGCAGAAAACTGATAGGAACTATATCCATAACAATTTGATTCAAAATATAATGAATTATTCATTGACAGTTAATGATAAACTAAATTATGTTTTTGGGAGTCTTGTGTTTAATGGCATGATCCCATTAAAAAACTGCTACTTCTATTTGTATACAATCATTTAATAATTAGTGATAAATTTTTCAACAATTGTGTGCATCTATGTGAAATTATTATATTTTAATTTTAGTTTAATTGAAATTAAAATCTAATTAGTAACCACAGTACATAAAAACAGACCACAGGGGTCCAGATGCTCCCACCAAAAGGACCTTTTCATAATATGCCAACATAGAACAAGCAAAGAAAGTTTGAAAGCTCCAGCTTCAGCACGTGGCAAATAAATGTCCAGAAACGTAATATACAGTGTTATTTTGTAACCTTGAAAAGTAGGTCAAGGTCACTCACAACCTCAGCCGAGAACTCTTAGTAGTGAACCAGCACACCAAGATTGAAAGCCTCAGCTTCAGCATGGCAAGTAAATCCGGAAACTAAAGCGTGATGGACAGGCAGATACAGAGAACTCATTCCTAAAATAGAACGCAGGGGTCCAAAGCTCATGCCACCCAGGAATGTGTTCTTTAAAGTTGATCTATAGTTTTCTTGAACCAAAACAAAAACTTTTGTGTTAAAATATTTAAGTCTGATTAGCTCATTATTATGCACAGATTTTGGTGTGAATCAGTCCCATGCAAGGTATAAATAAGACAAACCCACATACCAAATTTAATGAAAATCTGTGCAAGCATTCTCAAGTTATCATCTGTAAACCAAAGTGTGACAGACAGATGCCACCAATGTACCAGTAATACACCAGTAATAAAAAAAAAACAAAAAACAATATGGAATATGAAGCATTTCCCTCAGCTCCAGCAAATGCTTTCTTGAAAAAAAAATGTATTAAGTAGACCAAGTTTGCATCTTTGCTTGCACACGGCATGATGGGATCACGACTACCAAACAAGCTACCAATATAGCGGAAATAAACCTTGATGTGGATGATAACTGCACTATTGATACTTTCAATTTATGGAAAGTTCCCAACCTTCGAGCGCATTGTATACATAGGGGTCTTCCCGGTTGTTCCTGCAAGCGTAAAGATGAACTTGTTGCATTTGTGGCGACGTTACAAAAGCTACCTATAGTTTTGTCAAAGGCCAAGGAATCTAAACAAATCCAACGTGACTATGCCAGCTTGTTGACATTTGAAGTGGATGAGGAAAGCATGACAATTCCCGATCCTTTGGGACTTGAAGACGGCTGGGAGACAGAAAATGACGCCTTGTCAAAGTGGTCCCCGTGTATGTACGCTGACATAGTGGAGTTTTTGGTAATGAAGGACCAGGCACCCCTAGTAGCGCGACTTTGTAATGACTACAAAGAAGGTAAATACAAATTTGAAAGCTGTCACCGAGTGATCTGACAGCTCTTGTCTGTCTATTTTATTATTATACGATTATATAGATCTAGATGCATATTGTAATTATTGAGCAACATTAACGTAGGCCCACAAACAGGCCCGGCATTTGTTCAGTTCATTTTCTGTAACCGCTTCATCCTAATTAGGGTCACAGGGAGGCTGGTACCCATCCCAGCCAACTCAGGGAAAGGGCAGAGTACACCCTGGACAGCTCGCCAGGCAATCGCAGGGCGGAAACACACTGACGGCTTTGCAGCCTACTCTTGTCGAAAGTCAGCAATGGTTCTTTTACATGCCTCACACCATAGACAGTGAGAGACATGGCCGGCCTTTGATAACCCAGTTAGCTGCACTGGGGGGGGGGGGCAGTGACAACCTTGTGGAGAGTGGGACTCGAACCCCCAACCTTTGGATCAGCGATCCGGCACCTTATACCACTAGACCACCACTGCCCCTGGCCCGGCATTTGGCATCGCTGATTTTTATGGCAGTTTAACAGGTAAATAAAAGGTAATATAGTCTATAGGGTCTATAAATTCGAATAAAGAACACTTTAATTATAAACTTACTGCTTTAATCCAACATTTGCATCCCTCCGGATCCTTCAGCTTGGTAGGGAAGGTAAATAATGTGAATGACGGCGGACATGTACACGCGTTAGTCCCAAATTTGCAGGCATGTATACTGCAAATTTACTTTTTTCCAACGCTCGAGATGATAAATGCCGTTCCCACAGGTCACTACGGCACAATGCGCACCTGGCATATCCATAATTTAAGGCTTAAGGCAGGCTTTAAGCGGCAGTTGTTAGGATGTGTTCATATACAAAAGCAAGTGGTTACAAGAAAGTTTGGTAGCCGACCAGATGTTGGGTCACGTTCCCCGCACATGCGCAGTCGTAATGCGAATTTGGTCTATTATATAAGTGTAAGATTACTACATCCTATTCTCACAACATTTGCAACACAATTCAAAAGAAATCGGAACAGTAAAGGATATACCAGTTTGTAATTTTGCAATCTTCCTAGAACACTTAGATGTTTAGCTAAAGAAGACACCAAGTGATGAGGCAATTCAGGTGTTAATTTAATATGTCATGTGAAGAGCTCACAAGGGTCAGGTGTTTATTCACAGATAAAACAGTTTATTTATAAAGTCCAAGCAGGTAGTCCAAAAATGGTAGTTAGAATCAGAGTCAAAAACATACATTGGTCAGGTTCACAGGAAGCAGGTATATCAAAGGAGAGGAAAGGTCAATAATTATAAACAGGCTCGGCCTTAAGGTACAGGTAAACATTAGTAAACAAAGGGCTTGGCAACAGATTGGAATTTAACTGAAATATTTCACAAATGATACATTCTCAAAAAATTAAATATGCATGCACAAAATAAACTAGAAACAATTGAAACAGTAATGAGAGGAATCGGCTCAGAGAAATGACTGGGAACTGTGGTGTTTGATGGTGTGCTTAATGGTAAGGCATGTATATTGCAGGTAGACTTGTTGAGGACATGTCAGGCAAGTCATCCAAAAACCTGCTCCTCATCTTCATAGGCCATGCCTTTGTAATGTATGCAGAATGTGGTTTTGCATTGTCTTTTTAAAATATGCATGAGTACCCGTGGAAACAATGTTGCCCGAAATCTCAATGTCCTTCATGTGTGAAGTTTCCGATGTTGAGAGTACTGGCACAATGCTATATCATAACAGAGCCAACACTGACTTTGTGTTATGCCACTCTTCAGCAGAGATGTAAGCAATGATAACTCCAGATAAAATGGTGGCTTTAATAAGGCACAGGCAGACATTTCAAAACACAATCCAAACAAAAAAACAAAAACAAAAACAAAAAAAAACAAAGGTATTCTATGCACATATATAAAAAGACACTTGAGCCTTCACATTGAGAATGTGCAAACAGAGTCCTTATATAGTGCAGGTAGTTGGTGTGATGGTGTGCTGAGTATATGACAGAGTCAAGTGATTGAAATGTCAGTAGACAGGTGACTGAGATCAGTAGGGTGCATGCTGGGAAGTGTAGAGTGATAGTGCACAGTGAAGAGGCTGTGACATTGTGCAATGGGAGATCTGGTCACAAATTAATACCCATCAAAAGTATACATGTGATCCTGCTGACGAATGGCAGTCTGTACAATTTTTTAGTCTAATGTAGTGATAAGGTAACAATTATATATAATAAAATATCTTTCTCTGAAGGTATTTAAGCTCTCTTGAATATGTACTGAAGAGAATTTTAGAATCTTGTTATCCGCCACACTGGTGCAAAGGGATGGGTCGAGCAAAAGAGCAAGATAACTTTACGCACTTATTGTGCATGTTCAGTCTCTTGTGGGTAGACTGTGTGCAGAGTGCTAGTTGCAGATTTAAAAAAAAAAAAAAAAAAAATGAAGCATAAACCTTTACTTTTTAAATAATAGTATTCACATAAAGTACAGAGCCCTTAAGGGGACATAGAAGAAAAAAAAAATCAGTTTCTCGTGTGCACGAGAAAGTGTCTGATGCACACAAAAAACTCTCTCTTGCGCAGGAGAACATTTAAGCTATGTATAGGGATTGAAATACGTGACTTAATTTAGCTGTATTTTAACCTTGCTCTCACCTATAAACGCACTGCAGCTTTGCTTCTCTTGCTTCACCGTTGTTATAAAACAGACCACAAGACTTCAAAACTTGCTTTAAGTGTCATTCGGATATATTATAACATCTTTATAGGCTGCATTGTCTTTGTAGGCGTGACCAAGGTTAAAATATACTTTAATTAAATTACATACAGTGAGTCCTCGCTACTTCGTGCTTCAGTTTCTGTGGCTTCAGTGCATTGTGGGTTTTTGAAAAATATTCATCTAAAAATATAAAATTAAGGAAATTAAGGAAAAATAGGGAAAAGGCTGCAAAAACAAGGCCAATTATGCGAAAAACCCCAAACAACCACAAGCAAAAAACAACCCCCCCCCCCCAACAAAACTACATACATTTTTATGTGAGGTGCGCATCTTTGTGTGCACACGTGTTCGTATGTGTATGTATTTATATTTTATTTACATTTATCTTATGCATTGTTTTTGAATGTTTAACTGTTTAATTGTTTAATAAGCATTTATAGCATTGAACATGTATTTATTTATATTATATACACATATACATGTATGTATACATCAGTCAGGGGGGGGTCGATCCTACTTCGCAGAAATCGGTGGTGGTGGGGATGTGGGTGGGGGTTCCCTGATCCCCATTAACCGCGGAAACTGAGGGATCCCTATATTTTCATTCATCATCTCCCTCTGCTTAATCCAGGGTCTTAATCTTTTTCTTTACACTGCTGTTGTACCAATTCATGCAAGTGATGCAGGCCTGAAATGTAGGTATGGATGTATATTAACAAATGAAATGAGATTGGCCAGAGAAAACATTAAATTTCTTTTGTTCATACAATCTGCAATGAAATAAATGTCAAATTAAATTTAGAGAAGCACTACTTTCTTTTTTTATTTGTATATTCTGATGTAATGTAATCAAATAAGGTTTTAAAAAAGCAACCACTGTTTTTTTTTTTTTTTTTTTTTTTTTTATATTTGAATTTGTAACATCATGAATTTGTAATACTGGCTCTGACCATTTATTTTTGTTATTATTATTTTTTTTAATGCAATAAAAAGCATCTCCCCCAGCAGATCTCCTATCCGCACTGCAACTCATCAGTACCAGGAAGGTGACCCACAAAGTTTCAAGAGATTCAAGCATTAGCACTGGCATTGAGAGGCATCTCCATGGGCTTCTGTTTATTTAAAGTACACTTGGAAAGAGAGTGAGCATTGATCAAAAAAAAAAGCAAGTAAGGAAAAAAAGGGAAAAGGGAAAAGAAAATGGTATGCTATACGGGTCATCTGCCTGATCTGAGCTAGTGTGACTCTCTTTGACTTCAATTAACTCCTTGGGGAGGTTTCCCACTCGATGTGTGATCTTTATCACTGGGCCTGCTTCTTAGATCAGTATCGCTGACCCACAGGGAAATGGAGATGGCTGGCTTGACAAAGGACAGAAATCGCCTCTATTTTTGGGCCTGTCCCTCTCTCCCCTAACAATGCTGCCTCAACACTGACAGCTGTGACCTTGAATTGGAAGTTAGAGTTAGTGGAAGCTTGATGTTCACTCATCTTCAGGAAATAGAGAGCACGACATCCAAAAAAGTAGATGGCCGTGGTATATCTATGTGGGGCGTTATGATTGTTCAGTTATTTTATATATATATATATATATATATATACACACACACACACACACACACACACACACACACACACACACACACACACACACACAAATGGTCCTCATAGTCCTCCCCTTAATCCAGGGTCCGGCAATGGGTGCAGCAACTTAAGCAGTGAGATTCATACATTGTCTTCCCAGCCATTTCCTCTAGCTCTTCCAGGGGACACCAAAGTAGACATAGTCCTTCCAGCAAGTTCTGTTAACCCCGGGGTCTCTTCCCAGTTGAACATGCCCGAAACACCACATCAGGTAGGCATTCATGAGGCATTCTAATCAGATCCCCAAGCCACTTCAGTCAGATCCCCAACCCACTTCAACCGGCCAGTCTGAAGCAAGAGAAAAGGAACAGCAGTTCTGCTCTGAGCTCCTCCTGGATGGCTGAGCTTCTCACCCTATATCTAAGGGAGAGGCTCGCCACCCTGTGAAAGAAGCTCATTTCGGCTGCTTGTATCAACAATCTTGTTCATTTGGTCACTACTCATAGCTTGTGACCCTCTTCACCATGACGGACAAGTACAAGCTCCGCTTTACAGCAGAGTCTACACCGATCTGCCTGTCAATCTCCTGCTCCATCCTTCCCTCACTTATCAATAAGACACTGAGATACTTAAACTGCTCCACTCCACCGAGAGTTGAAGATCCTGACTTGATGAAGCCAAAAGGACAAAATAATCTGCAAAAAGCAGAGACTAAATCCTATGGCCACCAAATCGGAACTCCTCAATGCCACGGCTGTGTTAAAAAATTCTGTCCATAAAATTTATGAACAGAATTGCTAACAAATTATAGCCTTGGCAGAAACCAACACGCTTCAAAAACAAATTCCAATGCGGACCAAGCTTTGGCTCCAGTGGTACAGAGACCTAATGCATCTGGTCTATTACACTGTATTCCCAGAGCACACCCCACAAAATAGCCCAAGGGACATGGCCAAAGGCCTTCTCTAAAACCACAAAACATATTTGGACAGAGTGGGCAAACTCCCGCGTACCCTCGAGGATCCTGTACAGTCTGTAAAGTCTGTCAAGAGTGCCATGGCCAGGATGAAAATCACATTGTTCCTCAAGAATCTGAGGTTCAACTCTCAGTCAGATCACTCTATCTAGTACTCCTGCATAGACTTTCCCGGGTTGGCTCTCTTTTTAAAAAGGGGAACTACCACCCCAATTTTCCAACCCAGAGGTATGGACAACAATGACGATGCAATTTTACAGAAATGTCTCAACCAAGTTAGTCCTACAACATCCAGAACCCTGCAATGTTTAGGGTGGATCTCAGGCACCCCGGAGCCCACCCATCAAGAATCTTTTTGGCGATCTACTGATTTATCAATAACATTCAAAACAACCAGAAGCAATGTTAACTCTGACAGAATCAAAAGTCTTCTTACGCCTACATAAGTGAACGGAGTAGGCTGCTGAGCACATGCTAAAATGCCAGGCAGTATTGAGTGCAGAACAGACAGTGGCTTCACTCC
Source organism: Plotosus lineatus (assembly GCA_024760905.1). NCBI lineage: Eukaryota > Metazoa > Chordata > Actinopteri > Siluriformes > Plotosidae > Plotosus > Plotosus lineatus. Next base: position 31,340,688 of record CM045741.1, read on the forward strand.
AGCAAGTGACTTTGTTTGAGTATTTCACTGTGAATTATGGGAAAAAACACACCACTCCACTCGAGAAAACAGGGAACTGAGAATGTAAATATGCTGAAGCAAACATTTGAATGATTTGGTATCAGGGGGCAAGAGAAAAGAATGTGAAGAAAGGAGTCGGTCTGCAGTTCTAGAGAAGGCAAGTATACATGCAGGCAAAGCTATATTTTTGGTCAGTGTTGCATCTGGCCATCATGGATAAATTACTGCCTACTGCACATGAATGGCAATGGAGTAACTTAAAATAAGTCTCTCTCTCTCTCTCTCTCTCTCTCTCTCTCTCTCTCTCTCTCTCTCTCTCTCTCTGTGTGTGTGTGTGGCTCCCTCTCTCCCCTTGCCTCTCTGTCCCACTGCTACAACTTCTCAGATGAGTAATTTCAGGCTTTAATCATTGTTTGTACTCACTATATGATATTTAATGTAATTACACTGAGGATCTGTATGCCTTGTCTTCCCCTGCAGTCTTACAATATTAATGAGCCTTAGTGGTGGTGGTGATAGGGAGGCCTGATTGTGGGTCGGGCTAATGGTAGAATGAACTACTGTGAAAATCACCGGGCCCGTCTCAATACATTTTCAATATTATTAAAGAGTACCAAGCTGAGGGCAACAATTTCACTACTGTATATTATAGTGACTTCATACATTCCTCCTCTTGAAAGCCATTAATCGTGGTGGTCATGAGATATTGTCCTAGAGAGGAGAAAATATCTTTGTGTGCCATATGATGGTGTATAATACAACACATGGAGAGACAAGTAGTACTAACCTCATACAGTATGCTAAGTTCGTCCTTTGTCAGTGTACTGTATGAATCGCAAATTGAGTAAAAGTACCAGACTGTTTAAGTAAAATTCTTGTAAACACATATTGAATAAATTTAAATAAACATCATGACCCATTATTTCTGTGGTGAAAATCAAAAGACTCCAGAACTTTATCATTAGGCTTGGTAAAATAAGATGGCTATGACAGTTCAAAAAATATTTTTTTTAATAGCTGGGCAAGTAAACAGCATAATTTACAAACATATGTAGTAAAATTACTTGGCTAACTGTCAGGGAGCGGGGCAGTGGTGGTCTAGTGGTATAGGGCGCTGGATCGCTGATCCAAAGGTTGGGGGTTCGAGTCCCACTCTCCACAAGGTTGTCACTGTCCCCCCAGTGGAGCTAACTGGGTTATCAAAGGCCGGCCATGTCTCTCACTGTCTATGGTGTTAAGCATTTGTAACACCAGCTTGATATAGCTGTGCTAGATTTTATACTAGGTTCTAGAGGAGTAAAAGGAATTGTGGAGATTTAAAGTTGAACAGCCGGCAGATTTATTACAATTAACAATATCACAAGAAACAGTGCAAACAATGCTGTAGAACACTCTTTACAAAATAAAAATAAAAATAAAATAAACTTAGTCTCTAAGGTTCGATTTGTGTGAATTCGGGAGTCTTTTCCAGGATTGTGATCCGTTTGGGATAAAGGTGTTCTTATTTGTTCTTATCTGGGATCCTGTGATTTGAAGTGGTTGGGTCTGTAGATCTACTCTCGCATCCAGAGAACAGTTGGCCACACTGCTTCTGGATCCGCCAAGAGTTCTCACTGGATTTGGCTCGCCATCCGTGTCCGAAACCAGCTTCAAGATCAGATCCAGATCCACTAAAAATCCAGTCTGCACATGCAGTACAGACACAATGAATAAAATATTTCCTAACAGTAATTCCTAAATAAAATGACAAAAGTGCATGAAAGGCACTGAATGGAATGTAATACAAAACAAAAGTGCTTATCTGCACTACTTTAGTGCATTAGCAAAAGTGCTTCAACAAAACATTTAGAAAAATAAAATGTAAGGCTCATTTTGTGCACAGCACAATCTTTGTTGTGTACTCCGACTGGTCTTAGCTTTTTAAAGACAAAAATAGTGCACACAGTTTTAAAAGTCACCACGTGTAAAGTTAGCATAGGTTCACCACGTGTAAAGTTAGCATAGGTTTTTAAGCTAGCTTCATATTGCAATGACTCACCGGAGTTTCCAAGAAAACAAACACTCTCCACCCGGTTCGATTGAGAGAGAACAAAACACATACAAGGCTCTGAAAAGCACACAAACTTAGTTAAACTTGTTAAAAGTTCACTTAACCACATTTTAGATCGTTTGACTCACTTGTGTCGCTTTTCGAGGGCTCTGTATGCGTCCTGCTCCTCAGCACACTCTGCTGTGCTCAGCCAGGCGCACGCAGCACGTGCCTATGATGCGTTCAAGGGGACTAGGAAACTATAGTGCTTTCAGGGAGCGTTGGAAATTAGGGTTTGTTTCCAATAAAATTAGTAACCATGTATTTACATGGGTTACACATTGACTTTCGACAAGAGTAGGCTGCAAAGCCATCAGCGTGTTTCCGCCCTGCGATGGCCTGGCGAGCTGACCAGGGTGTACTCTGCCCTTGCCCGAAGTTGGCTGGGATGAGCACCAGCCTCCCCGCGACCCAAATTAGGATTAAGCGGGTACAGAAAATGAACTGAACTGAACTGTCAGGGATTGGTATATTGAGGGAGACAACTCACTTTCCCACTCATTTGCACAACCGCTTAATCCTACTAAGATTGCACCTAGGGGCAATTTAGAACAGATAATTAAATGAATGTGTGAGTCTTTGGGCTGGAGGAAGAAAACTGACTGTACTATTTGCATATTTGATTCATTAATCAATTAATTTCTACTTTTGTTTAAGTGGACTCAAATCAAGCTTTACCAATACTCCTCCCACATGATCTCAACAGCCAGACTTTGATTACTGGTTACGTTGAGACATCCTGTAGTGCAACACAATAAAGGTACATCAGTCAATAACTCCAGAATCATTCAGTCATAAATATGGTTGCATGGTCATACACTGACAACACATGAAAAAGCTCAATAGGTAAAAGTCTCTCTACAGTTAAAAGTATAAACTGGAGGCTGGCTGTCACTGATTGAGTCAAATAAATCTTTTGAATTTGGGGTTAATCTCCAAAGAAATGGACAGGATGCCTCCATCGTTGGGTGAGTGGTAAATAAAATATTTTAAGAGTTAATATGGTCTTATTGTTGTTTTAACAGGAATTTAAAAAATCCAATTCAATTTCAAAAGTATAGTCTCATTGTCAATACATTTCTCTGAATACAAATACATAGGCCATGAAAACATGTATGGATGAAACAGAATGACTGTAAATACATGACATTGTTTTAACCGTTTAGCCCCTTAGCTTTACTTAGTAAACATAAGGGAGGGAGCAAATTAAATTTGTATAAACTACAAATTTATACATTGTGTTAGAACAGATCAATTTAGATTGTTTTTGTCAATTTAGGCCTCACTGTTGTTCTGAGCTTGGTTTAGATCAATCATTATGAACCTGTTATCTAGTGTGTGTAATTATGTGCACAATTATGATAATGTCCCTGTAAGCAATTTACATTCATTTCCATTTAGTGAGTCTGGGATGTTGACATTCATCAATATGTATCAACATAGTCAGTTGTAGAGTATCCCCAATACCCTGGAATACTGAATCAGTGCTGCTAGTGTCACTCCAGGGACACATAAACTTCTCAATCTCTCCCCTGCTCTCCCAAGTGTGGCACATGATTAAGCTTTCTTTCAGTCTCACTCTCTGTTGTGGCACATCCCCACTGAGAGCCTCCTCTGTCTCTCCCTCATCTACTTTTACCCCAATCACCTCCTTGATCAGCATGCAGTGCTATGGAAGGTATTACTCATGCGGTGTCTTTTCCATTTGAGTTAGTAAATACAGAGAGCAAAAGACCTTAGTGGTCACGTTTAAAATAGAAATTAGAAAGTGGCATCTCCAATACACACAGGTAAAAATGTATGTAAATACAGTATTGTTATTTTTTTTTTTTTTTAATTTAAGGTAAATTATATCTTTCAAATGATCCATCTAAGCCTGAAGAAGCATAGCATCACATATGGACAATTTCTGTTTCCAAAGAGTGCATCGCAGACATTTTCTTTATTAGTCCTTGCTAATCAATGGAATTGAATCTTATGCAAATCTCAATTGAAATGTGTTAAACAACCCGCGTTCTCATTCTCGCTTTATTGCTGTGCTTTACACTGAATGCTTTAAGTCCCCTGACAACTTACACTACAAACATATTAACACTAATCATGACAGTCTAATCTTTGTGTAAAGCCTGTGTTTGCTGTACATAAGACTGACTCAAAAACAATCTGCGAGGAAATGTCTTGTAGACCCAATCAAACAAACAGATCGTAATATAGTATAATCTAATAGTGGTCTATTTTTCCTAGCCTCAGCTACAACCACAAACTCAATAAACAGGAAACTTCATACACAGCTCCCTTTAATATACTGCTGCATTGCCATGGGCAGCCCATCCACCACCAGGTAATCAGTTCAGAGCACTATATTTAGCGTCTCCAACAAACAAATATCTTTCCTGAAAAGTATCTTGACAAAATGATACATGTGAAGATCTTTTTCAGCCCCCCCAGATGCAGCTGCATGCCCACACGAGGTTTGGATTTGCATTTAATATCAGCGTAATCGCATTTTTACTGAAGAGGACTCCCTCCACTCACATTCACAGCTTGTTACTTCCAGAGCTGTTGTAGATGATCTCACATCCATTATTTTTACTGATTTTTTACAATCATTACCCTCCAGCACCAAACCAGTCAGAGGTCACAGGGCTGTATCAAGATATAGCCAATTAGTACATTAGTGGGACAAAAAAAAAAAAAAAATGCATCTTTGATTTTAGCATAAGATTCTAGAAAAATGCTTATACATTACATTAATCAAGCATAGCCTTTAAAATAAATAAATAAATAAATAAATAAATGTAAAAATCTTACTGAATCAAAACCAGCCAAAATTTCTTATAATTGTTCTAAAATTTAGAGTCAGCTAAAGTAAAAATGCAGCTGAAATGACTTTTAATGCGCAATAAAAAAATGATGGCAAAATGTTCAGGTGGAGGTAAAATATATTTGATAATCATATTACTTCAATATATGGCAAGCTGTCTAGGGCAGGGGTCACCAACATGGTGCCCATGGGCACCAGGTCGCCCGCAAGATCAACATGAGGTACCCGCGGGCCTGTTCACTGCAATTTTAGAATAGGCCCATGGCTCCATAGTGCCACTCTCCATTGAGCTGCATCTAATTTTTTTGATATTTTTTTAATCAAATCAATATCTTCACATAGATAGATAGAGCTGTCCAGGGTGTACGCTCCCCTCGCCAGGAGTTGGCAGGGATGGGCGCCAGCCTCCCCACAACCTTAATTAGGATTGAGCGGTTACAGAAAATGAACTGATGATAAATATTTGACTCTAGTTCAGGAGGTTGATGTAAGATCATTGATTCCATGGTTGGGGATTTAAGCCTCACTCTGAACAGGTTGTCACTGTCCCCCTAGTCCAGCTAACTGGGTTATCAAAGGCCAGCCATGTCTCACACTGTCTATAGTGAGAGGCATGTAAAAGAACCATTGCTGACTTTCGTAAAGAGTAGGCTACATAGCCACACACATGACACCCAAGTATATAAGCTATTTATTATATATATACATATACATATATATATATATATATATATATATATATATATATATATATATATATATATATATATTTTTTTTTTTTTTTTTAAGTCGTGGGTGATTGTACAGTTGTACAGCTGTAAGTCGGACACTACCTGTATATTATATTCTCTGGTGAAATAAATAAAAAAATAATCCACATCAGAAATGTTTTGTTTTCCAAAAGCACAGCCACATGACTATGTGGCAAAGAGTAATGGCGGATGCAAAAGCAGAAACAATCATCAAAAAGCAGGCAGTTGCCACAAGAAATGTCTGGTACCTACAGATAGAAAACAAAATTAATGCACCGCACACCATATGTTCAAACAGTCCTTATATAGTGTAGGATATCAGTGGAAATGTAGTCAGGTGTGCTAATTACGTGACAGAGTCATGTGTTCATGGTGATGTTACCGAGGATGGGGCAAGCTGGGAAATGTAGTCAGTCTGGAAAGTTGCAGAAACAGACTGGGACTGGGACAAACACTCTATGCTATCAATTTGATTCTGTGGACAGCACCTTTAGCATTGTGAGGGCAGGTAAGTGTGTGTTTGTTGTCTGTGGGAAAAAAAAAATCTCAGTCATTTATTTTGAAAGAATTAAAATTATTTTATCTAAAAAATATTAGATGACAGCCTCGACCGGAGTTGGCCGAGATTGGTGCAAGCTTCCCTGAAACATTAATCAGGACGTAGTGGTTCAGAATGACCGAATGAAGAAATGAATACTAAATAACTGGGGACACTATGGTTTCGAAACAAATACACACATTTTAAGCAGATTCAAATTTTATAAACAGCATTTTTCTGGTTTTCCATTTAGTGAGATGGTGGTGGTGCATAGACAATATAGATCGATGTATATATAGATCAGTGTTTCTCAATTATTTTCTGTGCCCCGGACAAAAACACCCCCACCCCCACCCCACTGCCCTGTGAGCGACTATAAATAGTATTATTTGTTTATAACTTTGTTATTAGTATACCTCTGCATAACATTATATCTTTATTAACATTAAAAACAAAAAAAGGAAGGAAATATAGTTCAACTTACAACAAAGAAAAATTTCATTAACATTGTTTTTTAATCTGCAATTGAAAAGATTTAATTAAGATAAGATTTACGCCATAGCGTGACCATGAGAGCACCACTGACAACTCGTGGAGTGGAGGTGCAATTACACCTAATTCTTGTACACTTCCAGAAAAGCATGTTCCCCAAGGTCATACGCCCCCTCCCCGGCATCACCCCGCATCTTGCCACGCCCAAGGGGGGCGTGTTCCACTATTTGAGAAGCACTGATATAGATAGATGTATAGATGCACAAGCCATGAAAATCAATCAATGCATTTTCAATGTATGCTGCTTCACTCCGTGCTCTAAACGAACAAACAAATTGCTGTAAGGTGGACCTGAATATACTAGTAAAGGCATGAAAGGGTTTTCAGATCAGTACCTGTGTATTGACATATATTAAAAAGTCTAATAGCTTGACACTGTAATTGTTTATTTACCATCAAAAGAGATGACTCCACCAAAAGTCTAAGGGAAATAATACAGAAATAAATGGCATTTAATTTTCACAACTACATGCTCTCATACATGTTATTGTTAGCTTTAGAAGCGTATCAACAGTGTCATAAAAGTCAGCATCATGATTTATCTACTCTTATGTACAGCCCATTATCAAAGGTCCCATTTGACGTTTGCATTGTACTTTATGACACTTCAAAAGTGTGAGATTTGTTCAATATTTATGACATTGAAAGAGATGTGAGCCTTCAGGCCATCTGTATGGAAAACAAATATTCATGCTCTCTATGCTTCAGAGTATGAACACTTCGCCCTTCTCCTATGTGCGTGTGGGGGGTATGGACGAGTGTGTAAGAGCTTATTTGATGTTTCCCTGTAATCGTTTGAATTATTAATTTTCTCATCGCTAAACGAATTTACTTTATGGTTATTTTCTGTCTCACACCCACTCTGAAGTACAGATCTTCCACCGTGCACTACATATAAATGATGACTGGTACTTGGACTTAAATTTTTGCTGCTTTTACTTTTTTCTCCAGCCAAGCTTGGGTTTTCCTACTTCATTATTTCCTGATTACATGGTAATTAATTAATGTTTAATTAATCAGCTATGATATATCCAACTACTTTATAATGAAGCTGTGAACAATTTCTACCTGCAGTTCAAATGTGTATGAATGCACACTGTTTACACTAATAACACGTGAAAATGTACTTGTCCCGAGCTTTGGGAATTCCAGATTTACAGTTGCATAGAATAAACAGACAGATCAATGAGCACCTATTAAAAAAATTAATAAAAAATTGTCTACAAATTACAAACTCCTATTCTCAAATTGATTCCAGGCTCACTGTTAGAAACGGTCCAGATTGTTCTAGGGATAGATGTGATATTCTACTCCACCTTTAAGAAGTAATTTGAGTGACAAATGATTGCGTTCCTTATTTCTTTGTATAACGGAAAGTTCGATTTTCAGAATCAACTTTTAACGAGAGTAGCTGCACAGCTGTCCGTATGGTTCCGCCCAGCGAAAGTCAGCTGGGATGGGCGCCATCCTCCCCGTGACCCTATTTAAGATTAAGCGGTTACAAAAAATTTTCTGTTGGAAAATAAAATACACCCCCGCCCCCCAGCATGTTCAACACATAGCAAGAAGGTCCTGGGTTTGATTTCTGGGTTTGGCGAGGGAGGTCCTGTGTGAAGTTTTTGCGTGTTCTTCCAATGCCTGCATATATGGGTTTCTTCAGAATACTTCTGTTTCCTTTCACCCTCCAATGATATGTACATTAGCCAATTGGCTATTCCAAATTGTTCCTTGGTGTGAGTGCGAATGGTTGTGTGTGTGTGTGTGTGTGTGTGTGTGTGTGTGTGTGTGTGTGTGTGTGTGTGTGTGTGTGTGTGTGTGTGTGTGTTGAAGGGCTGTTTGAGGTGTATCCCACCTTCAGCGAGAGCCAGCTGAGTTAGACTGCAGCAACGCAGAGCCACTAGTAGGATTAAGTAGTTCAGTGAATCAATGAATAATCCTACAGGACAACTGCTGAAAATGTATTGGCTCTGCTCCAAGCAATAGCAATGCTGTATTAGGCTTTTAGAACATTTGAACAATTCTAATTTTTTTTGTAGCGTGCTATGGTTGCATCGTGGTTAGAAAGTTTGCCTCACAGCAAGAAGGTCCCGGTTCTGTGGAAAGTAAACTAATTGGATGTTCCAAATTGTCCCTTGGTGTGCGTATGAGTGTGTGTGTGTGTGTGTGTGTGTTGGTTGTTCTGTTTCGATTTACTCTGCCTTCACACAGTGCCAGGTGACATATGCCTCCCTTTGACATTAATAAGATTAAGTGGTTTGGCAAATCAGGGTGAGTGAGAGAATTTCTCTGTAAATTACCAAAACATTTATATTGAAGATGCACATGTGGTATGTATGCATTCCACGTTTTGTGTAGATGTGTAGACGTGACTATAAACACACACACATGATATATATAAGCTATCATCATGTGTTTAAATGCTATACAATACATCAGAGCTATCCGGAAAGAAGTCAGTTTTCTCACTGATTCCGTGGATAAAGATTAACCAGATGGAACCATATGGAAATTAACCTCCGTTAATGGTACCAGAGTGATTCTCTTTTACCCAAAGGCCTGCAGCACAGGGGCTGTGTGGGTTAGGGCCAGATCTAACATTTTTCACCCCAGAAAACCTCAGTGCACATTAGTAGTACACGGACTGAGGGTTGAGGTCAGTGTGTGGTTGATTATCATTCTGTGCAGCTGAGCTGAAAGTCCCCTGCCTGCTGTAAACTGCTGCTGTCAGGTCAGAATGATCACTCGTTCCCTCCCGCTGCCACATGGTGAAACCCAGGGCAGTTCACTAAGAAGATCCAGGTGATATGTGTGTGTGTGTGTGTGTGTGTGTGTGTGTGTGTGTAATCTGCTGTTTTCTGAATGACCTATGATTAAGGGTAACCCTGTGTACTTAACAAATGAATGTCTTAAATCCTGCTTACCATCCGTTTATTTAAACAATGCTCCACCCTTTCCATCCTGTCGCACCAGTGTCACAGACAGAATTGTGATATTTAAATCATGTAGTAGTAAGATGAGATAACATACAACAGATAAGAGATAAGATATTTATGTCACTGTTGCATGAACAGTGAAAAGCAGTTTAGCAGCAATTGCATTAGATCATAAAAGACTGTAATTAATTATACTAAGTTATACATGTGTATATACCTACATACACATACTTATATGTGCACATCTAGACACATACAGGGATCCCTCACTTTCCACGGTTAATTCACACATTTACAGACTATACACATTTTCTCATATACACACATATTCACTTCTATTCACACATACACAGAAGGGGAAAATAATCAGGGAAATGGTAATATAATTTTATGAGTCTCTGTGTGTTGCCTTAAGACTGTGTTATACCCACCATTAGAGCGAATCAAAGGTTGTACAGAAACAATAACGGATTATTAAAATATCACCAATATAAAACAAGGTACTTGTAATAAAAAATATAAATTAAATATTGTTCAATCAATAAAAATGAGGAAAATATAAAAAGAACACTGCAAAATAATGCATTACAGAATTTAAAAATAGTGCAAAAATACAAAAAAATACATTTTTTTAAAAAGAGAAATCAATCAAATAGAATTACAGATGCAGATTTTAATCTGGCATTGAAAATGGCTGTTCTGTTTTCCTTTTATCTTTTTGATGACGCTCTTCAGATTGATGATAAGACAAGACAATGCAAATTAGTCATGTAACAAGAAGTAATTTGTTACAGCCCACAATGTGATATCCCGGTGTAACCCATATAAATACATGGTTACTAATTTTATTGGAAAAAAACCCTAATTTCCAACGCTCCCTGAAAGCACTATAGTTTTGCTAGTCCCCTTGAACGCATCATAAGCACATGCTGCATGCACCTAGCTAAGCACAGCAGAGCGTGCTGCAGAGCAGGACACACACAGCGCACTCGACAAGCTACACAAGTGAGTCAAACGATCCAAAATGTGTTTAAGTGAACTTTTAACAAGTTTAACTAAGTTTATGTACTTTTCAGAGCCTTGTATGTGTTTTGTTTTCTCTCAATCAAACCGGGTGGAGTGTGTTTGTTTTCCTGGAAACTCTGGTGAGTCATTACAACATGAAGCTAGCTTAAAAACCTATGCTAACTTTACACATGGTGACTTTTAAAACTGTGTGCACTATTTTTTGTCTCTAAAAAGCTAAAACCAGTCGGAGTACACAACAAAGATTGTGCTGTGCACAAAATGAGCCTTACATTTTATTTTTCTAAAGTAAAGCTGATAAAGTAATGCAGATAAACACTTTTGTTTTGTATTACATTCCATTCAGTGCCTTTCATGCACTTTTGTCATTTCATTTATGTGTTATTTCATAGAAATAAGTTGTTAAAAACAATTAAGTTACAAACTTGAAATAATTTAATTTCATATGCCTTGAAAAAAAGGTTAAATAAATATTGTGGTTGTTGTTATGCTACATAGCAATACATTTTGAATTCATGGAAGTAAAACCAGTGTTAAAACAGCAATGTAAAAGAATTTGAACATTTTGCGATCTCATTTTATTTAGAAACTACTGTTAAGAAATATTTTATTCATTGTGTCTGTACTGCATGTGCAGACTGGATTTTTAGTGGACCTGGATCTGATCTTGAAGCTGGTTTCGGACACGGATGGCGAGCTAAACCCAGTGAGAACTCTTGGCGGATCCAGAAGCAGTGTGGCCAGCTGTTCTGGATGCGAGAGTAGATCTACAGACCCAACCACTTCAAATCACAGGATCCCAGATAAGAACAAATAAAACACCTTTATCCCAAACGGATCACAATCCTGGAAAAGACCCCCCGAATTCACACAAATCAAACCTTAAGGGTTCGAACCTCAGAGACTCTAAGCCTATTTTATTTTTATTTTGTAAAGAGCGTTCTACAACATTGTTTGCACTGTTTCTTGTGCTATTGTAAATTGTAATAAATCTGCCGGCTGTTCAACTTTAAATCTCCACAATTCATTCTACTCCTCTAGAACCTAGCATATAATCTAGCACAGCTATACTAAGCTGGTGTTACACCAGCATTCCATTTGGTATCAAAAATTTCCTTTAATTTACTATACATGTTGCATTTTTTTAACTTTCTCCACCAATGAATGCTAGGATATTACAGCAACTATTTCATTCTCCTTGAGGACCAAATATTCTCGCAAGTATGAAAAACCATTCTTGGCTAAGATTTGTTTCGATGCAAAATGAGATAAAAATGTACTGAGGTTATATGTTTTATGAAACAGCTGCATGTATGGGTATATCAGGGGAAGGACCTCACAATTATTGTAAACAAGTCGTGATTATATGGTTAATAAGATTATAAAACAAGTAAAAGAAATCAAATTAAAAGACAATACTGATTTTGAATTCAATTCATGAAAGAGAGAGAGAGAGAGAGAGAGAGAGACAGAGAGAGAATCATTGCAGGTTCATAAGCTCCTAATGAGAGTAGAAAAGGGAAAAAAAAACATAGGTCTACAGTCTTACTCTGTTGTGTATGTGAGTGATTAGGCAGTTACACAAGTGTGGACTTCAGCATAATCTTTCCACAAAAAGACTGTTCTGTTACTGTACACTGTCCTGCTGTAATTTCTTTGCAAGAGTTACAAACAGCAAAAAGTCAAAATTGCAAGTCATCAATTGTACATCTCTCTCTCTCTCTCTCTCTCTCTCTCGCTCACACACGCACACACACACACACACACACACACACACACACACACACACAGACACCAGTGATGTGCATTCACAGGAGCAGGGGAGGCAGAGCCTCTCCTGTCAATCTTAAAAAGATAAATAAAGAGCTAATCATAAAATATAATATATATTAATATTTGTCAGCTGGTATGTATTACAAACACCTTTGCCGTTCAATGACCCCCCTGACTGATGTATACATACATGTATATGTGTATATAATATCAATAAATACATATTCAACGCTATAAATGCTTATGATAACAGTATTCCAAAATAGTTCATAAGATATAAATAAAATATAAATACTGTACACACAAACAGATGCGCATGCATATACTCAAAGTGTGCACCTGACATAAAAATGTAACTAGTTTTGTTGGGTTGTTTTTATTTGTTTGGGGGGTTTTTTTGTTTTGTTTTGTTTTGTTTTTTTTTTGTTTTGTTTTTGCATAATTGGCTTTGTTTTGTGCATTTTCCTTAACTTTTTCATAATTTTTTCTTAATTTTTTTTTTTTCAATGAATATTTTTGAAAAACCCGCAATCCACTAAAGACGCAGAAACTGGAGCATGAAGTACGATCGCTGTATATATATATATATATATATAATGTTATATACATTTTATGTATATATACATTTTTTTTTTTTCCAATAAAGAATATCAGAATTTCCATATGCCCCATTGAAATACAGGGAGGAGCTGTGCGTGGAGGCAGTGCTTTGCTGTGCCACTCAGTGGATTGTGTCCCTCACAAATTGTGCTGGTATGCAATGCAAATAGTAGTCGCTGTCCCTCTGTGTATCCAAATGAAATGCTTTCAAACACTCAGATTATAGTGATCCCTCACTTTTCGTGGTTAATGGGGACTGAGACCCTCTACGAACGCCGAATTTCCACGAAGTAGGATTAGCACCCCTGAATGACATATATGTACATGTGTATTACGTGTATGATATATACATATATGTGTATATAATATCAATACAGTAAATACATATTCAACACTATAAATGATTATAATAAAAATTAAACATTCAAAAATAATGCGTAAGATGTAAATACAATATAAACACACACACACACACACACACTCACACACAAACACGCACCCATACGCGCACGCACATACAGACGCGCACCTCACATAAATATGCAAGTTATTATGTTGGAGGTGTTGGGGTTTGTTTGTTTGTTTTTTGTGTTTTTTTTGTGTTTTTTGCATAATTGGCCTTGTTTTGCAGCATTTGCCTGAACTTTTTTTCTATTTTTCCTTAGTTTTCTTATTTTCCGATGAATATTTTTGAAAAACCCACAATGCACTAAAGCCGCAGGAACTGAAGCGCAAAGTAGCGAGGGATCACTGTACAGTAGGCCCTAGATATTCACGGGGAACCATGGTTCTGGCCCCTCCCGCAAATGAAGATAAACCGCGAGTTCTGTGCCTGGAAGTAAAACCCCATGTATCATGTTACATGCGCGAATGATCAACCGGAAGTAAAATACTATGTATCTATTACATGCGCTAAAACATACTTCTTAAAAACATTCTATAGACAGTCTCACTCATTAATACAGTATTAATGTAGTCAAATGTAGTAGTGATTAAGAAAAACTTTTCAATTTTTACTGTTATATTTATTGATGATAGAATATAAACATTATACAGCATATACTGTTGTAAAGCACTAGTATTAAAGTCTTTTTCAATTATTATTCCAGTACAGTACCTAAGTTAATGTTTAAAATGTTTGTGTGTGAGATTTTATGTTCTGTAGCATGTTTAAAAAAACGTTACCAAAAGGATAAACTTCATGTCGTTTTAGATTGAATGTGACGTCTCCAAGATGGTGCTGCCTAGAGGGCGACGCCGCGAAGTTCTCAAAGTCAAATTGTTTCTTTGTTCGTTTTAATTTGTTTTGTATGTTGTTGTTTGTTTGTTTTTTGCACTATGCCCGTCTATGACCGGTCAACCCTACTACAACTATGAGAGCGCAGTGTTTTTGGACATTTAGAACTGAGCACGCCCAACTCCTATCCTGAGCTACAGGCTATGGCAGCTCAATGCTAGCCGCACCCCGGATAACAATAAGCCCAGTAAGAGCGTGGCAAGTGGGAAGGGACTGAACGACGATTCCGGCACTTAGTTAGCAGTGGAAGGTTAGCACTTCCGGTCATCCCAAGGGGGACTTCACTGTTGTCCTGGGAGTCTTCAATGGCCATGTTGGCAACGACAGTGTGACCTGGAAGGATGTGATCAGTTGGTATTGACTCTCCAATCTGAATCAGAATGCTGTTTCATTGTTGGATTTCTGTGCTTGCCACGTTTTGTCCATCACAAACACCATGTTTGAACATAAGGTGTCTATAAGTGTACTTGGCATTAGGACACCCTTAGCCACAGTTTGATTTGTGGAAGCATATTCTGGACAGAGGAGAGAAGCTTAGCTGTCAACTTCACTTCAGGAGAAGAGAGGAACTGAGCTGTCAACTGATCATCACCAGGTGATGAGCTGGCGCTGATGGCAAGGAGGCTGCCCTCCAGACCTGGCAGGCCCACGCATGTTGTTAAGGTCTCCTAGTAACATTTGGTGGAGTCTCCTGTCAGAGAGGCAAAGCTTCAACTACACCCCGGAGGAGGTGGGTTATTGAGGTAGCAGCCTATAGCTGAGGCCGGAAGATCATCGGTGTTTGCTGTGGCAGTAACTCCTGAGCCCGGTGGTGAGCACCTATGGTGAAGGGGCCGTCCAGCTGAAAAAGATCATCATCACCTATCAGGCCTTATTATTATTATTATTATTATTATTATTATTATTATTATTATTATTGTGGATGCTTCTATAGCGCAATTCCATACACATGTATGCTCAATGTGCATGAGACCCCAGTGCTCCCTGCGCTCCGGGCATCCATTGCCACTGTACAGCACCAGTTGTTGTGTTGTTCTATTCTTTTGATGCTGAGCACCAAGCAGGAAACAACAACTCCCAAATTTTAATGCCTTGGATTCAAACTCCAACCCTCTGTGGATGATGAAGACCCTGATGGATTGGTTTGGGTGTGGATGGGGGGGGGGGGGGTGTCCCACCACCCGTCACTGGAGCTGAGATCTCTGATGTAGTCAAAAAGCTCCTGGGTGGTCGGGCTCCGGGACTGGATGATATCCACCCTGAATATCTCAAGGCTCTGGAAGTTGTAGGACTGTCCTGGTTGATATGTCTTTGCAACATCACATGGTCATTGGGGGCTGTACCTCTGGACTGGCAAACTGGGGTGGTAGTCCCCCCTTTTAAATATCTAGTGTCTAACTCGGAAACCCCTAATGGTAAATTTCGACTCTAGACATTTTCTTATAATTGCTCTATATTTAGATAGTTGATAATTTACCTACAAAGCTCAATCTTTTCCTCTAAATTTTGTAATTCTATTCTGTAAAACTTGTAGAGTGAAATTCAAATAAAGTTGTATTGTATTGAATTGTATTAAAAAGGGGTCGGGAGGGTGTGTTCCAATTATCAGCCTACACGGGAAGTCTATGCAGGCTGATGGAGAGGAGGATCTGACCAATAGTCAAACCTTAGTTTCAGGATGAACAATAAGGTTTTCGTCCTGGCTGCAGCACTCTTTAAGATAAGATAAGATAAGATAAGATACAGCTTTATTAATCTCACAATGGAGAAATTCACTGTTACAGGCTCTTGAGGTACTATCAGTAGGGGGTGCAAAAATAGATACAAGTACAAACATACACACATACATATATTATATAAGTAAATAAATAAATAGATACATAAATAGTATAAATTACTAAACAATAAAGAAAAGAAAAGAATGGAGCAACTTTATAGATTGGCCTATATTAAAGTGTAATGTATCTGAGGGCAGAGTAGATGGGTTGATATGGTTCACAGTCAGTGGGGTAGATGTGGTTGATTAAAGTGCGCGGGGGTTTTTATTGCACATAACCGGTATTTTCACAGACAGTTACAAAGTGGCGTTGTACAGTCTGATAGCGGTGGGAATGAACGACCTGCGGTAGCGCTCCTTCCTGCACTGAGGATGCCTCAGTCGTACACTGAAGGAGCTGCTTAGCTCCTCGACAGTCTGGTGCAGTGGGTGAGAGCTGTTGGACAGGATGGATGTGAGCTTTGCTACCATCCTCCTCTCACTCACCTCCTCCACAGAGTCCAGTGGGCAGCCGAGGACAGAGCTGGCCCTCCTGACCAGCTTGTTCAGTCTCTTTCTGTCCCGCTCTGTGCTGCCCGGGGCCCAGCAGATGGCAGCGTAGAGGATTGCAGAGGCTACCACAGAGTCATAAAATGTCCTGAGCAGAGGTCTGCATATGCCGAAGGACCTGAGTCTCCTCAGAAGGTGGAGGCGACTCTGGCCCTTCTTGTACAGGGCGTTGGTGTTGTGGGACCAGTCCAGTTTATTGTTAAGGTGAACACCCAGGTACTTGAAACTGTCCACTGTCTCAATGTCCTGTCCCTGGATGTTCACTAGTAAATGTGTGTGTGTGTGTGTTTGAGTGCTTCTCCTGAAGTCGACCACCATCTCCTTCGTCTTCCTAGTGTTCAAGCACAGGTGGTTGCGCTCACACCAGTCCACGAAGTCGACGATGACCGACCGGTACTCCAGCTCGTTCCCCTCTGACACACGGCCCACGATGGCGGAGTCGTCCGAGAACTTCTGGAGGTGGCAGCTGTTTGTGTTATATATGAAGTCCGAGGTATAGATGTTAAAAAGGAAGGGTGAGAGGACGGTGCCCTGCGGTGCCCCCGTGCTACAACTCTATATGCTCTTCAGGATTTTGGAGAAGGTATGTGAGTTTGCCCAATCTGTCCACATGTGTTTTGTGGATGTAGACAGAGCTTTCACCCGTGTCCCTTGGGCTATCTTGTGGGGTGTACTCCAGGAGTACGACGTATAGGACCCGTTGCTACGAGCCATTCTGTCTCTGTATCACCGGAGCCAGAGCTTGGTCTGCATTGGTAACAACAGGTCAAATTTATTTCTGGTGAGGGTTGGAATCCGCCAAGGCTGTCTTTTGTTACTGATTCTGTACATAATTTTTATGTACAGACTTTCTAGCCGCAGCCGCTGCATTGAGAGGTTCTGGCTTGGTGCTTGTACTTTATATTTCCTTTTACAATCCACCTTATCAAAATGGAAGATTATTTCTAAGCTGAGAAAATTCTGTACTTTCAATCAAAACAAGAGATAATAACGAAAGGAAGACCAACGCAGTTGGAACAAAATGTAACCTCAAATGAAATTCATGCTTCGCATGTTTGTGTAAATAATGCCGATATGAGATATGAAACACAACACGTTGTCTGTTGTTAATAAAATGATACTATACTTTTTGAATCATTTGTATTTGTAAATCTGACTCGAATCTGACATTCTCACACACACACACACACACACACACACACACACACACACACACACACACACACACACACACAGTTAACAAATGAAAACCTATAGGTTGAGAGTCTTTTATCAATGTGAGCATATTTTGCTGCTGTATTTATTGAATATTTGGCATCCCACACATTCTTGCTGTGAAATGGGTATGTAATCTGTAAATAAAAAAATAATAATAATAATTAAAAAAAAAAAAAAAAAAAAAAAGTTGTTCTCAGTGGAATTATGTGAATTTATGTACTAGTATAGTGACCTCATATCAGCTATGGTACTATGTTTCGACAGTCCATTTTAACACACACGCACGCACATACGCACGCACGCACGCACACACACATACACACACACACACACACACACACACACACACACACACACACACACACACACACACACACAACACACACTTTTTGTGGTGCAATACCACTCTTGAACAGAAAATTTAAACAAATAAAGAAAATAACTGGGAACTGTATCACCATTAATACTGATGACTCATTTCTCTACACAATCTTAGTTTGGTTAATCTATTTTTCGATGTTTTACATAACTGTACTGTTTTTAGATTACATTGGCAAATATCAGTGTTTAAAAAGAGGTGGCTGTGATATTTTTAAAATATTGAATTTCTACTGCCTTAACACCAAATCTGAAAGAGTAATATCTAGAAGATCTGATGCAATAACTGGAAGATTCCTCACATATTACAGTGGTTTGTTTACAAAGAGAAAAGATCGACTATTTGGACTAGCTCGTGTAAATTGATTAATTCAGATTACGGGGAGGCTGGCACCCATCTCAACCAGCTCAGGGTGAGGGCGGGGTACACCCTGGACAGCTCACCCAACACACAACCGTTCGTATTCACACAAACACCTAGGGGTGATTTGGAATAACTGATTAACTTACTGTGCGTGTTTTTGGACTGTGGGAGGTAACCCATGCAAGCACAGGAAGAATAGGCAAACTCCGCTCAGAAATGCCCAAACTGGGAATTGAACCCAGGACCTTTGTCCTTTGACGTGCTCATGGTAGCTACTTCACCACCGTGTCACTAATCTTACCAAGTGAAAAAATATTTAGAACATAGTCATATTTATCTTGTATTTTCTATTACAGAAATCAAATTGTGTGATTATTTAATTAATTTCTAAATATTTTAACCTTTCTATTCTAATTCTAACTCTTTGTGTCAGCTATATCTCATCCTGATGCTTTAAAAAAGTCTATAATAACATTGTGTTGTGGTCTGTGCTAGTTGGCGGCTTTTAACTCTCTTTCTCTCTCGCCCTATACACTGCAGGCACTGGCGAGGGGCATGGCTGTCACATGCAGGCAAAATCCAGAGAGCGCACCTGAATTCACTCAGCCATCAACGAGCTATAAGGAGGAGCCACGCACTCCCCTCCAGCATCAGAAGATTGTTCCCTCCATGCGTCTCCCCAGTAATCTCTCTGACTCCTGGTTCCCAGCTTCTTGCTCGACCAGTCTCCCACGTTGATATTCACCCAGTGATTTTGGTTTCCATGTTTTTTCCCCTCACCGCCATGGTGATCACAACTTCCCATACTCCAGTGCTTCCCCTGTGCTCAATAAAAGTCATTGTTTCATCGTGCTTAGTTTCCTGCATCCTTGGGGTCAACTGATATGCTCCCAGCATCACAGAATCTTCTGACTGGAAACATGGACCCAGCGAAGACTGCCCAACTCCAGCAGGCATTATCCCACCAGGGAATCTTCTTGCAAAATCACAACTCCACCCTGCACCAAATTCTGAACAGCTTCCAAAAAAACAGCTCGGTGTAAGGATGGACATCGTCACCACCCAACTCACCACCATGTCCCCGCCCACTCACCTTTCACAATGCCAGCCCTACTCCCCATGCGCCGACAGCCGCTTATCCCCACATCAGCCAGGTATTCGGGCACAATTGGCTCATGTGCACAGTTCCTCCATCAGTGTTTGCTCATCTTCAGCCAGCAGCCGCTCTCATACTCCACCAACCAAGCCAAGACCGCTTTTGTTATGAACCTACTCATAGAGCAAGCCTAGTCCTGGGCGCTAGCGGTCGCCACCCATACCCCGGAGTTATGCACGCACTTTGACCAGTTCGTGCTGGAGATGAAAAAAGTCGTCGATCATTTGGCGAAAGGGGAGGACGCGAGCAGTCAGCTACTGTGAATCAAGCAAGGCTCGCAATCGGTGTCGGAGTATACAATCAGATTCCGGATACTCACCAGAGAAAACGGCTGTAATGACCCCGCAGTCCTGGGGGCCTTCATGCAGGGGCTGAATGAGAGGCTGAAAGACGAGCTCGCGGTGCAAGATGAGACAGCGACTCTCGACGATTTGATATCCTTGACCTGGACAACCGGCTAAGAGAGAGAGACAGATCGGATTAGTTTCATTTACCCATCCTCGAGCACCTCCTTGAGACCCAACACTGCCTCACCTCGAACCTCCTCGCAATTCCCCCCTCCGAGAGAGGATGTCTCCTCTATTGTCAGCTGGGCCGCACTAGGCTGACAATAGAGGGGAGGCATCGGCAACTGAGCAACTGTCTCTGCATTTACTGCGCAGAAAAGGGGCATTACCTCGCCCAATGCCTGGCAGGGTCCGACAACTAGGAGAGGAGCAGCGACGAGAGAACCCTCCATGATGCCCGCAAGTTCAAGGTATGCTGCACTCCGCACAACGCACCCACTCAGTCGACATATTCATCAACTCAGGCACCGACGCTAATTTCATTGATTTGGGGATGGTTGAGCGCCACGTCCTATGTACCTGTATACAAACTTGAAACCCCCAAAGAGGTAGTAGCCACTGACGGCCGACTCATAGCTCGTGTCACTCACAAGACGAAGCCTGTCAAGCTCAGTCTATTCGGGAATCACCATGAGTGTTTGGAGCTGTTTGTCCTCTCCGCCCCTCTCTCTCCCCTGGTGCTGGGGTGGCCTTGGCTGCAGACCCACAACCCCCACATTGACTGGCGTACCCTCACCATACGCAGTTGGAATGACTACTGCCTCCAGCACTGCGTACTGGTGGCCGTACCCCCCCCCCCCCAAGTTTCACAAACCCCGGTCAACCTGGGAGATATGGACTTGGCTGGCATCCAGAGGGAATACCACGATCTGAAAGAGGCATTCAGTAAGGACCGGACTCGTTCCCTACAACCTCATCAACCATACGACTGCGCCATAAATTTACTCCCAGGTTCCACGCTCCCTTCTCAGCAACTATATAACCTCTCAAAGCCGGAGAAAGAGGCCATAGAAACCTATATAAACGAGTCACTGACTGCAGTTCTCATCTGGCCCTCATCATTCCTGGTACGAGCCGGGTTTTTCTTCATAGATAAAAAACACAAAACCCTGTGACCCTGCATTGATTACACAGGTCTGAACAGCATCACTGTCAAGAATAAGTACCCTCTGCCTCTCATAGACGCGGCCTTCACCGCTCTCCACAATGCAACCGTCTTTTCTAAGCTTGACCTCAGAAACACCTACAACTCAGTCTGGATTCGGGAGGGGGATGAGTGGAAAATGGCCTTTAACATGCCCCTGGGTCACTTTGAGTATCTAAGCATGCTGTTTGATCTAACCAACGCCTCGGTGGTTTTTCAAGCCCTAGTTAACGATGTGCTCAGAGACATGTTGAACCGCTTCATGTTCGTTTACCTGGATGACACCTGTTACGAGTATGTACCTATTGGGGGGGGGGGGGATATACTGTAAACATAATGGAAGAGAGTCACGTGGTGTGACTCAGCTGTGGGAGGCTGTAATTTTCCTTAGAGGACTGGAGTTGGGCAATCCAACAGAGGGGAGGAGCAACACAGACATGTTGGGACTTGTCTGAGCTTGCCTGGGCTTGTTCAACTTGGTTTGGGGAATCTATATTAGGGACCGGTGGCCGACTGGCTACAGTCTTCCAGGCTCCTTCAGTCTTTTACAGTCTCCTCCAGGCTCTTCGGGCAGATCATCCAAGGGGACTCATCGTGGCGGATCACCAAAAGGGGAAGTCATCCAAGGCGGATCATGGAACCACCGTTCGGGACTTCATCGACACAGTCCAGCATCCACGGCCACGCACCGCCCATGAGGGATGGCAAGCCTTTCCCTGCCAGCACATGCACCATCACTAAATTTACCCTGCTGCAGGGGCTTGGTGACTATGGGACCCTTGGTTAATTTGTATAGGGTTTAGGTCCAAGTTGTACATAATGTGACTTTTGTCTTATTTTGGTCATATTATTAAATTGTACATAGTTAATGCCATGGTCTGTTGTGCTTTGCTGGTTTCACAGGGCAATTTCAATCATCTAAATTCTCATATCCATAACAAGTGGGGGACTCGTCTGATAGACTCCATTAGGCATGCGTAACAAAAGTGGGGGCTCGTCCAATAGAATCCCTTAGGCATACATAACACACCCTAATCTTCTGTAAGGACCATGACACGCATCTCCGTCACGTGGGGTCGAGGGTTCAAGTACCTGATGGACTGGGAGGGGTATAGCCTCGAGGAACTTTCCTGGATTCCTCGTTCCCTAATCCTGGATCCAGACTTGTTGACAAAGTTCTATCATCGGTTCCCGGATAAGCCTGGTCGGGCACCAGGTGGTGCCCCTTTGGGGGGGGGGCTACTGTTATGATTTGTGCTAGTTGGCGGCATTTAACTCTCTTTCTCCCGCTCCCAATACACTGCAGGCACTGGCGAGGGGCATGGCTGTCACACGTAGGCAAAATCCAGAGAGCGCACACTCAGCCATCAACGAGCTATAAAGAGGAGCGGTGCACTCCCCTCCAGCATCAGAAGATTGTTCCCTCCATGCGTCTCCACAGTAATCTCTCTGACTCCTGGTTCCCAGCTTCGTGCTTGACCAGTCTCCCGCGTTGATATTCTCCCAGTGATTTTGGTTTCTGTGTTTTTTCCCCTCACCGCCATGGTGATCACAACTTCCCATACTCCAGTGCTTCTCCTGTGCTCAATAAAAGTCATTGTTTCATTGTACTTGGTCTCCTGCATCCTTGGGTCTGACTGATATGCTCCCGGCGTCACACATTGAGCTTTATTTATGAGGTGGACGTGCTATCCACTCTAAGAAAGTTCCGCAAATAATAATTTAAAAAAACAAAAAATACTTTAGATAAGGCTTTTAGTATATAGTGCACAGACACTAAATGGCACCACTTGATTGGTCTGCCCTCCACCATCTTTAAGGTATTTTGAAAAAAAAAAAAATTAAAAGAATTAAAAACATGGGGCGGTGGTGACCTAGTGGTAAGTTGCTGGATTACTGGATCCCAAGGTCAGGGGTGCAAGCCCCACTGTCAATGTTCGTCAATGCTGTCAGCACAGTGCAGCTAACTGGGTTATCAAAGGCTGGCCATGTCTTTTACATTCTATGAGAAGTGGCATGTAAAAGAACCATTGCTGACTTTCGTCGAGAGTAGCTACAATAGGTGTCAGCGTATTTATGCCCTGCAATGGCCTGGCAAGCTGTCCAGGGTGTACTCTGCCTTCACCCAGAGTTGGCTGAAATGGGGGCCAGTCTTATATATATATATATATATATATATATATATATATATATATATATATATATATATATACTGTATATGACAATTTGCCAAAGCCATATTTTACAAAATTGATAATTATGATTGGAAACACTGACATAGAACACAGTGTTAATACTTAATGATCTTCAAGACTTGCCACAATTAAAAATCCAATTGAATTGCATGATGTCACGCCGGGCATCTCCCAGTGCAGCTAACTGGGTTATCAAAGGCCGGCCATGTCTCTCACTGTCTATGGTGTGAGGCATGTAAAAGAACCATTGCTGACTTTCGACAAGAATAGGCTGCAAAGCCGTCAGCGTGTTTCTGCCCTGCGATGGCCTGGCGAGCTGTCCAGGGTGTACTCTGCCCTCGTCCTGAGTTGGCTGGGATGGGCACCAGCCTCCCCGCAACCCTAATTAGGATGACGCGGCTATTCCCTTCAGGGGTCACCACAGCAAATCATATGCCTCCATCTTCATGGAAGTCATATTAATGATTTGCATGTTTGATTTGGCATAGGTTTTTGTCTTTTGCCCTTCCTGACACAACCCAACCCAACACATTGACGGCTTTGAAGCTACTCTTGACAAAAGTCCGCAATGGTTCTTTTACATGCCTCTCACCATAGATATTTAGAGGCATGGCTGGCCTTTGATTATCCGGCTGGTGATACTCTCCAGTGCGCAGAGCCGGGGTAGGCAGTAAAGGATATATATATATATATATATATATATATATATATATATATATATATATATATATATATGAATATAAAATATAAAGTATAGAGGGAAAACTGCAATGGAGACCTACCGATAGACCATGATATTGCGCTGTAGACTTAATACTTGAAAACTTTAATCTTTCACCACGAAACATCATGATCCCATGCCACGCTACCCAACTCATACTAGACAAACACTTTACATCTGCACTTTAAATCAGATTAAAATTGCATCTGCACCTCACGTTGCATTTTTCCCCAACTCTGACTACCTCACTGATCCCTTTCTCCATAATCTCTACCCTGCTTCTCAACAAAGTCATGTCCTGGTTTGTCTTGCATTAGTTTTGTTGCTATGGTTTGTTTATTAGCGCTATTAGAGTTTATCATTACCATTATTGTTATTGCTACTGTCTACAGTACCTGGAGCACCGGAGAAACAACATTTCTTTCTACTACATGCTCTGTTTGTGGATAATTGGCAATAAAGTTGAGTTTGAGTTGAGTTGATAATCTTACTTCATATTTCAGTAGACAATGCCATGTATTCTGTCTGTTTTTTCCAATGAACAGAATTGCAGTAGATTTAAAGAAAGCTGATACATTTACATTTACAGCATTTAGCAAACGCTCTTATCCAGAGCGACTCACTGAATTGCTTTAAAGTCTCCATCAATGAATATATTTTTGTACTGGTTTGTTAGAACACAGACTAAGTATACCGTCAGTCAAATTCAGATGGCAGGTGTTGTGTGGGGTTTTTATTTTTAGTGGTGTGTGTTTGTATACAGCACAGTGTTTAATCTAAGTACTGTCTTCTTCTTTTCCTTTCGGCTTTTCCCTTCAGGGGTCGCCACAGCGAATCATCTGCCTCCATCTCACCCTATCCTTTGCATCTTCTTCTCTTACACCAACGACCTTCATGTCCTCCTTCACCACATCCATGAATCGTCTCTTTGGTCTTCCTCTAGGCCTTTTGCCTGGTAGTTCCAGCCTCAGCATCCTATTACCAATATACTCACTATCCCTCCTCTGTACATGTCCAAACCATCTCAATCTAGCCTCTCTGACTTTATCTCCAAAACGTCTTACATGTGATGTCCCTCTGATGTGCTCATTCCTAATCCGATCCATCCTCGTTACTCCCAAAGAGAACCTCAACATTTTCATCTCTGCTACCTCCAACTCTGCCTCCTGTCTTTTCCCCAGGGCCACTGTTTCTAACCCATACAGCATCGTTGGCCTCAACACCGTCTTGTACACTTTTCCTTTCATTCTTGCCGATACCCTCCTATCACACATCACACCGGACACTTTTCTCCAACCATTCCAACCTGCCTGTACACGCTTCTTGACCTCTTTTCCACACTCTCCATTGCTCTGGATTGTTGAGCCTAAGTACTTAAAATCCTCCACCTTTCTTATCTCTGCTCCCTGTAATCTCACCGTTCCTCTTTGGTCCTTGTCATTCATGCACATGTATTCTGTCTTACTGAGGCTAATCTTCATTCCCCTCCTTTCCAGGGCATACCTCCACCTCTCTAGATTTTCCTGCACTTGTTCTCTGCTCTCACTACAGATCACAATGTCATCTGCAAACATCATAGTCCATGGGGAATCTTGTCTAACCTCGTCTGTCAGCCTGTCCATCACCATAGTAAACAAGAAGGAGCTCAGAGCTGACCCTTGATGCAGTCCCACCTCCACCTTGAACTCTTGTGTCACACCAACAGCACACCTCACCACTGTCTTACATCTCTCATACATGTCCTGCACCACTCTAACATACTTCTCTGCCACTCCAGACTTCCTCATGCAATACCACAGTTCTTCTCTCGGCACCCTGTCATATGCTTTCTCCAGATCCACAAAGGCACAATGAAGCTCCCTCTGACCTTCTCTGTACTTCTCCATTAACATCCTCAAGGCAAACACTGCATCTGTGGTGCTCTTTCTTGGCATGAAACCAAACTGTTGTTCACAAATGCTGACTTCTGCCCTTAGTCTAGCTTCCACTATTCTTTCCCATAACTTCATCGTATGGCTCATCAACTTTATCCCTCTGTAGTTGCCACAACTCTGCACGTCTCCCTTGTTCTTAAAAATGGGCACCAGCACACTTCTCCTCCATTCCTCTGGCATCCTCTCACTCTCTAAGACCTTGTTAAATGTTCTTGTCAGAAAATCTACTGCTACCTCTCCTAGACACTTCCATACCTCCACCGGTATGTCATCAGGACCAACTGCCTTTCCATTCTTCATCCTCTTCAATGCCCTCCTCACTTCACCCTTACTAATCTTTGCTATTTCCTGGTCCTCAACAGTCACCTCTTCTACTCTTTTTTCTCTCTCATTTTCCTCATTCATCAGCTCTTCAAAGTACTCTTTCCATCCTCCCAGCACACTTCTGTCATCAGTCAATACATTTCCCTCTCTGTCCTTTATCAATCTAACTTGCTGCACGTCCTTCCCATCTCTATTTCTCTGCTGTGCCAACCTGTATAAATCATTTTCTCCCTCCTTACTTTCCAACCGAGCATACAAGTCATCAAACGCGCTCTGTTTGGCCTTTGACACTGCTACCTTTGCCTTACGCTGTGTCTCCCTGTACTCCTGTTTACTCTCTTCGGTTTTCTCAATGCCCCACTTCTTCTTCGCTAATCTCTTCCTTTGTACACACTCCTGCACTTCCTCATTCCACCACCAAGTCTCCTTATCTACTTTCCTTCCAGATGACACACCAAGTATTCTCCTACCGGTCTCCCTGATCACATTAGCTGTAGTTGTCCAGTCATCTGGAAGCACTTCCTGACCACCCAACGCCTGTTTCAACTCCTCCTTGAAGACAACCCGACACCCTTCCTTTTTCAACTTCCACCACTTTGTCTTCTGCTCTGCCTTTGCCTTCTTCACCTTCCTCACCATCAGCATCATCCTGCACACCACCATCCTATGCTGTTTGGCAGCACACTCACCCGCTACTACTTTGCAATCACTGACTTCCTTTAAATTACATCGCCTGCACAAGATGTAGTCTACCTGTGTGCTCCTACCTCCACTTTTATAAGTCACCCTATGCTCCTCTCTCTTCTGGAAGAAAGTATTCACCACAGCCATTTCCATCCTTTTTGCAAAATCTACCAACATCTGTCCTTCTGCGTTCCTGTCCTGGATACCAAACCTACCCATCACTTCCTCGTCCCCTCTGTTTCCTGCACCAACATGTCCATTGAAGTCTGCCCCAATGACCACTCTTTCACCTCTGGGGGTACTCTGCATCACTTCATCTAACTCACTCCAGAATCTCTCCTTCTCTTCTCGCTCACATCCTGTCTGTGGGGCATAAGCACTAACAACATTGACTATCACACCTTTAATTTATAACTTGAGACTCATCACTCTGTCTGACACTCTTTTCACTTCTAGAACATTCCTGGCAAACTCCTCCTTCAAGATGACTCCGACTCCATTTCTCTTCCCATCCACACCGTGATAAAAGAGCTTAAACCCTGCTCCTATGCTTCTAGCCTTGCGACCTTTCCACCTGGTCTCCTGAACACACAGTATGTCCAGCTTCCTCCTCTGCATCATGTCAGCCAGCTCTCTACCTTTTCCTGTCATAGTTCCAACAATAGTCCCTACTTTCAGTCCTAGACTCATGCCTTTCCTCTTCTCTCTCTGGCAACGGACACGCCTCCCGCCTCTCCTTCTTCGACGTCTTCGACCAACAGTAGTCCAATTTCCATCAGCACCCTGTTGGTTGATGGCACTGATGGCAGTCGTTGTTAACCCGGGCCTCGACCGATCCGGTATGTGATTCTTTCTTGTGATTCGCATAGTTTATTTGGCATTTGTTTTACGCCGGATGCCCTTCCTGACGCAACCCTCTGCATCTATCCGAGCTTGGGACCGGCGTGAGGGAGCGACACTGGTTTGCCCCCACGGCTGCATTGTTTAATCTAAGTACTGTATTACTGAAAAAGGTAAGCTTTCAGCCATCGTTTAACGATACCCAGTGTCTCAGCTGTCCAGGTGTCCAGAGGAAGTTCATTCCACCACCTTGGATAAGGAGTATAACTATTCTGGCAAAGAATAAATAAAATATTTGTTTAAAAAGAGTGGTGTCTACTGTGCTACTTTCCCAGTATCTTTCTTTTGGTAGTCATGTGGTGCAGAAATCTTCAAGTGGAAAGATCCCTGAAGATACTTATCTTTTATTTTGATGTTCTTTGTTACCCGCTTGGGGTATCAGCTATGTGCCCTTCACACAGATCAATGTATGTCCTCTTGTAGGAGGAGTTGCACTGATGATGATTTTCTGCCACTTGTAAAATATGTAATAGATTCTGGACTAATGACCCATGTCTTTAGAATAATTATGACACCCTTTCCGTCTTAAGATGTTTTATCTCTGATGTTTTCTCCAATATGTTGTCTCAGGTTATTAAATGGCACTGCACCACAGTACACGCAATAAAAAAAAATTGTGCTGCAAAGAGCAGGACAAAAGAACTGTGTGTCATTACACTGTAAAATAGTGAAGGTGATAATTTATTAAAATAATTTTTTGGACATACATTATAGAATTTTTCCTCATGTTTTCTTAAATATTTTATCAGGTTTTTAAAAACACATTACATCGCTGCAACACAGTACAATTCCGCTGTAAAACCAAATACTGTAATAAAAAATGGTTTTAGTTGTGAATCACAGGTCAAGGAAATTAAAGTACATGTCTGAATCGTCCTGATATCAAAATATTCGCTGGGTGATTAATATTTAACTTCACTTTTTGTAGTGATGATCTTAAGAAATCAAATGGCATAGTGGTTAGCACATTCACCTCACAACATGAAGGCCCTGGGTTTGAGTGAACAAGCTTCTCCTTGTGTGGGTTTCTTTTGGGTAGTCCAGTTTCCAACCAGAGTCCAATAACATACAAATCGAGGGTAATTGGCTGTTCCAAATTGCTCCTAGGCATGAATGTGATGGTGTAGGTGTGTGTTGGCCATGTGATGGACAGGCAAAATTGCACAGTTCAAGTTATTACCTGCTTTGAAAATCTATAATGCATAAAAAGTCACCTCCATATCAAGCTGAGTGGGGGTTGGGGAACAAAATACACACACACACACACACACACACACACACACACACACACACACACACACACACATACCGAGAGCAAAACGGATTTGTGTTTTTGTCAAGTAAAACCAAAATCCTACTTGCCATGAATACAAGTGGCATGTTTGGTCAGTGGTAAAGTAGATGGTAAGCTAAAGCACCTGATATCCACTGTAAAATATAATGGTGGATCAGTGGTGCTTTGAGGCTGTTTTCCAGTATGTGGTGCAGTGGTGCATTTTGTGAAGATTGATGGCATCATTCATTCAACTAACTACCGAGATAATGACCTCAAGCAGTTGTCCAAATCAATACAGAAATTTGTGCTGGGGTACCCATTTCGGTATCTAGATTTGAACCCTGATTAAAAAAACTGCCCTATGAACTGACCAAGGTATTCACCATGTACAAAACATAAGCATATTAAGGGAGTAATGAAGTCAGTCTTTGACAATAATATTCAATCTTGTTAGACATTACTGGACACTCAGCTGTATTCTTCTGTTTAATATTAATTTCAGTGTTTAAGACACTTCTGTATATATTAGAAAATCCTTCCCTCCATCTACATGCCAAATCGTTTAATCCTATTAGTGTCACAGGGAGGTTGTAACCTATCTCAGCTGACTCTGGGCAAAGGTGGAGTACATCCTGAACAGCTCACCAGTCCATCACAGGCCAATACTGTACATGCATACAACCACTCACAGTCACACTCACACCTAGGGGCAATTTGAAACAGCCAAGTATTATAATTTGCATGTCTTTGGGCTGTGAGAGGAAACCCATGCAAGCACAGAGAGAGAAAACTCCACCAAGAAATGCTTCTTACTGTGATGTGGAATTCTCTAACCACATGCTGGATGCTACAATGCTGGCCTCTTTCTGAAAATGCACTTTTTAATGCACTACTCAAGATACCGTTTTTGTAGCTTTTGTTATCCATAGTTTTTCATTTTAAAGTGGCACCAATAATTCTGTGGTTAAATTCAGGAGGTTATTTCTGCTCAGCTCCTTGGGCAGTGGTGGCCTAGAGGTATAGGGCGCTGGATCGCTGATCCAAAGGTTGGGGATTCAAGTCCCACTCTCCACAAGGTTGTCATTCTCCCCCCCAGTGCAGCGAACTGGGTTATCAAAGGCGGGCCAAGTCTCTCACTGTCTATGGTGAGAGGCATGTAAAAGAACCATTGCTGACTTTCGTAAAGAGTAGCTGCAAAGTCGTCAGCGTGTTTCTGTCCCTTGCTAAAAAGGGTTGTGACAGGAAGGGAATCCGACGTAAAAACCTCTGCCAAATCAAACGTGCGAATCAGATGATTCGCTGTGGCGACTCCCGAGAAAAAGGGAAAAAGCCGAAAGGAAGACATTTCCGCACAGCTCCTTAATCTATAGAATGTTGTATATTTTTTTCTGACTTTCTTACATCATATTTAATCATTCTATTCAAATTGTAACAAATTCTATAAGTTTGTGATAGTTCAGTTCTTTTGTTATCTATCTAGCGCCTGAGTCATGGGACAACCATTGGCGACCTGCCATGAAGGATAACGCCCTGGTTATCATCTTCATGGAGGTTTTCTTGACAGGATCAGTGCAGTGGTTTGCCATTGCCTTCTGCACAATGTGAACCTACGAGCAATTTTAGGACAGCCTACTGTGCATGTCTTTGAATTATGGGAGGAAACCGTAGCACCCGGAGGAAACCCACACAAGCACGGGGAGAACATGCAAACTCCGCATAGAAACGCCCAGGCTGGGGATTGAACCCAGGCCTTCTTGCTGTGAGGTGGACGTGTTAACCACTACGCCACCTTGCCACCGTTCTTGTGTTATAACGGGCATTTTTTGTTGTTTATATTCCATTTTTCACTTTTTTATTTTAATTCCGGGAGGTAGATATGGTTGTATTTCCTGCTGTGAACTGCATTGATAAGATTGTATCATATGAAATGTGAAGGAAAGAAGAAGAAGAAGAAGAAGAAGAAGAAGAAGAAGAAGAAAAAAAAAATCCTCTGAATTCCCGCATTGTGTTGGCAGACTCCTGCCTGCGTTCTTTCTAATAATGAGACAAGTACATGCTGATCCTGTGTGTTGCTGTCACTTTTTTGCCTCATGTTAGTTGTTGAATACAAAGTTGAATAAATTTAATTTCAAGCATTTCAGGGACATGCCTTCAAAGTTCTCTCCCTGACTAAAAACTCATTTGCCCATTCATTTTCTTCTGCATGTAACTAAGTTCATTCCCTGAATTAATCTCATCCTCTGGTGGCTGTATTGGAATTCATTAGCCTCAATCCGTGACTCGTTTACACAAAGCATATTTCCTTGTCTGAAAATCATTACAATGCTGTCTGATGTCTGCACTAGATGAAACTAATGAACAATGGGAGGAGTCAGGCATTAGCACTCAAAGCAGTCTGTGTGCCAGCATGGGATCCGAATAACTCACATGTTGAGCCACAAAAAAAAAAAAAAAAAAAAAAAAAAAATAAATATATATATATATATATATATATATATATATATATATATATATATATATATATATATTTGCATTTTATTTAAAAATTGGCTTGCTGGCGGTAAATCCTAGGGTTGGGGTCTTGAGTTCCACTCTCCACAATGTTGTCGCTGTCCCCCCAGTGCAGCTAATTGGGTTATCAAAGTCCGGTCATGTCTCTCACTGTCTATGGTGAGAAGTTCATGTAAAAAAAAACATTGCTGACTTTCGACAAGAGTCACTGCAAAGCCGTCAGCATGTTTCTGCCCCTTGCTAAAAGGGTTGTGTCAGGAAGGGTATCCAAAAGACTTTTCATTAGAAAGATGGAGTCAACCAGAAAGTCTTTGTGCACATAAATCAACTTTCACAAACGAAAAATTTGTGCATCAAATAATTCATTTCATGCACTTACTTGACTTCAATAAATTCAAGTTTGGAGGGGGGGTGGCAGTAGTGGTCAGGTGTTAGGGTGCTAGATTACTGATCTCAAGGTCAATGGTTCAAGCCCCACTTTCACTGGGTTTTCACTGCAGTCCCCCAATTGCAGCTAACTGGGTTATCAAAGGAAGTTCATGTCTCTTACTGTTTATGATGAGAGGCATGTAAAAGAACCATTGCTGGCTTTCATCAAGGCAGCGT
Organism: Plotosus lineatus; assembly: GCA_024760905.1. NCBI lineage: Eukaryota > Metazoa > Chordata > Actinopteri > Siluriformes > Plotosidae > Plotosus > Plotosus lineatus. Next base: position 31,373,177 of record CM045741.1, read on the forward strand.
GTTTTTTGCCCCACGATGGCTTGGTGAGCTGTCCAAGGTGTACTCTGCCCTCACCCAAGTCAGCTGAGATGAGAACCAGCCTCCCCATGACCCTGCTTCGGATTAAGTGGTTTAGAAAATGAATGAAAGGATGAAAAATTGTGATTTGAGACAGTTGAATCATATCTGACCAATTGTAAGTACAGTCTGTCCTAATCAGGTATCTTGGCTACACAATCAGGACAATAATAACCCCCTAAATGTAACCCCAGTTAAAATATAGTTTGAATAGTGGTATAAACATGACCCTGTGTATTTTAAGTGACCCCTCCAACAACTTAAGTGGGGCCGGTGGCATAGTGGTTAGAGTGCTGTGCTCATGATCAGGAGGTTGTGTGCTCAAATCCCAGTTAGATCCCCACTGTGCCAAGACCCCTGGGCAAGGTCTCAACCACAAGTGGGCCTCTGTTCACCCAGCAGCATAAATGGGTACCAGTAAAATATACTTGGAAGATAACCTGCGATGGATTAGCACCCCATCCAGGAGGACTTGAACTTCTGGTAGCTTCATGTTATGGAAACCAGGGAGAAGCACCGGCCTGATGAGCCACAATGGCTCAGGTGTAAAAAGCCCAACGGACTTCACCTTTATCTCCAATGACTTTAGAAATACTTCTACATTTCCACGGTGTTCCAGGGTTAGCATTTGCGTATCTCAATTTAAGCTTTAAGACCACCTGGGGGACAATTAGACTGTATTTTGGTGTTGATCATTATTACATAGTCAGTCTCGTTGTAGTCTGAATCTGTTCGAGTAAATCCTATGCCAGGATCACATTAAGTTTAATAGGATTAATAGGATTTATGGGCACAACCTTGTAAATTGGTTGTAGTAGTAGCAGCATTCCACTACATTATTTAAAGCACAGAATTGAGCGTGTTATTTGCTTTGCCCCTGAAGCACAATAACAGGTGTATATTTTGTGTATAAATGGTGAGAATACACAAATGTGTTTCTGTAAGCTGCTGCTCATCTTATGTTTGTTTGGTTGGTACAGTTCAGATATTAACTAAATGATTACTGGGCAGGTTTTCCTGAATCGGACGGTATAACATATGGTATCATTGACTTATTTGGCCTGTGGGATAGGTTAGAGAGAAATGTATGAAATATAGCACCAGACCATTAGATCTTGTAATCATGGTTAGTTCGAGATTCTATGCAGGGCATTATGTGCAGCTTGTCTCTCACACACTCACTCACTGTGTGTGTGTGTGTGTGTGTGTGTGTGTGTAACTCTCTTGATCTGTCTCACAAACCACAAACTTGCACACATCCACACACTCTCTGAGTGTAAAGCTGAAGAAGACAGGAATTGGTTAAATGGGCCACCAATACAAATAAAATATTTATTTAAAGAGTTACCACAATATTTTTCTAGGTTACAACCTCGCTTTGATTAAACTTATAGAAATCCATTTTCTGCCTTTCTGCTTGTGTACATTATAAACCTGATCTTGAATATTAAAAATAAACCAATCAATAAATAAAACACTTAATACTAGTCTCAAGGCATAGGTGCTGAAGGTGTGTCAGTAACCACAGTCATGTGAACATGAATTTCCCTTCGTACAGCTACAGAAATTTACATAGCCATAAATATAAAGATGTTAACAACTGTCAGAAACTTGTCAGTTTCTGACATTTCTGAGAAGCTATTTGATTTCGTATACTTTGAGAAAAACATTTAAAAATCTGATACACCTCAACAGCGAACCGGAGAGATCAAGCCAAAGTTCAAGCTAGAATACATTCCTTGGGAGAAAAAAAAATGAGCCATGTCTGTCTTTCAAAATTTTAGTAATTATTGACTATAACAATTTTATTGAATATGTGTGCCAATTCTATTAAATAGTCAATATGAAATTGCACGGGTGGTGGTGGTGGCCCGGTGGTGGACTACCAGTGGTGGACTACCGATCACAACCTTGAAGACCACTGCAGCTAAATGGGTTATCAAAGACATGGCCGGTCTTTGGTGAAATGCATGTAAAAGATCCATTGCTGATTTTCATCGAGAGTAGGCTGCATGGTTGTCAATGTTTCTGCCCTGCAATGGCCTGGCAAGCTGTCCAGGGTGTACTCTGCTCTCACCCAGAGTCAGCCGAGATGGGCTCCAGCCTCCCCGTGACTCTTATATGTTTAATTAGGAATCAATGGCTCAGAGAATGAATGAATGGATATAGAATTGCAATGTTGCAATATGGAAATGTCCAAATTCATTCACTTGTAATTGACAGCCTCCCAAAGTTCAGTGGTGTTATTAAACTTTCCTCCAACTAATTTGTGTTGGACATATGCCCAGATGTTCTCTACTGGATTCAAATATTGACTTTGTCCCAGCCAGAACAGGAGCTTGATGCTTGAAAGCTTTGTCCAGCCAAGGTTTAGTGGCCTTGACGGTGTAGGCTGGGGTGTTTAGTTATAACACTAATTATTTTTATATAAATTAGCTGGTGTTCAGACAAACCATCACCATGAACTTTTAATTATGTATTCTTGGCTGTTACTCTCCTTTGCTGCTATACCTAGAAATATGTAATGTCAATGTTGGCTCAGGTTTTTTGTCCAGAAGTGTGTGAAATCAAAATCAATGATTAGTGGCAATGATTATGGCCAGCCTATAGAGACAAAGATCATGGAAAACAAGCATGATTATGAAAATTATCGCTCATTAGCTGAATGGTAACAAGCAGTGTTTCATAAACTTTTGTTAAATAAATAAATAAATAAATAAATACATTTTTAAAAACAATAGCAGGTCTAATCTCACAATCCTAGTCTCATTCCAGGAATTTCACAAGGTTACAGAATACTTGTAGCCTTGGGCTTCAATACTCAAGCCAAAAATCTCTCTGTGTTCCTACTATGACACTATAGCCCAGTGCTTCTCAAATAGTGGGGCGCTGAGGGGGGCGCGTGTGACCCAGGAGAACATGCTTTTTTTTCCGCCGTACTACAAGAAAGTGTAATTGCACATCCACTCCAGTAGTTGGCAGTGGCGCCCTCATTGCCCATTGTGCGCAGCGAGTATTAACTCTACTTTATTAACATCCTACCTTTGTGAGACTGGTTTCTCTGCTGTTGCTGCACTGAAGACCAAGTACAGGTCCCAGCTAAACATTGAGCAGGAGCTGAGAATTGCAGTGTCATGCTTCAAACCTCGCTTTGAGAAGCTGTGCGCTGCAAAACGTGCTCATTGTAGCCATTAATCTTGGCTTCCTCATTTTGAGAAAAAAAAATCAGCACAAATTGTTCTATTTGTTCTTGTTTTGTAGGTTAAAGTGTTTATATATTGTGCTCCTGAGTTAATGTTTCTGAAGTCAATTTGAATTAATTATTTATTGATTTTATTTTCAGCAGCAAATGGTGTGGTAAGTTTGTCAAAAATGTAACAAGGATATTATTATTTTTTAATTTAAGGCAAATTGATGCACTTTCTTTTACAGACTAATAAAAAATGTTTAAAAAGTTATTCTTGTAAGTTGAACTATATCTCTTTCTTTTTGTTTTATTTATGTTAACAAGGATACGATATAATGAAGAGATATACCTGTAACTATATTATAGAAAAAAGTTATAATTTATAGTTGCGGCGGAAAGTGGGTGGTGGGGGGGGGGCGCGAATTGTTTTCTTCTTGCTAGGGGGGGCGTAACAGAAAATAATTGAGAAGCACTGCTATAGCCCAACCTATTTCCAAGTCATTGCAAGCCTCGACAATTGACGCAACCCGATGGTCGGCAGTCTTCCAAATCCCTCGAACTACGAAACAGTGGCGTACATATTTTACTTCCGTAATACAGTGCGTGATACCAACCACTGCCAAAAAAACAGGGTTCGTATGTCGGAAACAAAAACAAAAACAGCTGACACAGCATGGGTACATGCCATTTTGAATGACTTGGAAATGCTAAACATCATTGATGATGGATATGTTACCAAAATAAGACGCAAGATTTGCTACAAGTATATCGTAAAAAAATTAGGGAAGAAGCTGTTCTACATTTATTAAAACCCTGGGAATTAACAAAATAATATTATAGTAATAAAATAGATTTACATGTCTTAAAGTTAGCAATTAGTGAACATTCCAGTTCAGCCAGTTACAGGTTCAAGTTGGTGCTACTGGTGTTTGATGAAACATTGCATGTTGATGTATTAAAAGTATTCCAGCAGTTTTATGAGAACAATGATGAATATTTGAATTAAAATTTAATGTTTCAAAATAAATACTCGTGTTGTCAATAATTTAATGCTTTAACATTAGAAAATTCATCAATACATAAAATATTATACACATGTACTGAACTTAAAAGCACAAATCTAACTGATTCAATAACAGGCTTCTTTAATAATTTACTTGGACTTTAGGGAACCATTTTGCACAACCTGTGGTTTACGCAACTCGTTTTCAGCTGAACAAACGTTGGGTTACCAGAGTCATTCACCCGTGAACCATAAACTGGCTCCCCAAATTATTTAAATGTCGAGGTCTGCATTGCATGATATATCAATGCACAATGCAGTTAAAAAACTAAAAGGTGACAGTCATTTATTTACATTCACTCATCAAAGCAAACACGTGCAGTTGTTCTTAATGAACTATTCATTTAAATTGGCCATCCAGCAAACACAAGGTGTACAACTATGTGCATAATTTGTCCATCATGGCAAGCAAAAGCAAGCACTTGTGCAACTTTTTACATAGAGAGTCCAGACATTCTGAATGAGCACTATACATGTATGGTTTAAATCTTCAACTGGAGCAATTTTTTGTTGTTTTGCAAATATGTTATAGGGACTTTTGTTTTCTTAGATTTTTCCTTTTTTAATACATAAAATGTAAGCAAACCTTAACCTGGTAGTTAAAACAGTTTAGCTTTTGATTGAGTTGAATCATTTTTGCAATAGACTGAGAGGAAAGTTAATAGAAGAGCTCCCCTTTGTCATCTTCTTAGCCCACTACATAACCCTGGCAGAAACTGATTACTCTATAGAAATGACAAATGTAAATGGAATCATTTTATAAAATGTCTTTTTGAAATCTCTGCTTCGTGCCTGCTGATGTTTCTGGGATCTGTCATCGTCTTGCCCCATTTAAAAACACACATGTCTCATGCCCTGTTTCAGACAAAATATGGAAGCTCATCACCAACCAACACTGTTCAAAGGCTTTTGAAAACTTTTTTATTCATCATGTAAATTTATATTTCCTAACATTTCATGCCTTTGACAGGCTGCTAATATACACAAGAACAGCAGAGCTCTTGTCACAGCAACATATATACAATACATATATACATATCACACTCACCTTTGCTCGCAATACCCAAGCAATTATGGCCAGAACATGCAAACTCCACATAGAAACATCCTGCATATAGACCTTAAAGTGCCAGTTGATAACCCGTCTATCATTACATTGCATAAATTGTAGCAAATTGCAAACATACCAGTGGAATTAGTTATTTTTCCTCAGTACTTGATTGTTTCTGCAAGAAAAGCGATCCACTATGGGAAAATATGTTATGTCATTTATTCTAGTGACAGTCAGCCCGGGTCGACAGTGAGCGAAAAGAGAGAAAGACTGACTGATAGCATACCATAGCTGAATTTTCTAATGAATGTGATTTGTTATATTTAGCCTTTGTTGTAAGACCATTCTACCACACTCTGGTTTGTGCCAAGAAATGTTATCTGAAACATATCAGAGCATGTCTAAAACCTTGGATATAAACAAGTACAATCCAGGTATCTATTATTTTACAAACCAGCTCTTTACTAAGAAATAGACTGCCAACCTATCATATGTCAAGCCATCTAATGGCATTAGCGAAGCCTATCGTAAATGAAGAAAATTCAGAAATGAGTGCAGCATATGGGAGAAATATCTGGAAAGTTTCTGGATTAGAAGCAAATAACTGACATGCAATTCAAACTGAAATAACCAAGAACACCCAAGTGGGAAGTTTGACATTATAGATAGCTGCATATTGGAGACAATATAGATTTTGAGAGATGTGGTAAAGTTGATGAGCCATACAATGAAGTTATGGAAAAGAATAGTTGAAGCTAGACTAAAGGCAGAGGTCAGCATTTGTGAACAACAGTTTGGTTTCATGCCAAGAAAGAGCACCGCAGATGCAGTGTTTGCCTTGAGGATGTTAATAAAGAAGTACAGAGAAGGTCAGAGAGAGCTGAATTGTGCCTTTGTGGATCTGGAGAAAGCATATAACAGGGTGCCGAGAGAGGAACTGTGGTATTGCATGAGGAAGTCTGGAGTGGCAGAGAAGTATGTAAGACAGTGGTGAGGTGTGCCGTCGGTGGAACAGAAGAGTTCAAGGTGGAGGTAGGACTGCATCAAGGGTCAGCTCTGAGCCCCTTCTTGTTTGCTATGGTGATGGACAAGCTGACAGACGAGGTTAGACAAGATTCCCCATGGACTATGATGTTTGCAGATGACATTGTGATCTGTAGTGAGAGCAGAGAACAAGTGCAGGAAGATCTAGAGAGGTGGACGTATGCCCTGGAAAGGAGGGGAATAAAGGTTAGCCTCAGTAAGACAGAATACATGTGTACGAATGACAAGCACCCAAGAGGAACGGTGAGGTTACAGGGAGCAGAGATAAGGAAGGTGAAGGATTTTAAGTATTTATACTCAACAATCCAGAGCAGTGGAGAGTGTGGAAAAAGAGGTGAAGAAGCGTGTGCAGGCCGGTTGGAATGGTTGGAGAAAAGTGCCTGGTGTGATGTGTGATAGGAAGGTATCGGCAAAAATGAAAGGAAAAGTGTACAAGACGGTGTTGAGGCCAGCGATGTTGTATGGTTTAGAAACAGTGGCACTGTGGAAAAGACAGGAGGCAGAGCTGGAGAAAGCAGAGATGAAAATGTTGAGGTTCTCTTTGGGAGTAACAAGGATGGATAGGATCAGGAATGAGCACATCAGACTGACAGCACATGTTACAGGTTTTGGAGACAAAGTCAGAGAGCTAGATTGAGATGGTTTGGACATGTACAGAGGAGGGATAGTGAGTATATTGGTAGTAGGATGATGAGGTTGGAACTACCAGGCAGAAGGCCTAGAGGAAGACCAAAGAGACAATTCATGGATGTGGTGAAGGAGGACATGAAGGTAGTTGGTGTAAGAGAGGAAGATGCAAAGGATAAGGTGAGATGGAGGCAGATGATTCGCTGTGGCAACCCCTGAAGGGAAAAGCCGAAAGGAGGAGAAGAAGAAGAAGAAGAAGGAGGAGGAAGACTTGAGGGGAGTAAAAATATTAATGGAGATGCATGACTCTGGATATATGCTTTGTGTAGTATTTTCCAAAAGGTTACATTTTAAATGTATAGTCAGTTATGAATGCCTTGAAACTTGTAAGATAAAAATTTCCACATGGGATGAAGCCCTAATGAAGTCTAAATGCTATAGTGGTTCTGGCAGAAGGGATTTTATGCATTCTTTTGGCATTTTTTCTCTTTTCTCTCTGGCCCACACCTACATCTACAGCACCTCACACTCTAGAGATAACCTGGTAAAGGCAGCAAACAACAAACAAACAACCAGAGGCTGATGAATGGGTCCGGGCATGAGAGGTAGGATCGAAGCGATTGATCCGCGCCCCACTGTCTCACCGGCGCTTTTAGCCTCTGTCAAAGCTATGCTAGAGGGAGATGGATTCTGTCGTCTGAAGTACTGGATTAATGGCGCAGAAGTGACAGCTGGACCCAGCACTGTGTCCAGTCCCTTGGGCTGTGTGTGTGCGTGTGTGGTGAAGGGATATTGACCGTATTTCAGGAAGCTGTAGTATTCTACAGCTTTATCACTAACCTCTGTACAGGTGGTTGTGTGGAAAGGACAATAAAAGAAGATGACTTTATTAAGCTGGATTCTGTGGCACTATGTATTCATGGAAATGTGACAATTACAGTTTTATTAAATAAATACACTATTATTATTATTATTATTATTATTATTATTATTATTATTATTATTATTACTTGTAATAATAATAATAATAATAATAATAATAATAATAGGGGCTGGTGGTGAAATGTTTAGGGTGTTGGGCTCATGATCAGGAGGTTGTGGGTTCGAATCACACCGTACCGTGCTAATAACCCTGGGCAAAGTGCTTCTGCTCACGCAGCAGTATAAATGGGTACCATTAAAAAAATACTGAAGATAGCCTGCGATGAACGAGCGTCCCATCCAGGAGGAGTTGAACTTTTAGTTGCTTCATGCTACAGAACCCAGGGATAAGTGACAGCTCTGATGAACCACTAGTTTCGGGTGTAAAAAGCCCAACAGACTTATTGTTAAGTAATAATAATAATAGTAATAATAATAATAATAATAATAATAATAATTATTATTATTATTATTATTATTATTATTATTACTATTATTATTATTATAATATCTAGATTTAAGAGAAGCACTCTTTAATGTTGATTTAACCATCAGTGTGAAAACTATCGTTGTAAGAGCTGTGCAGCAATGTCAGAGGCATTACCATGTTCTTTTTCTAATTTCCATTCAGAGGCAGTGATGCCTTTTTTTTTCTCTTAAATTTAAATTCAAAGACCCACATCCTGTAAAAAGAACATAAAAGGGCTGTGAAGGTCACAGGCTTAAGAGCCATGGGGCAAAACCATTCATTCCAATTCCTTTGTCTGAGATCCAACATGCTAGAGACAACTTTTTTGTTTTGTCTTGGAAAGGCAAAATGTAGTTAGCATTCCTGAAAGGTGAGTCTCTCTCTAGCAATTTCTGCAGTGCCACACAAACCCTCACATTTTTTACCCAAAATATTCCCTGTCAACTCCCGAAGACAATAGGGTGGGTGCACTTCCTCACAGAGTAATGAGGACAAAAATGTGAGCAGACAGCAACAGAATTAACAAGTGCCTCTTGCTCTCCCTCCTTGCCTCTCTCAACATTTCATCTTCTCTTCCCCTTTGCTTCACTTGCACAAATTCTATGTTTCAGATATCTAATTAAAATAAGAACACCACGCATCTGCTCCCTCACTTATCTGGTGATGACAGCAGCACACTTGGCTGCCTTATCTTTTCATTCCACTAGATATCGTGCTGCTGGTGGCATGCCACCGAGCATTCAACAAAAGATACGAAGAAACCGTACAGCAATGGATAACTTCTTGACTTTGAGATTGGCTTGAAAACCAGGTCCAATCCAGCTGAAACATTTTCACTGCATACTAACATACTGCATATTGATTACATGATATTAAAATTGACTTACTGCATATAATATGGCCTTGCATGACAAAGATATTGCAGTATTATAGCAAAAAAGGGGCTTATAGAAGGTATAAACTAGGCCATAGACAAGACAAAGATGAGAGTTATGGCTGAATCTCAAAGTGGTGCACAGCCAGAGACAGTGAGAGCAGGAGAAAAGACAGATGGTTTCATGTTTTGGGTAGAAGCCCAGATGCTAAGGGAACTTTTTCTCCTGTTCTGAATCAACCCATTAATCTGTGTCGGAGTGCAGGCCAGATGTACAAAAGGTGTGTGCAGAGAAAGAGGGAAAGGTTAATTCTGAAGTAGTCCTCAGTGAAGAAAGTCCATATCTCAGCACTCAATCTCATCAATTATCCAGCTCACTTTGATAAGACAATCTGAGAAACTATGATGGAACAAACGTTCCTTTTCAATAGATCTTTAGAGTTGTTAAGGACATGGCTTAAAAGTGTTCTCTTCGGTTTCATATACTTCATATTTGTATTTTTTGTTTTGATCAGGTCAAATTAGCATGACTGTTAGTTTAAGTAATTTGTGAACAAGGTGACATTCACAATTAAATATACAGACTAACATCTGAGTAAATGTGCCTCAAAAGACCGCCCCCAAAAAGGTTGGCAAGTTTTCCTAACTATTATTACTTCACAAGTACCTTGGAAAAATAATCGTCAGGTTTCATGCAGTGATATGTTCTGCCTGTTAAGGATGAAATGTGTGCTCGCTCCAAAGATAATCCCAAGGACATTCGCATTCAGCAAGACATTGCATCCCTTATCGCCACTTCTCACTCTCTCTGTTACACTTTAAAAATTCGGCTCTTGTGTCCATATGCAGACTGACTGATGACTAGGAGAGATACTGTATTGATCTTCTGCACACAACTAATAAATGAAAGTCTGAAGACTCCATTCCAGTCTCCTTGTATTTGCAGAATTTACTTACAACTTTTATCACAAACTGCTGAGAAATCTGAAAAAATATCACTTATCTTAAGAAGCGAGCAGTAAATTATTTCCTTCATTTAAATCATTACTTCAAAGCATGTTTCAGTTCAGACATTAATATTTTTATTATTTATTCAGATTTTGTGTTGAATTAATTTTTGAAATTTTTTTGTACCAATAATTAACTATTTTCAAATGTTTCTGGACACATCAATTTCACACTCCCATAGCTGGACCTTCTTCAAACTGTCCTATGGTGTTGGAAACATACATTTTACCGGATGTCTTCGTATTACGCCTGTATCATTAAAATATACTCATCAATGGATTTAATGGCATGATGGTATTGTGGTTAGCAGGTCCACCTCAAAGCTATAAGATGCTGGGTTTGAGTCTTGGATTTGGCAAGGGTGTTTTCTGTGTAGAATTGGAACATGGAAATATTCTCCTCTTGCTTTTGTGGGTTTCCTCCAAGTACAGTACTCTGATTTCCTCTCTCAGTCCAAAGACATGCACATTTTGACCACTTGGCTGTTTCAAATTGCCCAAGATATAAATGTGAGTGTAAATGGTTAAGATAAGATAAGATAAGATACAGCTTTATTAATCTCACAATGGAGAAATTCACTGTTACAGGCTCTTGAGGTACTATCAGTAGGGGGTGCAAAAATAGATACAAGTACGAACATACACACATACATATATAAGTAAATAAATAAATAGATACATAAATAGTATAAATTACTAAACAATAAAAGAAAAGAATGGAGCAACTTTATAGATTGGCCTATATTAAAGTGTAATGTATCTGAGTGCAGAGTAGATGGGTTGATATGGTTGACAGTCAGTGGGGTAGATGTGGTTGATTAAAGTGCGCGGGGGTTTTTATTGCACATAACCGGTATTTTCACAGTATGTGTGTTGGTACTGTGATGGATTGATGAGCTGTTCAAGGTGTGCCAAGCTCACCTAGAGTTGGATGGCAGACTCCTCGAAACCCTATTATCAGGGTTTTGGAATAAGTACTGTAATTAATAAATCATATATTTAGTCAAGCCTTTAGCATGACAATGCCCTATGTACAAAGCAAGGCCCATGAAAACACAACTTGCCAAGGTCGGTGTAGAAAAATCTGAGGGGCCTTCACAAATCCCTGACCTCAACCCCACAGAATACCTTTGAAAAGCTGCATAACATAGTGAGGTACCACTGTATACCCGAGTCACTGGCTACAGGTCTTATCCGGCCCTCATCGTCCCCGGTAGGCTGATTACACTGGCCTGAACAGTATCACAGTAGAGAATAAGTACCCCCTCCCTTTCATAGACTCGGCCTTCACCCCTCTCCACAACGCAGCCATTTTTTCTAAGCTGGAACTGAGAAACGTCTACCACTTAGTCAGGATTCAGTAGGTGGACAAGTGGAAGACGGCTTTTAACACGCCTCTGGGTCACTTCAAGTATCTGGTCATGCCGTTTGGTCAAACCAACGCCTGGTGGTTTTCCGAGCCTTGGTCAGTGGACATGTTGAACCACTCAGGGACATGTTGAACCGCTTCGTGTTCGTTTACCTGGACGACATCTTGATGTTCTTCAAGAACCACGATGAGCACTCCGTCATGTGAGAATGGTTCTAATGAGCCTCCTAGAGAATCAATTATTTGTGAAAGCTGAGAAGTGTGAGTTCCATGTCTCCTCAGTCTCATTCCAAGGGTACATCATGGAGAAGGGGCGGATAAGACCAGATCCGGTGAAGGTGAAGGCAGTGGCAGAGTGGCCAGCTCCGGGGACATGGAAACAGCTGCAGAGGTTCCTGGAGTTCGCCAATTTCTATCGACAATTTCTATGGGACTATAGCCACCTAGCAGCCCCCCTCACACAGCTGACATCGCCCAAAGCACCCTTCAAGTGGTGCCCTAGTGCGCAGGTGGCGTTTGACAGACATAAGTTGAAATTCGTCAATGCACCTGAACTGATCCATCTGAATCTCTCCACCTCGCTGCAGTTTGTGGTGGAGGTGGACGCCTCGGACTTCAGGGTGGGGGCGGTCCTCTCCCAGCACTCCCCAGCAGATCAAAAATTACACCCGTGCGCATTTTTCTCTCATGGCTTGTCCCTGCCGGAACAGAACTACGATGTGGGGAACCGTGAGCTGCTGGCAGTGGTCTTGGCACTCCAAGAGTAACAGCACTGGCTGGAAGGGGTAGCCCTCCTCTTCGTGGTCTGGACCGACAATAAGAACCTGTCTTACCTTTGTATGGCCAAGAGGTTGAACTTCCATCAGGCACAATGGTCCACCTGGGAAGATTCAACTTTACTCTGATGTACCGCCCGGATCCCAGAGCACTAAACCCAACGCTCTCTCCAGGCAGTTCTCCCAGGGGAAGACACCACCACCACGGAGACCATCCTGCCCGCCTCCTGCGTACAGTGGTACCTCACCTTACGAAAGTCCCACCAAACGAAAAATCCAGGTTACAAAATGCATTTTCCTAAAAATTTTTGTCTCTGGATACGAAACAAGTTTACATTACAAAGCGCGCCATTCAAACGCGCCATTCAAACATTCAAACAATACCAAGCTGCTTTCCCATTGGCTTTCCCATTCTAGCTGTCAGAAGATTGTTTTCTCTGTGATTCTGCTCCTCGGCTTTCTCTTAGACCCCTGGTTCTTGCTTCGTGCTCGACCAGTTCCCTTGACCTAGTATTCCCGTGATTTAAAGTTCCTAGTGCTTAATAAATCGTTTGAACCTTCTTTTGGTTTCCTGTATCACTGGGTCCAATGCATACATTCCAGGTTTAACAGGACCAAAGAGAGTAAACAGGAGTACAGGGAGACACAGCATAAGGCAAAGGTAGCGATGTCAACGGCCAAACAGGGGGTGTATGATGACTTGTATGCTCAGTTGGAAAGTAAAGAGGGAGAAAATGATTTATACTGGTTGGCACATCAGAGAAATAGAGATGGGAAGGACGTGCAGCAAGTTAGAGTGATGAAGGACAGTGAGGGAAATGTATTGACTGATGACATAAGTGTGCTGGGAAGATGGAAAGAGTACTTTGAAGAGCTGATGAATGAAGAAAATGAGAGAGAAAAAAGAGTAGAAGAGGTGACTGTTGAGGACCAGGAAGTAGCAAAGATTAGTAAGGGTGAAATGAGGAGGGTATTGAAGAGGATGAAGAATGGAAAGGCAGTTGGACCTGATGACATACCAGTGGAGGTATGGAAGGGTCTAGGAGAGGTCGCAGTAGATTTTCTGGCAAGAACATTCAATAAGGACTCAGAGAGTGAGAGGATACTTGAGGAATGGAGGAGACGTGTGATGGTGTCCATTTTTAAGAACAATGGAGACATGCAGAGTTGTGGCAACTACAGAGGGATAAAGTTGATAAGCCATATGATGAAGTTATGGGAAAGAATAGTGGAAGCTAGACTGCAGTGTTTACCTTGAGGATGTTAATTGAGAACTACAGAGAAGGTCAGAGGGAGCTGAATTGCGCCTTTGTGGATCTGGAGAAAGCATATGACAGGGTGCCGAGAGAGGAACTGTGGTATTGCATGAGGAAGTCTTGAGTGGCAGAGAAGTATGTTAGATCTGTGCAGGACATGTATGAGAGATGTAAGAGAGTGATGAGGTGCCGTTGATGTGACAGAAGAGTTCATCGTAGAGGTAGGACTGCATCAAGGGTCAGCTCTGAGCCCCTTCTTGTTTGCAATGGTGATGGACAGGCTGACAGACAAGGTTAGACAAGATTCCCCATGGACTATGATGTTTACAGATGACATTGTGATCTGTAGCGAGAGCAGAGAACAAGTGTAGGAAAATCTAGAGAGGTGGAGGTATGCCCTGGAAAGGAGGGGAATGAAGGTTAGCCTCAGTAAGACAGAATACATGTGAATGAATGACAAGCACCCAAGAGGAACGGTGAAGTTAAAGGGAGCAGAGATAAGGAAGGTGGAGGATTTTAAGTACTTAGGCTCAACAATCTAGAGCAATGTAGAGTGTTGAAAATAGGTGAAGAAGTGTGTGCAGGCCGGTTGGAATGGTTGGAGAAAAGTGTCCAGTGTGATATGTGATAGGAGGATATCGGCAAGAATGAAAGGAAAAGTGTACAAGACAGTGTTGAGGCCAGCGATGTTGTATGGTTTAGAGACAGTGGCCCTGGGGAAAAGACAGGAGGAAGAGCTGGAGGTAGCAGAGATGAAAATGTTGAGATTCTCTTTAGGAGTAACGAGGGTGAGTAGGATCAGGAATAAGCATGTGTAAGATGTTTTGGACACAAAGTCAGAGAGGCTAGATTGAGATGGTTTGGACATGTACAGAGGAGGGATAGTGAGTATATTGGTAGTAGGATGCTGAGGCTGGAACTACCAGGCAGAAGGCCGAGAGGAAGACCAAATGGAAGATTCATGGATGTGGTGAAGGAGGACATGAGGGCAGTTGGTGTAAGAGAAGAAGTCGCAGAGGATAGGGTGAGATGGAGGCAGATGATTCACTGTGGCGATCCCTGAACAGCCGAAAGGAAAAGAAGAAGATGATGAAAAGCCATCAAAGGCAATCGTTGTTAGATCGATATTTCACCAACATGGGTTCACTTTAACCTCAGCAGTGCTTGTTGACGAAGGTCCGTCAACAAGCACTGCTGAGGTTAAAGTGAACCCAAACAGGCAAAAAGCAGTGATGATAATTAAAACAAGTGAAAAATTACATGAAAAAAAATCATAAAAAAAAGATAAAATGTTTAATTTTAATTTAAAGTTAAAATAAAGTTCTTTTGATTTCAAAATTTTAAGTTAATTTTATTTCAGTGGAAATAAGTTGTTTAATAAATGTTTAATTCAATAAATGTTTAATAATGTTCCATAATGTTTAATAATGGTTAATAAAAAAATGGTTAATAAAAATGTTTAATGATGGTATAATTAATAAATATGTTAATAAAATGGTTTAATATGTTAATAAAATGTTTAAATGGTTTGGTGAATAATTTAATTTTATTTTAACACACATTTCATACATATTTCAGAGAAAATTGGTGTACTCATCATTTTTAAACGGTTTATGGGGTAGTATTGGGAGCCTTGGAACGAATCACACATTTTACACGAAAAATGCGGTTCAATTTACAAAAAATCCAGGTTCCGAAAAAGGCGCTGGAATGATTAATTTCGTAAGGTGAGGTACCACTGTACTTAGAGTCGCTTGATAGGAGGTTGAACGCCTAGTTCAGGACACCCAGTAGAAGGAACCAGAGCCCGTCGGGTGCCCCAAGATTGGTTATATGTTCTCCCACCATCCAGAACCCCAGTGCTCTAGTGGGCTCACTTGTCTAAATTGGCCTGCCACCTCAGAGTCCACCATACCCTCATTCTCCTCCATCGCCGCTTCTGGTAGCCAACCATAACAGCCGACACCAGGGAGTTCGTTGGAGCTTCTGCCACCTGTGCCTGGAACAAGTCCTCCCATTGTGCACCCTCGGGGCTCCTCCAACTCTTACCCATACCTCATCGCCCCTGGTCGCACATTGCTGTGGACCTTATCATGGGGTTACATCCATCTAAGGGCAACACGGTCATCCTGACAGTAGTAGAAAGCTTCTCTAAGGCGGTCCACTTCGTCGCCCTACCCAAGTTCCCCTTGGCAATGGAAATAGCTGGCCTGCTGAACAAACACGTGTTCCGCCTCCCTGCAATCTCCCAGGACATCGTTACGGACCGGGGCCCCCAGTTCGCATCTAGAGTTTGGAAGGTGTTCTGCAACACCCTGGGAGTCACTTGCAGTCTGACCTCCGGCTACCACCCTCAATCGAACAAGCTGGGGGAGTGAACCTTGAATCCTCAGAAATCCTTGAAACAGAGCCTTGAATCCTCCCTGCGTCACCTCCCGCCTCCCAGCCTCCTGGTCCACACACCTCCCGTGGATTGAATACTCACATAACTCCCTGATTTGTGCCACCCCAAGGATGTCCCCCTTCATGGTGATCAACAGGTTCCAGCCTCCCCTGTTCCCCAGCCAGGAGGTTGAAGTGGCAGTCCCATCCGTACAGGCGCACTTTCGCAGAGCATGCCATGTCTGGAAAGAAGCTCATTCCATCCTAGAACGGTCAGCAGCCCGAAATCACCGATCGCCATTCCATCCCGGTGCTTCAGCCCGGTGCCTACACAGTTGGGCAACAGATTTGGCTCTCTTCCAGGGACCTGCCGCTGCAGATCAACTCGAAGAAGTTAGCCCCCAGATACATCGGGCCCTATGTCATCGAGCGTATCATAAACCCCAGTGCTGTCTGACTCAAGCTCCCAGCCTCACTCAAAGTGCACCCAGAGTTCCACATATCCCTGGTCAAGCCCATGGTGGAAACCCCCTCCACCCCCCCTACCACTCCCCCCACCTCCTCCACGGCTGCTTGATGGACATCTGGCATACATGGTGAATCGTATCCTCGACCTGCGCAGGCAGGGTCGAGGGTTCCAGTACCTGGTGGACTGGGAGGGGTATGGGCCCGAGAAACGTTCCTGGATCCCTCGTTTCCTAATCCTGGACCCAGACTTGCTGGCTGAGTTTTATCATCAGTTCCCAGATATGCCTG
>CM045741.1:31395015-31502515 GCA_024760905.1 Plotosus lineatus
AATTTCCCTCATTTTGATCGGCTCATTTCCACGAAGCCAAGCACAGCTGGCAAGCAAACACAAATGGACAAACAATGAAAAGCTTCAACACGCAGACCAGCTGATTGCCAAAACTTGGGAACGCGGTTCCTGTCACACAAACTCTGCAGTGTTTGAGTCCAATAAAATTAGAGTTTCAAGGTATCAGACCTGCCCGCATATAGAAAGGATTGGCTCTCCACTTCGCACCACAGTGACGTGGCATTGAAAATAGATGAATAGATTTAAATGCGTGAGATTTCTTCAAGCCAGTTCGGTCATCTGGCGGTCACTTTCGGAAACAATGGCCTGCGGCTAGACGATCCAGACTAGTGGAAAGCTACAGATTTTGTCTGTTGCATCCAAAATCCGAGGCATGAGTGTGTATGTATATATATATATATATATATATATATATATATATATATATATATATATATATATATATATATATATATATATACATGCAAACACATACACACACACACACACACACACACACACACACACACACACACACACACACACACACACACACACACACACAAGGATGTTAATAGAGAAGTACAGAGAAGGTCAGAAGGAGCTGCATTGTGCCTTTGTGGATCTGGAGAAAGCATATGACAGGGTGCCGAGAGAGGAACTGTGGTATTGCATGAGGAAGTCTGGAGTGGCAGAGAAGTATGTTAGAGTGGTGCAGAACATGTATGAGAGATGTAAGACAGTGGTGAGGTGTGCTGTCGGTGTGACTGAAGAGTTCAAGGTGGAGGTGGGAGTGCATCAAAGGTCAGCTCTAAGCCCATTCTTGTTTGCTATGGTGATGGACAGGTTGACAGACGAGGTTAGACAAGAAGCTCCATGGACTATAATGTTTGCAAATGACATTGGGATCTGTAGTGAGAGCAGAGAACAAGTGCAGGAAAACCTAGAGAGGTGGAGGTATGCCCTGGAAAGGAGGAGAATGACGGTGAGCCTCAGTAAGACAGAATACATGTGTGTGAACGACAAGGACCCAAGAGGAACGGTGAGGTTACAGGGAGCAAAGATAAGGAAGGTGGAGGATTTAAAGTACTTAGGCTCAACAATCGAAAGCAATGGAGAGAGTGGAAACGAGATGAAGAAGTGTATGCAGGCAGGTTGGAATGGTTGGAGAAAAGTGTCCGGTGTGATGTGTGATAGGAGAGTATCAGCAAGAATGAAAGGAAAAGAGTACAAGAAAGTGTTGAGGCCAGCGATGTTGTATGGTTTACAAACAGTGGCACTGGGGAAATGACAGGAGGCATAGTTGGGGGTAGCAGAGATGAAAATGTTGAGGTTCTCTTTGGGAGTAACGAGAATGGATAGGATCAGGAATAAGCACTTCAGAGGGACAGCACATGTAAGATGTTTTGGAGACAAAGTCAGAGAGGCTAGATTGAGATGGTTTGGGCATGTACAGAGGAGGGATAGTGAGTATATTGGTAGTAGGATGCTGAGGTTGGAACTACCAGGCAGAAAGCCCAGAGGAAGACCAAAGAGACGATTCATGGATGTGGTGAAGGAAGACATGAAGGAAGTTGGTGTAAGAGAAGAAGATGCAGAGCATAGAGTGAGATGGCGGCAGATGATTCGCTGTGGCGACCCCTGAAAGGAACAGCCGAAAGGAAAAGAAGAGATATATATATATATATATATATATATATATATATATATATATATATATATATATATATATATATATATATATATATATATATAAGCATTTATAGCATTGAATATGTATTCGTTGATATTATATACACATATACATGTATGTATACGTCAGTCAGGGGGGTTGATCCGACTTCACGGAATTCGATGGTCTCAGGGGGATTTCAGTCCCAATTAACTGTATGTCAAAAAAGCATGTCCCCCAGGGTCATACCTTACCCCCCCCACACACACACACACACACAGCACCCAAGAGGGGCATGCTCCACTATTTGAGAAGCATTGGCCTTGTGGGAGCTTACCACAAGCCTTCCCTTACTGGCATTTGTAGTGTGCACATGCACACAATTCTCCTCCTCCTTCTCTGTTATGCACCACCTCATGCCCACCCACGTGACATCTTTATCACAGTCGATGATCGGACGGGTTCGTTGACTTATTGTTTATTCTTATTTTATTATTATTTATTAATAATTATTAATGTTAATGTACAGGTATTATGAAATATGTATTGTTTTTATGTTTATTTTTAATATAGTAGGTGAAATATATGTGTTTGTGGCAGGTGATATGAGTTTGGGAGGGGGTTGGAACAGATTGATTGGTTTATATTATTTCCTATGGATATTTTTGTTTTATCCAACCAACATTTTGACCAACGAACCCTCAGAATGGATTAATTTCTTAAGTCAAGGTACCACTGTGTATGTCTGTCTTCCTTTCGGCTTTTTCCCTTTTACTCAGGAGTCGCCACAGCAAATCATTTGATTCGCACGTTTGATTTGGCAGAGGTTTTTACGTCGGATGCCCTTCCTGTCATAAGCTTTTTTAGCAAGGGACAGAAACACACTGACGACTTTGCAGCTACTCTTTACGAAAGTCAGCAATGGTTCTTTTACATGTCTCTCACCATCGACAGTGAGAGACATGGCCCATTTGATAACCCAGTTAGCTGCACTAGGGGACAGTGGCAACCTTGTGGAGAGTGGGACTTGAACCCCCAACCATTGGATCAGCGATCCAGTGCCCTATACCACTAGACCACCACTGCCCAAGGTACCGCTGTGTATATATAAGCAAATTTGGCATAGCCTAGCCTAGGCTAGCCTAGAGATAAGATAATTCGAGTTAAGTCATTTTCAACTCATAAGGCAGGAGGCCGAGCTGGAGGTAGCGGAGATGAAAATGTTGAGGTTCTCCCTGGGAGTAACGAAGATGGATAGGATCAGAAATGAGTATATCAGAGGGACAGCCCACATAAGATGTTTTGGAGACAAAGTCAGAGAGGCTAGATTGAGATGGTTTGGACATGTACAGAGGAGGGATAGTGAGTATATTGGCAGTAGGATGCTGAGGTTGGAACTACCAGGCAGAAGGCCTCGAGGAAGACCGAAGAAGAGATTTATGGATGTGGTGAAGGAAGACATGAAGGTCGTTGGAGTCAGAAAAGAAGATGCGGAGGACAGGGTGAGGTGGAGGCGGATGATTTGCTGTGGCGACCCCTGAAGGGAGCAGCCGAAAGTAAAAGAAGAAGAAGAAGAAGTCGTTTATCTTGGAACCAATTAACGATGTAAGCTGAGGTATACCTGTACTGTACAGTCAGCCCCCAACTTACGAAATTAATTCGTTCCAGAGCCCTTTTTGTGTTTTGTAAATACGAGTCGCATCTTACATGTTAAACGCTTAATTTGTTCCAAGGCTCCAGTCTTTGGACTGGATAAACCCCATAAACCCTTTAAAAATGATAAAAGTACACCAATTTTGTATGAAATATGTGTTCAAGGTAAAAAAAAATATTTATTAAACCATTTAAAAATTTTATTAACATATTAAACCATTTTATTAACATATTTATTAATTAAACCATTATTAAACATTTTTATTAACACACACACGCACGCACGCACGCACGCACGCACGCACACACACACACACAACCTCTCTCTTTCTCTCTCTCTCTCTTTTTCTCTCTCTCTCTCTCTATCTCTCTCTCTCTCATGCGCACGCTGCGGGCATTAAACATTTACTGAATTAAACAACTTAAAAAAATAAAAACTAAAGCATTATTTCTTCTCTCTCTCTCTCTCTCTCCCTCTCTCTCTCTCTCTCTCTCTCTCTCTCTCTCTCTCTCTCTCCCTCTCGCGCGCGTGCACTGTGGGCCACGTCCAGAAGACGTGGAATTCAAAGCGCATTCCCTGCTTGACAAACTCAACTTTAATTTGATTCCTTGAGGGATCAGAATTCCAGATGAGCTCAAATGCAGCCACATAACATTAAACATTTACTGAATTAAAACAACTTAAAAAACTAAACTAAAAACTAAAGAGTGAAGCTTCCTTCTGTCTCTGTCTGGGAGGCCAGCAGGGTGGGATGTTGAGAGACAGCCAATGATAGAGCAACTCACGTGTCGTGTGAAATTTTGATTGGCGAGTATGAATTTTTAATTTCTTTTCGTAAGAGGAGGTTGTTTTCGTATCACGGGGATTTCGTAAGTTGGGGGCCGACTGTATTTCAAAACTGCTTCTCTATAGCATCATTTTCAAAAACTGTTAAAATCACATCAAAAACGATTTCGAAGCAAGTAAAGGTTGTCACAGCAGTTTGCCCCCATCGATTCATGGTGTCCCCAGTTATGTTCACATGACACATTTACATCTAACACCAGTGCGAACAACCTTTGAACTTTGCTGGGTTTCCTGGGTTTCCCTTTATATTAACTATGCCTCAAGTCATTCTGCATCTGTCCTTTTATGTCTGGGTATTTGTCTGATCATGACATGCAAAAACATTCACCTTTTTCTCTTTCAGCCTTTGTGTGGTCAACTTCTGGCCACCGTCATGTTGGAAGATGAGTCTTTTTCCCATTGGCAACTTTCTGGTAGAGGGCAAGAAGTTTTCCTCAAGAATGTGAGACTATTTTGCCCCATCCATATTCCCTTCTGTCCTCAGTGGCCTAGTACCCAGTACAGAGAAAGAACAGAATAGGTGATTACCACCTCCATTCCTAGTGTAGATATCATGTTTTGTGGATAAAGCGGAGGCCAAATAGTTTGAATTTGGTCATGTCTAACAATCGTGAAGCATTTGTTATATTGTTGTTACATTCATACAATGACCATTCTTTGGTGAAGCATCCTGTAACTGCTTCTGTGTTGCTATACGCCTCTCAGTTCAGTTTACTTCCAGCTGTTCAAGCCAGATTGGTATGAGGCATTCAGGATCAGAAATCAAAAAGAGGCAAGGGTGGCATCATTTTCTGATACAGTGAAGCATAGAGACCTGAGTTAAATAAAGGCTTCCGCGGCTCCATTTCTTAGATGCTGCTTTTATTCCTATTTTCTGACCTTTTTCATTTCCCTTTTATTTTTTTCTTTCCTGAATTTTTGTGCCCTTTTTTTTATTTATTTATTTATTTTTTTTGTATATATATATTTTTTTACAATTTGCTCCACATAACATGGAGGCAGATAAGACATGGTAGCTTCCTGAAGACACTGCTATATGAAATGCTGGTCAAAACTAAAATTGTCTGTCTTCCTTTCGGCTTTTTCCCTTTTACTCAGGAGTCGCCACAGCGAATCATCTTGATTCGCACATTTTGATTTGGCAGAGGTTTTTTACGTCGGATGCCCTTCCTGTCACAACCCTTTTAGCAAGGGACAGAAACACGCTGACGGCTTTGCAGCTACTCTTTACGAAAGTCAGCAATGGTTCTTTTACATGAACCTCTCACCATAGACAGTGAGAGACATAGTCTGCCTTTGATAACCCAGTTAGCCGCACTGGGGGGGGACAGTGACAACCTTGTGGAGAGTGGGACTCGAACCCCCAACCTTTGGATCAGCAATCCAGCGCCCTATACCACTAGACCACCACTGCCCCGGTCAAAACTAAAAATGTACTGAACAAAAATATGAACATTTTTAGACAATATGCAAACATATCATCAAAATAATTACTATTTATTCTTTATTTACTATTTATTTATTCTTGCCATCATATCGAACCAGGGTGCAGTGGTTAGCACATCCGTCTCACAACAAAAAAGGCCTGGGTTTGATTCCCAGCTCAGGCGTTTCAAAGTGGAGTTTGCCTGTTCTCCCAGTGCTTGTGTGGGTTTCCTCTGGGTGCACGGTTTCCACTCGCAGTCCAAAAACATGTACAGTAGGCTAATTGGCTGATCCAAAATCTTCCCTTGGTGTGAATGTTAATGGGTGTATGCATGTTGGCCCTGCGATGGGCTGGTGAGCTGTCCAGGGTGTACCATGTCCTTGCAGCTGAGATGGGCTAAAGCCTCCCCACAACCCTATTTAGGATTGAGCGGTTTAGAAAATGAATGAATGAATATTGATGCTACTATTGAACAAAAAGAAACATGTCAAATAATTTTCTGTTCACAATTCATGAGTTATCACAGTCTGAACCAACCAGGGGTCAGTGGGTAAAGTTCACAGCATCTGTACCACCTGATGCACAACAAAGGCTTCAGCATAACACTCTTAGATAACGTCGTCTACCATGGTAGACATACGAGTTGTGATTACAGTGGAATCACAATGCATTGCTGAATAACACATTCTCCACTGTTCAAGTGTCCAGCAACAATGACAGTTTGCCCAGTCGAGTTTGTTCCAGAATTGGACAGCAGTCAGGTCGAGACCTCAGTGTGGCCTATGGGCATGGAGGTCTGCTTCCCTCTCTCAGGCAGTTTCAAACAGTCTGAATTAATATCTGCCTGTTGTGTAGTCCAGCACTGTCGTCAGCTGTCCTAGTGGCTAGTTGGAGCGAAACATCATGGTGCAGAAGGTACATGTTGTGCAACCTGTGCAGAAGTGGTCACATGAGGTTGTTGGGCAAGTGGATGATTCACAGTGCGAACAGTCTCTTTGAATCGACTTCTTAACTGGCTACTGTTGGAATGATACACGTTCAACTGTTGACACCGCTGTCAAAGATATCCCACCATTCAGCATACCAATGATACACTCCCTCATGACTTGTGTCATCTGTGGCATTGTGACAAGTAACAAAAATGCACATATTGGGGACTTTTCCTGGCCCTGGTGCAAGGATTGCCTATGTATTGGTCAACTTGACTGACATTATGTCACTCTTGGGTGGAATAACTCCGTGATTACATTATCTCACAGGAATTATGGTATGAGAGGTGGGTAACCAGGATTCAACAGAATAAATTATTCCATCAACCAATAAAAATATTTATGAGCATATATTCTATCATAGATTAATTTAGCACATTTGTAATGCATGCATTTATATTTTTGTTCAGCATGCATTGGCAGTAATGAACCCCCAAATAGACAGTTCATCAGTTCATCAGTTTATTTTCTGTAACCGCTTAATCCTAATTTGGGTCGCGGGGAGGCTGGTGCCCATCCCAGCCAACTTCGGGCGAGGGCAGAGTACACCCTGGACAGCTCGCCAGGCCATCGCAGGGTGGAAACACGCCAACGGCTTTGCAGCCTACTCTTGTCGAAAGTCAGCAATGGTTCTTTTACATGCCTCACACCATAGACAGTGAGAGACATGGCCAGCCTTTTGATAACCCAGTTAGCTGCACTGGGGGGGACAGTGACAACCTTGTGGGGAGTGGGACTCGAACCCCCAACCTTTGGATCAGCGATCCAGCGCCCTATACCACTAGACCACCACTGCCCTCCCCCAAATAGACAGGACATTGGAAATTTTTTAATTCTAAATGGTTTACTACACAGGACATTCATTCATTTATTGCATCATCAAACAGATGTAAATTCGAGCTCTAGTTTAATACTGAAAATTCTCTTCAATTTTTTTTGAAGCTGTTTAGCACCCACAGAGAAAAATGGAAAGATTTAGATTTTTTTCACCTGAAAACACTGATATTGAAATGGAAATTAAAAAAAAAAAAAAAAAAAAAAAAATCACAAATAAAAACATTGGGGTCTATTTAAAACAATTCTGTGACATCTTAAAATTGGTTGAGATACGAGCAAATCATTTTGGATTATGTTATGGCATTAAAGAATACCAAGTAAAACTTTTAAAAGAATAAAAAATAACCACTATATTACCATCTGCAAGCTTTTATTGTTTGGTTCATACAATGGTCAGATTAGTATAAGGGACAGGTTTCTAACTGTTATGTTTGTCAGCAAAAAGATCATCATACTAGGGAGTGTGAACTGATATTTTGCTGGCAATGTGGGCATTTTGATTCACAAATCCAAAGATTTAACCACCAACATTGCTTCCTGCTAGTTTCGCAACAAACTTGGAAACAGTAGGGTTTTTGTTGTTTTTTGTTGTTGTTGTTCTTGTTGTTTGTTGGCATTTTATTTTATGCAAATCATTTCAAGGTGAATACCCCAACACCAGTCTATTCAATTGGTGGACCAGGGGTTGGGTCCAGCCCACAAGGCATTTTGTACTGGCACTTTAATTTAGGTAATCTATTCTTTTAAGGAGAAAAATAAAACAAAATTAATAATAAATTAATAAATAAATAAATATCTGAGGTTAAGGTTTTTTGTGTAATTCAATTTCAAAATTGTTTCCAGGTTTGCCCCAGTTCACTGTTTTACAACACAATTTTAAGGTCGCTGCACTCAAAGCACTCTTCATGCAAATAATCTACTTCCTGCTTGCACAGTCGGCCAGTAACGTGGACAAAATGTCACTGTTTACTTTAACAAACAGGCAGCTAAACAGTGAATGGACAAAGTAGTATGTTTTGTGTTTTGTTTTTTTATCTGTCTGCTCAAAGCCCATGTGACTGCTATAGGTACGCAAGGAATATAATTCAGAAGGTATTTTAAGGAGTTATCATCTTTCTGGGCTCAGATATTTACCACCAGAAGATTTTGGTGCTCATCATTGTCACATATGAAATCCCTTAAAACTCAAATGCACAGATCACTCTCAACAGCTTCTGTACCACCCTCTGGTACCTTACTGTTCATGAGTAACTAAAAAAATGTCCTTTTTTACATTAGATATGAAATTTTTGTTACTAAATCAGTTAAATACCACTAATGTTTACTCATTCATTCATTTTCTGAACCACTAACCTAATTCTCAGCCAACTCTAGCCAAAGGCAGAGTACACCCTGGACAGCCCACTAGGCCATCAGAGGGCAGAAACTTGCTGATTCTTGGTTATAACATGCCTGTCACACTAGACAGTGAGAGACATGGCCGGACTTTCATAAGATAGCAAACTGCACTGTAGACTAATGTTTATCACGTTAGAATTTAGACATCACAATGAAAGTATTATGTCCGCGTATTCACGTTACCTTTTTCGTCTTACATTATTTAAAACTGAACCCTGAATTGTCTTAGTACTGACGTCTTCTTCTTGGTATTATTTAATACAACCCCTCTTTGAATTGCTATCTTATCATGCTCGAGGAGTTTGTCCTAGTTATCCTAGGAGCTATGTTGTTGGAGGCATTTTGCCCCTGGTAGGGTCACACAAGGCAAACAGGTCCTTGGTAAAAGGTCAAGGGCAGTTCAGAAGACTCCTATAGATAAAAATAAAAGGATATGGAGCCCAGGTCACCATTGTCCATCCTGGAACCAGGCCTAGAGGAGGGGCTTCAAAAGGTGAGCACCTGGTGGTTAGTCTTCTGCCCATGGAGCCCGGTGGGAGGGGCTATAGGGGTTGGGTGCATTTTAACTTGGGCAGCAGTTGAAGGCATGGGCTTTGTTGACCCAATCCCCGGCTATTGCCTATGAATCTTGGGACATGAACTGTCACCTCTCTGATCGGAAGGAGCCTGAGCTCATACTTGAGCTTGAGCGATACTGACTACATATAGTCAGACTCAACGCAACACATAGCTTGGACTCTGGAACCACCTATCTCGAGAGGACCCATTTTGGATTAGAACCACTGATTCGCCATGTTGAGAGGAGCCAGTTGAGGTGGTTCTGGCATATGGTTAGAATGCCTCCCAAATACTTCTCTGGTGTGGTGTTTAGAGCGTGTCCAACTGGGAAAAGACCCCAAACTCGACCTACAACATGCTGGAGGAATTGGATCTCTTGGCTGGTGTTAATAAATGTCTATACTCAAGATACTGTCAGAAAAATTATATTGTATCGGAAACTTAAAACTATACACTCTATGAAAGAAAGGTTCTTCAAATAACTAAAAAGGGTTCTTCAGCTTGTCACAAATACAGAACCCTTTTTGGCTCTCTGAAGAACCCTACTGCAGGGTTCTTAGGAAGAACCCTTATATGAGGTTTTTCAAAGAACCTCAGGGTTCTTCACAGAAACATTGGGAGGTTCTTCACAGAACCTGCAATCTCTTTTGACCCATGGTTTTCGAGAGAACTATATATATATATATATATATATATATATATATATATATATATATATATATATATATATATATATATATATATATATATATATATATATATATATATATATATATATATATATATATATATATATATATATATATATGTGAGATCTTCCAAGCACCTACTAAGGATCTAAAAAGCTCCTCTGTGGGGCAGTGGGTTATAGGCCAGGTCCTCTACACATTTATGTGCAGTTATTGGCATAGTTCAGATAACTTGCTAGATAAGAAAGAAAAACTGATATAAAATTGAAAAAGTTTAATTTTCTAAAATATGTATTATTGTTTTTCATTTTTTATAAATACACATACACGATATATATTCAAATGCATTCGAAATCACATACATATATAGAGATTGGTATATATACAATATACAAATCATTAAAAAAACATTTAATATTACAAATATTATAAACTGGAAGTCTGAAACTGTTCATTAATTAAACTGAGTAATTTGACATTTTAAATTCAATTAAACCAAAGTGTGCATTTCACACTGCGTTCTGCTTTTCACACAGGAAAAAAAAATAGTGTGGAAGGTCTGTGTGTAGCCCAGTGGTTCTCAAATAGTGCTGCGTGCCCCCCCTAGGGGGCGTGCGATCCGATGCCAGGGGGGCACGTGTGACCCCAGGGAACATGCTTTTCTTATGCCGAATTAGGATAAAGTGTAATTCTACATCCACTACAGTAGGTGACATTGGCTTCCTCACTGTCAGAGTGTGTCCAGAGATAACATAAGAAGTGAAGTTAATAAACCCACCATGAATATTTTTAACCGGGACGGAAAGAGAGGCGGAGACAGGTGGAGACAGTGAGAGAAACAAAAGTTGAGGAGGTATGATGAAGCGGATGTAGCACTCGGCTTCACTGTGCCTTTGGTGAGAAACAGGGAAAGACTGCTGTGTCTACTGTGTCTAAAAACATTGGCAGTGGACAGCATGAAGCCAAATAAATTAAGGCGTAACTTAGACATCACTCCATGATCACGTGATGAGCCGCTGAGTTTTTTTCAGCGAAGAAACATGCCGAATATTGCCAACAACCATCCCGCTTTGTGAATGCTACTCCAGCAAACCAGTGAGCTCTGTTAGCATCAGATAAGGTGGAGTACCAAACTGCTCAGTGCAGAAACCCCACAGCAGAGGAACTGATCCTACCTGCAGCAGACACGGTCTCTGTCATGCTGGATGATGTCATTGCTGTGAAAATAAGTCCAGGTCCCAGTTCAGCATTGAGCAGGAGCTGAGAGTTCAGTATCGTGCTTTAAACCCGGCTTCGAAAAGCTGTGCACTGCAAAACGTGCTCATTGTACCATTAATCTGGACTTAATCATTTTGAAAAATAAATAAATAAATAAAAATAACACATTGTTTAATTCATTTTTGTTTTGTAGGTTAAAGTGTTGTATATATCGTGCTCCTGGGTTAATATTGCTGATAAATTTGAATTTATTATTATTCATTGATTTTATTTAATTTTATTTTTCGGTATCAAATGGTTCAATCTGTTGGTCAAAAATATTTACAGTTTAATTAAGGATACTTTTTTATTTCACACAAATTGATGCACTTAAAATCTTTTTGTTTCAAGACTAAAAAATTGTTAATAAAGTCATTCTTTCTTGGAAGTTGATCAATATTTCTTAATTTTTTTGTATTCCATAATGATAATAAGGATTTATTATGTTAATAAGGATACAGTGCATGCAGAGTATAACAATTTTTAGACAAATAACACTATTTATATTGGGGGGGCAAAATGTTTTCCTCTTCCTGAGAGGGGACGCACGACAGGGACAGGTACTGTTTTTGTGCTTTTCAAGTTGAAAACAAAATGTTCCAAAAAAGCAAATGTTTAAGACTTTTTTGGGTACTGGAACCAACAGGCCCAATAAATGGCCGGTAAAAATGCAAATCCCAATGTGCAGTCACATGTCTTTTATCATGCTGACCCCATCCGTCTTGATCTTAACTTTCTCTGCATGGAGAATGTCCTCCCCACCAGTCAGCTTCAATATTGGGTAAGGACATGTTTCTTCCTGGAACATATAAAAATGACATTTTTGAAAATAAAAATGACCACCAGAAATAACCATTCAGTTTAATAAATACATTTAAGATTCTGACATGCCCAGTTTGTTGATGTGAGAGCTTAATTCCATGATAATGATTACTCCATACTAACACAGCAAAATATTTAGTGTATGCAGTATTTAATTTTATTAAATGAGACATTATTAATGTAAAATTCCTAGAGCAGGTCTGCAGGACCAGCTCAAAACGTGGAACAAATAATTGCACACAACTTTAACCATGTGACACTGTTACATGTATGTACCTTGTTAAAAATAGCCAGACATTCAGCATTGTCTCCTAGAAGGCGAGGAAGTAGCAGGATGGCTGCATCCTTTTTCAGACCTGAAAGTACAAACATCGAAATATGTATAAAAGGTTTTGAATGTATATCAAAATGTATACAGGGGTCCCTCGCTACTTCGCGCTTCAATTCATGCCGCTTCAGTGCATCACGGTTTTAAAAAAAATAAATAAAAATTCATCGAATTAAAAAATAAGAAAATTAAGGAAGAATAGGGGGGGAAAGTTAAGGAAAATGTCACAAAAACAAGGCGAATTATGCAAAAAAAAAAAAAAAAAAAAAAAAAAAAAACCACAAACCAACACAAAACAAAAAACAACCCTAAATCTCCCATCAAAACTACTTACATTGTAGTGACGTGCGCATCTAAGTTTCAGCGCGCATTTGCGTGGGCATGTCTGTATGTGTGTGTATTTATATTTTATGAATATCTTATACATTATTTTTGAATGTTTGTTATTATAAACATTTATAGCGTTGAATATGTATTTATTAATAATATAAACACATGTACACATACATGAGTCAGGGGTTGGTCCTATTTTGCGGAATTCGACAGTCACGGGAGGGGGATTTCGATCCCAAATAACCGCGGAAAGTGAGGGATCCCTGTATATATGCAATTCAAGAACTTACTTTGAAGATAATATTTTAAAAATATATGACATTTACAGAGTGAATCTACTCTTCTGGTCAAACAAACAGCACACCAGGGCTGACTTTACATTTGACCTCTCTCATGGTCAGTCCAGGGTCCTTTCTCATCAATGCTGCTACAACAGTGGGAGGAAAGTCTATCAGCTTGTAGACTAGAGGCCATTTGCCATGAGTTGTCATCCGAAACGCCAGGTTGTAAGGGTTCAATTCAGGCTCTACAGCAGGATCTGGTTCAGCTGATGTTGAAGGCAGGCAGGGAGTGGAGCTGCTGGTGCAAGGCAGTCTTTGTCTTGGTTTTTTAGAGTCTCAATTTCCTCCAATAATATTACCTGTTCATTCATTGTTGGAGCCAGCCTTTCTATCATCCGTTCTGTCAGTTTTGTTAATGCTTCTCCATTATTTTTTTCCTCTGCAAACAATGAGATACTACTATCATAAAAATATGTAAATTTACAATCTCACAGTATAATATTCTCATTCAATGGATTCCTTATGCAAACTAAAACCTACTAAAATATCCGTTATATACAGTGTGCCATAAAACTGCTAATTAATTACTATTTAAATGTAATGGTCACGAGAAAATCTAATTATGACATGTATGGCTTGTGGTGCAAAGTGATAACATTATTCTCTCCTACAGTGCATATGTCAAGAGCATGATAGTCAATCTCCTGGTCAGCCTCAATAATGCGCCAAATGTCAACACGATTAACTTCATATGAATGCATATGTGCATTGAATGATTCACTCTTCAGAATGCAACCAAAAAGCAACCATTTTGACCTAAAGTTGATGATGGGGAAATGGAAAATCCTTTTTGCTGCAGCAGAAACTGAAATTAATATATACAGCCGGTAGTATACAGTAATCACCCTTATTTCGCGGTTAATGGGGACCAGCCCCCCCGAGGGGGTAATGTGAAAAAACAAAAAAATGACTTCTGTCAGTTCTTAAGGACACCAACCTACCTATATATAAAGTGTTCTATGCATGTTAATGTTGTACAGGCAACGTGTATTAATATATAAATAAATTGTACACCTTACAATGACAATATATATATATATATCTTCTTCTTTTCCTTTCGGCTGTTCCCTTCAGGGGTCGCCACAGCAAATGATCTGCCTCCATCACTCCCTATTCTCTGCATCTTCTACTCTTACTCCAACGACCTTCATGTCCGCCTTCACCGCATCCATAAATCTTCTCTTTGGTCTTCCTCTGGGCCTTTTGCCTGGTAGTTCCAACCTCAGCATCCTACGATCAATATACTCACTATCCCTCCTCTGAACATGTCCAAACCATCTCAATCTAGCCTCTCTGACTTTGTCTCCAAAACATCTAACATGTGCTGTCCCTCTGATGTACTCATTTCTGATCCTATCCATCCTCGTTATTCTCAAAGAGAACCTCAACATTTTCATCTCTGCTACCTCCAACTCTGACTCCTGTCTTTTCCCCAGGGCCACTGTCTCTAAACCATACAACATTGCTGGCCTCATCACCGTCTTGTACACTTTTCCCTTCATTCTTGCCGATACTCTCCTATCACACATCACACCGGACACTTTTCTCCATCCAGTCCAACCTGCCTGCACGCGCTTCTTCACCTCTTTTCTACACTCTCCATTGCTCTGGACTGTTGAGCCTAAGTACTTAAAATCCTCCACCTTCTTTATCTCTGCCCCCTGTAACCTCAAAGTTCCTCTTGGGTCCTTGTCGTTCACACACATGTATTCTGTCTTACTAAGACTAACCTTCCATCCCCTCCTTTCCAGGGCATACCTCCACCTCTCTAGATTTTCCTCCACTTGGTCTCTGCTCTCACTACAGATCACGATCTCATCTGCAAACATCAAAGTCCATGGAGATTCTTGTCTAACCTCGTCTGTTAGCCTGTCCATCACCATAGCAAACAAGAAGGGGCTGAGAGCTGACCCTTGATGCAGTCCCACCTCCACCTTGAACTCTTCTGTCACACCGACAGCACACCTCACCACTGTCTTACATCTCTCATACATGTCCTGCACCACTCTAACATACTTCTTTGTCACTCCAGACTTCCTCATACAATACCACAGTTCTTCTCTCGGCACCCTGTCATGTGCTTTCTCCAGATACACAAAGGCACAATGCAGCTCCCTCTGACCTTCTCTGTACTTCTCTATTAACATCCTCAAAGCAAACACTGCATCTGTGGTGCTCTTTCTTGGCATGAAAACAAACTGTTGTTCACAAATGCTGACCTCTGCCCTTAGTCTTGCTTCCACTATTCTTTCCCATAGCTTCATTGTATGGCTCATCAACTTTAGCCCTCTGTAGTTGCCACAACTCTGTACATCTCCCTTGTTCTTAAAATGGGCACCAACACACTTCTCCTCCATTCCTCTGGCATCTGCTCACTTTCTAAGACCTTGTTGAATATTCTTGTCAGAAAATCTACTGCTACCTCCCCTAGACACTTCCATACCTCAACTGGTATGTCATCAGGACCAACTGCCTTTCCACTCTTCATCCTCTTCAATGCCCTCCTCACTTCTCCTTTACTAATCTTTGCTACTTCCTGCTCCTCAACGGTCACCCCTTCTACTCTTTTTTCTCTCTCATTTTCCTCATTCATCAGCTCTTCAAAGTACTCTTTCCATCTTCCCAGCACACTTCTGTCATCAGTCAATTCATTTCCCTCTCTGTCCTTTATCACTCTAACTTCCTGCATGTCTTTCCCATCTCGATTTCTCTGCTGTGCTAACCTGTATAGATCATTTCCTCCCTCCTTACTGTTCAACCTATCATACAAGTCATCATACGCCCTCTGTTTGGCCTTTGACACTGCTACCGTCGCCTTACGCTGTGTCTCCCTGTATTCCTGTTTACTCTTTTCGGTCCTCTCAATGTCCCACTTCTTCTTGGCTAACCTCTTCTTTTGTACACACTCCTGCACTTCCTCATTCCACCACCAAGTTTCCTTATCTACTTTCCTTCCAGAGGACACACCAAGTACTCTCCTACCGGTCTCCCTGATCACATTGGCTGTGGTTGTCCAGTCCTCTGGAAGCACTTCCTGACTACCCAAAGCCTGTTTCAACTCCTCCTTGAAGACAACAAGACACTCTTCCTTTTTCAGCTTCCACCACTTTGTCTTCTGCTCTGCCTTTGCCTTTTTCACCTTACTCACCATCAGTGTCATCCTGCACACCACCATCCTATGCTTTTTGGCAACACTCTCACCCACTACTACTTTGCAGTCACTGACTTCCTTCAAATTACTTCGCCTACACAAGATGTAGTCTACCTGTGTGCTCTTACCTCCGCTTTCATAAGTCACCCTATGCTTCTGTTTCTTCTTGAAGAAAGTATTCACCACGGCCATTTCCATCCTTTTTGCAAAATCGATCAACATCTGTCCTTCTGTGTTCCTCTCCTGGATACCAAACCTGCCCATCACTTCCTCGTCCCCTCTGTTGCCTGCACCAACATGTCCATTGAAGTCTGCTCCAATGACCACTCTTTCACCTCTGGGGGTACTCTGCATCACTTCATCTAACTCACTCCAGAATCTCTCCTTCTCTTCTAGCTTACATCCTGCCTGTGGGGCATAAGCACTAACAACATCACGCCTTCAATTTCTAACTTGAGACTCATCACTCTGTCTGACACTCTTTTCACTTCTAGAACATTCCTGACAAACCCCTCCTTCAAGATGACTCCTACTCCATTTCTCTTCCCATCCACACCATTATAAAACAGTTTAAACCCCACTCCTAAGCTTCTAGCCTTGCTACCTTTCCACCTTGTCTCCTGAACACACAGTATGTCCACCTTCCTCCTCTGCATCATGTCAGCCAGCTCCCTATCTTTTCCTTGCATAGTTCCAACATTCAAAGTCCCTACTCTCAGTCCTAGGCTCATGCATTTCCTCTTCTCTCTCTGCCTACGGACACGCCTCCCGCCTCTCCTTCTTTGACATCTTCGACCAACAGTAGTCCAAGTTCCATCAGCACCCTGTTGGTTGACAGCACTGATGGCGGTCGTGGTTAACCTGGGCCTTGACCGATCCGGTATGAATTCTGTATTGATCATTTGCATTTTTAATTTTTTAAGTTTTACGCCGGATGCCCTTCCTGTCACAACCCTCTGCATTTATCCTGGCTTGGGACCAGCATAAGGGGGAGAGACACTGGTTAGTGCCCATATGTCAAATATATCTTCTTCTCTTTCTCGGAAGTCGCCACAGCCGATCATCTGATCCGCACATTTGATTTGGCATAGGTTTTTACATCAGATGCCCTTCCTGTCACAACCCTTTAGCAAGAGACAGAAACACGCCAACGGCTTTGCAGCTACTCTTTATGAAAGCCAGCAATGGTTCTTTTACATACATATATATATATTCTTTCTTTTCTTTCGGCTGTTCCCTTCAGGGGTCGCCACAGCAAATGATCTGCCTCCATCTCTCCCTATCCTCTGCATCTTCTACTCTTACTCCAACGACCTTCATGCCTTCATGTCCGCCTACACCACATCCATAAATCTTCTCTGTGGTCTTCCTCTGGGCCTTCTGCCTGGTAGTTCCAACCTCAGCATCCTACTACCAATATACTCACTATCCCTCCTCTGTACATGTCCAAACCATCTCAATCGAGCCTCTCTGACTTTGTCTCCAAAACATCTAACATGTGCTGTTCCTCTGATGTACTCGTTTCTGATCCTATCCATCCTCGTTACTCCCAAAGAGAATCTCAACATTTTCATCTCTGCTACCTCCAGCTCTGACTCCTGTCTTTTCCCCAGGGCCACTGTCTCTAAACCATACAACATCGCTGGCCTCATCACCGTCGTGTACACTTTTCCTTTCATTCTTGCCGATACTCTCCTATCACACATCACACCGGACACTTTTCTCCATCCATTCCAACCTGCCTGCACGCGCTTCTTCACCTCTTTTCCACACTCTCCATTGCTCTGGATTGTTGAACCTCAGTACTTAAAATCCTCCACCTTCTTTATCTCTGCCCCCTGTAACCTCACCGTTCCTCTTGGGTCCTTGTCATATATATATATATATATATATATATATATATATATATATATATATATATCTATATATATATATATATATATCTATAGAAAAAATAAAAGGACAGGACAAAGACTTTCCATTGAAACTCCATTTATCTCTACAGATCTGTTTCGAGGGGTGGTGAAACCATCCTCTCTCATCAGGTGATTACAGAAGAATGTTTAAAATGTATTGGGGGCAGTCCTATGTCAATAAGCATGGCATCCACTAGATGGTGTGATCAACATTGTGCGGTCCGCAGTAAGTTTTCATCAATATTGGGTATTGGACATCGGATCGCTGATCCAAAGTTTGAGGGTTCAAGTCCCACTCTCTGCAAGGTTGTCACTGTCCCCCCCAGTGCATCTAACTGGGTTATCAAAGGCGGGCCATGTCTCTCACTGTCTACGGTGAGAGGCATGTAAAATAACCATTGCTGACTTTCGTAAAGAGTAGCTGCAAAGCCGTCAGCGTGTTTCTGTCCCTTGCTAAAAAGGGTTGTGACAGGAAGGGCATCCGACGTAAAAACCTCTGCCAAATCAAACTTGCGAATCAGATGATTCGCTGTGGCGACTCCTGAGTAAAAAAAAAGGGAAAAAGCAGAAAGGAAGACAGACAGAGTCACAAATTGATACAATTATATAATTAAGGGGGCGTGTTGCATAACAATGCTTTTTTCCTATGTCATGAAGCTAAGAGTTCATTCCTTTGATTTAATGAAGACAGTTCAGGTCGGTATATAATGAGGAACTTCTCTCTGAGGCATAAATTACATCTTTTGTTTGACCTGTTGTAGATCGAGTGCAATGATAGAATTTTCCATGAAATGTGGTGATCAATGTTCATGTCTTTGAGTGTCCAGATATGTTTGTTGAGTTCGGTAGAGTGTCCGCTTTTAACGTTGCAGAAGGATGCAATTTGGTTTCTGTATCTAGTTTTAAAAGCGTTTTCTGTCAGTCGATGTACGTTTCTGTTGTATTATTGTCTTTACGTGTGATGGTGGCCTGATAGATCATTGATGATTGCAGACAATTTCCGTTGAGTGGGCAGGCGTTCTTCTGTCGGCAGTTGCATTGCATGTCTTTGTTTAATGCATTGGTGCCGTCGGTATTGTCGTTCAAAGCCAGAGTGCGCTTGTTGTGTGGTTGTCTATTATTTGTTTGGTGTTATTCATGCAGCTGTAAGTGATCTTGAGTGTGTTATAGTGGAAAATTTTCCGGAGTTTATGGTCCTTGGTGAAGTGCTTGTCTATCAGGGTGAGGAATCTGTGTCCAATGTTGGTTCTGGCGTTTTTACTGAGGGGGGGGGGGGGGGGTTTGTACCATAGGATGTTGCTGCGTTTTATGTTTCTTTGTTTGTTGTCTGCGCTTGGTTCATAATGCATTGTATAGTTGTATCCACTGTCATGCAGTGCTTTCTGGTATGGGGGTGTAGCCTGTTCGAAGGCTGCCTTGTTAGATGAAAGCGATGATAGGCATTTGTTGATGCCAGCGAGGATGTTTTTAGTTATGGTGGGCGGGTGGTTGCTTTCACGATGGACGTACAACAGTGTGGTGTTCAGTTTAATAAATGGCTGGTAAGTGCCGCTGTTCAGGTTAAGGGTGACATCCAAGAAGTTGGCGATCTGTTTGTTGGCTTCTATCGTGATCCGTAGTCCATTGTTTGAGAAAATGCGGCATATTTCTTTTTTGATGTTTTCCATGTGACGAGGTGTGGTGTCAGAAGATGCCAGTCCATCATCGCGATAAAGTCCGATGTTGATGTTGAGTTTTTGTAGTTGAGAAAGTAGGAAGTTTCCTACCAACTCGCAAGTTTCCGTGCTGTCATAGGAGGAGAATCACTGCTGGCAGTGGTGATTGATGTGGCTCATCAGCACCTCCAGATCCTTTGCTTTACAGTAGTACATGTCATGTTAGTGTCCAACTCACATTATTTTTATGGCAATCCGTAGTCCAAAACGATAAGGCATTTTCTATTTTTGCAACGACCTGATTGCGCTGTTACTGTTATGGTCTATGCTAGTTGGTGGTGTTTAACTCTTCTCTCTCTCTCCACATACACTGTTGATGGGCGTGGCTGTTACCCACAGGCAAGATCCAGAGAGCATACCTGAATTCACTCAGCCATCAGCGCGAGAGGAGTTCCGTGCTCGACCAGTTTCCATGGTGATACTCTCCCAGTGATTTTGGTTCTTGTGTTTTGCCCCTCACCACTATGGTGAACATGATTTTCCCGCACCCCAGTGCTTGCCTTGAGCTCAATAAAAGTCTTTGTTTCATCGTATTTGGTCTCCTGCATCTTTGGATCCAACTGATATGCCTATTTTCTCTTCCTACTTCTGAATGTAGCACACAGTCAACTCGTTAATGCTGTAATGGTGAACCACAGACACAAAACTTCACCCTTCTTTTAATAAATATAGAAGCTTAACTTGGGCAGTGGTGGTCTCGTGGTATAGGGCGCTGGATCGCTGATCCAAAGATTGGGGGTTCGAGTCCCACTTTCCACAAGGTTGTCACTGTCCCCCCAGTGCAGTTGTCTGGGTTATCAAAGGCCATCCATGTCTCTCACTGTCTATGGTGTGAGGCATGTAAAAGAACCACTTTTGAACCAGAAACAGTGGCAGAAGTGCCTCACCTGGGCTACAGAGAAGCAGCACTGGACTGTTGCTCAGTGGTCCAAAAAACTTTTTTCGGACGAAAGCAAATTGTGCATGTCATTCATAAATAAAGATGCCAGCGTCTAGAGGAAGACTGGGGAGAAGGAAATGCCAAAATGCCTGAAGTCCAGTGTCAAGTACCCAGAGTCAATGATAGTCTGGGGTGCCATGTCAGCTGCTGGTGTTGGTCCACTGTGTTTTATCAAGGGCAGGGTCAATGCAGCTAGCTATCAGGAGATTTTGGAGCACTTCATGCTTCCATCTGCTGAAAAGCTTTATGAAGATGAAGATTTCATTTTTCAGCACGACCTGGCAACTGCTCACAGTGCCAAAACCACTGTGAAATGGTTTACTGACCATGGTATTACTGTGCTCAACTGGCCTGCCAACTCTCCTGACCTGAACCCCATAGAGAATCTGTGGGATATTGTGAAGAGAAAGTTGAGAGACACCAGGCCCAACACTGTGGATGAACTTAAGGCCGCTATCGAAGCATCCTGGGCCTCCATAACACCTCAACAGTGCCACAGGCTGATTGCCTCCATGCCACGCCGCATTGAAGCAGTCATTTCTGCAAAAGGATTTCCAACCAAGTATTGAGTGCATAACTGAACATAATTATTTGAAGGTTGACCTTTTTTTGTATTAAAAGCACTTTTTTATTGGTCGGATGAAATATGCTAATTTTTTTGAGATTGTGATTTTTGGTTTTTCTTTACTTTTTTGCCCAAATTATCAATATTAAAACAATAAAAGGCTTGAACTACTTCAGTTGTGTGTAATGAATCCAAAATATATGAAAGTGTAATTTTTATCAGTACATTACAGAAAATAATGAACTTTATCACAATATGTTAATTTTTTGAGAGGGACCTGTACTATGTGTTTGGTTATTGTCTGTGGAACCTTGAATACTATTACTTATTACTAATGAAAAAGATCGATTAACATCAAAAATGCCTAAAATTAAGAGAAGACATCTTTCTCAAAATGATGGATGAACTACAAAATCACAATGTTTTAGGAGTTTCCACCTGGAAAGAATCACGTTTATAGCGTTCAAAAGTGTGTGCCAAGCACTAATTAACAATTTATCATCAACCAAAATTTTGCCACACAAAAATATACAATGAAACCTTTCATTGAATTTGGTCATTTAATGGTTATTAGCAATGCTCTGTTTAAAAATAAAGAAAAAAAAATCACTTGCTGGAAACTAAACACCCAAATTATG
Organism: Plotosus lineatus; assembly: GCA_024760905.1. Taxonomy (NCBI): domain Eukaryota; kingdom Metazoa; phylum Chordata; class Actinopteri; order Siluriformes; family Plotosidae; genus Plotosus; species Plotosus lineatus. The sequence goes on from CM045741.1 coordinate 31,417,091, forward strand.
AAAAAATTAACGCATGAGTTTAAAGAAGAAATTAAAAGAATCAAAACTGTTCGATGTATTTTATAACAATATCTGAAATCTTGGAAGGATTAAAACACCATCAAAAGGCTTTCTCACAAATGCAAAAAAAGTGGAAAATACAATAAAGTGAAAAATGAGAAATACAAATCTATCATGATGTAATACATAAACTTACAAACAAAAAAATTAACAAAGATGAACATAAATCATCTCAAAAAGGCATTGAGACATTCAATAAAGAATTTTTAAGACTTACATCCAGGTAATAATTTATACAGACAAACTTTTAAAATTCAAACAAAAAGTTATTTCTTTTCATAAAAAAACAAAGAAAATGAAAAACTTAGAAAAACTGAAAAGGGAAATGTAATTGCTAAATTGGAACAATTTAAGGGAAACAATTCAGAAAATGTACAAAATGACACCAACTAACTGACTACTTAAAACCTTCTCAAACCTAAAATGCAGGTTTAGAATCCTAGAATTCTAGGACCTAGACCTCGGATCCTGACTAAAGTATTATTAATCAAAAGTATCAAAATAATAACCAACAGGATTGAGAATGAACTTAATAAAATACGATGTGCTGTTAAAGGACAATTATTGTGGGACAATTAAAATGCGACCAGAATTGGTTAAAGGAAAAAAGGACGAATCGCACTATGTAGTAGAACTGGATCAGAAGAAAGTTTTGAACTAACAGAATATTTATTGCCAGCGTAAGAAATATTTAGGTTCTCTGAATACTTTAACATTGTGAAATGTCTGTATGCTTAATCAAATGTCCAAGTAAACATCAAGAGACCCCTGAATCACTAGTAGGTGTTTAAGCAAGGTTTCCCCCTTGGCTTGACACTTTATGTTCTCACAATTTACCCCCAATCCAAAAAAAAAACCACAAAACGAATCAAGACTGAAAGAAGTATAAGTACATTAATCGTAATCATATCAGGCTGCACAGATAATGATTTTCATTCAATCAAAAGAAGAACTCTACATTTTGAGGGGAAAAAAAGATTTAAAAATTTTACAAACAGGTCTCAAGAGCAACTTCATTTTTTATTTTTTCATTTTCTGTACCCGCTTAATCCTAATTTGGGTCGCGGGGAGGCTGGTGCCCATCCCAGCCAACTCAGGGCGAGGGCAGAGTACACCTGGACAGCTCGCCAGGCCATCGCAGGGCGAAAACACGCTGACGGCTTTGCAGCCTACTCTTGTCGAAAGTCAGCAATGGTTCTTTTACACGCCTCACACCATAGACAGTGACAGACATGGCCCGCCTTTGATAACCCAGTTAGCTCCACTGAGGGGGGGCAGTGAAAACCTTGTGGAGAGTGGGACTCGAACCCACAACCTTTGGATCAGTGATCCGGCGCCCTATACCACTCGACCACCACTGCCCCTTTCAAGAGCAACTTTAAATACAAAATAAAACAGAGTGCGCTTGAATAGGAAACCAGCAACAGAATTTAATATTGACATCCTAGAAACAAAATCTCAAAATATTAGGAATTAATTTAATAACAATGGCTGTGTCAACCATAACTGGGCAGAAAACGTCCAATAGAGAATCAAAAAAAAAAAAGGCAACTCGACTCACAAATCAAGAATCAATGTCATAAAAACATACATTCTTTCAAAAAGTCTCCCTTCATCCTTAGTGTTTTCACTCCACCACCACCATTCCACCACCACCACCACCAAAAAAAGAATTGGTCCAAAAAATTCATTAACTATGCTGTAACCTTATCTGGAACACCACTATAAAGATTACTAAATGAGAATTACTGTTTCAAAGAAGAGAGATGGGAGGACAAGAAGCAACAGAGTTATAATTTTCTGAACCGCTTAATTCTAATTAGGGTATATATCTATAAATTAAAATTTTAAAAATGTATAATCATAACTCACACTTTAGCTATAGAGATACACTGGACTGGAATCATCATCATCAACTGGAAACAGAAAGGAAAGGCAAGATCATCAATTCCATATTACAAACACTATTCAGATTTCATCGGAATACAGACACTATTTTTCGCCTCAAGAACATTAAATTTGCGAGCATATAGTCTCTGCTGACGAACTAGTTTTCGGCGGACGAACCAAACCACGCGGTGGAACAGCGCCACGGTGGCGGCCACGAGAAGCTGACGCACGCTCACGGCGTCCCAGTTCGTCACCCCCTTTCTTTGAATGCGGAAGTGGTTTGTGTTTGATAGACATTTTGGACCATATTGAGTGCACTTTTGCTATTATGGGACCGAAAAAGACCCCACCACAGGCGGAGATCATTGAAAAACACGAACGAGGTGTGCGTTTGTGTGACTTAGCGTCCCAGTACCAGTACGCTAAGTCTACCATTGCTACCATCCTTAAGAACAAGGAAGCTATTAAGGGTGCGTGTGTGGCTAAGGGTGTTTCCAAACAGTAAGTCCCTCCTCCTCCCACTCCATTCCATCAAGCCATCAACTACCATCACAAAGGTAAATAAAACGACTTTATTATACAGTACAGTTTATTTCTTTAATTACAATACAATAGCACATTTATTATACATAAAATAAGGTATATTTTTGTGTAGTTTTAAGGCTTATTTAGTAGAAAATGATGTTTTATGGGGACCTGGGAACGGATTATTCTCATTTTAATGGTTTCTTATGGGAAATAAATGTTCGGAAGACGAATTTTTCGCCTTACACACACTTTCTGGGAACCAATTATGTTCGTGAGCTGAGGTATCACTGAATTTATTTATATATTGCGTTTTACAATTGGCATTGTTGCAAAGCAGTTTTACATAAAAGGAATTTAAACATTTCTCTACAAGCCTCTCACATCCCGAGGGCAGTGGTGGTCTAGTGGTAAAGGTGCTGGATCACTGATCCTAAGGTTGGGGGGGGGGGGGGTTCAAGCCCCACTCACCACAGGTTGTCACTGTCCCCCCAGCGCAGCTATCAAAAGCCGGCCATGTCGCTCCCTGTCTATGGTATGAAGCATGTGAAACAACCATTGCTGACTTTCGGCAAGAGTAGGCTGCAAAGCCGTCAGCGTGTTTCCACCCCATGATGGCCTGGTGAGCTGCCCAGGGTGTACTCTGCCCTCGCCCGGAGTTGGCTGGGATGGGCGCCAGCCTCCCCACAACCCTATTTAGGATTAAGCAGTTACAGAAAATTTCACCTGTTGCAACAGTGGCTGGAAAAACTCCTTCAGTCAACAGGTGGAAGAAACCTTGATAAAGAACCAGACTCAAAGGGTAAAACCATAAAAAAAATACAAACCAAGTAGCAGAAACTTCATTATAGTTTAACATTAAGTGTAGCTGGTTATTTTATAAGTATAGTGGCAGTAATGGTCTAGTGGATAGGGCGCAGGATCGCTGATCCTAAGGTTGGGGGTTCGAGTCCCCACAGGGTTGTTCACTGCCCCCCCCCCCAGTGCAGCTAACTGGGTTATCAAAGGCGGGCCATGTTTCTCACTGTCTATGGTGAGAGGCATGTAAAAGAACCATTGCTGACTTTCGTAAAGAGTAGCTGCAAAGCCTTCAGCGTGTTTCTGTCCCTTGCTAAAAAGGTTGTGACAGGAAGGGCATCCGACGTAAAAACCTCTGCCAAATCAAATGTGTGAATCATGATTCACTGTGGTGACTTTCGAGAACGGGAAAAAGCCAAAAAGAAAAGAAGAAATGGAAGTTGAAGTCCAAAATCATTTCAGTAAGATACACCACTAGTAGTGAAAAGTCATCTTCTGAATGATCAGCAGCAGAAACAGTTCCCATAGTTGTCCTCAATATTATCATCTTGCTAATGTATTACTGCATACATCTTTTTAAACACAAAACACTTGCCAAGGGCTTTCTCCATTATAAATCAAAACATTAACCAAAATTCATTAACGAGATGCCTGGAAAAGACCACCCATTGGCCCTTGAGTATAGTCTAATGAAAATTTTTAAAAATGACTACCCACACTAAATCCTCCCAGCCAAAGACTAAACTGCAACTGCCGTTGAATCTACCATTCTCTCTCTCTCTCTCTCTCTCTCTCTCTCTCTCTCTCTCTCTCTCTCAGACTCCATTTTTGTTCCTATAACTTTGATGTATTGAATTCAAATTTGCTTTTCTTGTTTTATTTTTGGCTTCATGGCAATCAGTCTTAGTATTAAAACCAACTGAGTGATCTGCAACTCTGTAGCCAAACACACAGCAAGCAGCAATGTTCTGTGTGTTCTGATACATTGATACCGTAGGCAGTATTAGCAGTTTCAGCAGATTATGCTACACCAGCTTTTCTGTGGGATCAGACCAGGCATAAAATTCATTGCTTCCTTTGTGCATCAGTGAGTCTTGGGGCACACATGACGATTACCAGATCACTGGGTGTCGTTCCTCGGACAATCTTTGGTAGGTACTTACCACTTCACACCAGGAATAGCCCACAAAACCTGTAATTTTAGATATGACTGGACCCAGTCATTTAACCATCAAAAGCGGTTCTTGCAAAAGCACATCTTCACACATGTTCACTTTTTCTGCATCCCACACTTCAACTTTGAGACTGTTTATTCATTGTCTGCATAATACAGCCCATGTTTTAGCAAGTGCAATTGTAATGCAATATAGTCAATCTCATTCACTTCAATTGACATTGATATGTCTACTGTTGGCTGATTAATGTCTACGTGCTTCCAGAATAGCAGGTCTTGTTTGCATTATCTTTTATCTAAGTCACAGGGAGGATGAAGCCCATCCCAGCTGACTCAGTGTACTTCCTGAACAGCTCACCAGACCATCAAGCAACATTCACACTCATGGACAATCAATATCCAATTAGCATTAATGTGCATGTCTTTGGCGTGAGGGAGGAAACCAGAACACCCAGAGGAAACCCACGCACACAGTATATGGAAACACCACAGAAAAGAAATGTACTGGCCAGGCACAGTGCTTGAATTTGGGACTTTCTTGCTGTGAGGAACAAGTGCTATGCATGGCACCACCCGGCTATTACAGTTGTGTTGAGATGTTATTTTTTTGAGATAGTCTGTGTCTTTTTGTGTCTGTGCATCAATACTTTTGTCTGAGAGTCTCATTAACAGTATCTCTCAATCACAATGTTTTGGAGTTGATCCAAACAAGGTCGGAGCAAGGTCAGTTTTTTTGAAGTTGCTTTTCTTCAAAATGCCTTTTTCCTTTATACTTTAAATGTATTTTGTAAAATGAAACACTAGACCTGCCAACAGAGACATGCCCATCAGTGCCTTCGGTTTCTAGTGCTGCTTGTTTATTTCCCTGCACCGTAATGAGTACAGAGGAATGTAGAAGAAGGAAACTAACAAAATATCCTATTTAATTTAAGCAAAAAAATAATAATAAATCCTAGATTTAGACATTGCCTATATGTAGAGTCCCCAATAAAGACCACTACTGATAGGTATCCCAAGCTGTTAGGGTTTTTAATACAAGCAGAAAAGATCCACCAACAGACCAAAGTGAGGGCAAGCACAAGGTTTAGTAATCTGACAAACAGGCCAAAATGGCAGGCAGAAGTCATATTCTCAAAAATAGGCAATGATAAAGAAGTACAAGAGGCCAAAATGAAGTGAGGCCACTATAGGCAAGAACAAGAATGGTCTGGCAGGAGCTGTGGCAAAATACTGGGCTTAAATAGACAGACTACCAAAGCAGGTAACCAGACATAGGTGAGTGTAATAATGAATGTGTGGAAAGCCAAAGAGGACATGGCAGGCAAAAATAAAAAGGCACATGATTCCAGGAAACCAAAACTCCAGTCTTGTTATTGTTATTGTAAACAAACACAGATCCAAAATTAGGGCATGAATAATACTAAGTCCACAAGCTGGAGATGTTTTGCCAGGAAACCTCTGTATTCCCTGTATTCAGCCAATTCTGATACCAAATGTAATTTGTTGTGATGCTGCCTGGTACACAGAACCAAAATGTTTATTCTTTCCATCAGGAACTCGGAGGCTAGAAATTAATCTTTAAGTGTTCAGGTAATGGAAAATAAAATGGCTGTAATCATCTCAGGCCACAAGAAAATGATTCAGTCATTTATAGGAACCATAAGCTTAGCAACTGGCTAAATCTGTTCACATTGAAATACCATGCACGCTGCAAATTTACACATCTGTTGTGGCACAATGTCACTATAAATTTATACACTTTATGGTCTTAAAATTAATACCTCATCGCACTTTAAATTCATCCTTTATCTAAGAATGCATAATATTAGTTATAAAGGTGCCTGTACATCATTTTGTATTTCTGTGTGTCATATTCTACTTTCTTTGTCCAAATTTGTGTTGTTTTAACATAATTAGGATGGATGCTGAGGTACATTTCGATGTATGTTAAACTTGTATAACTAGATATGATACAAATAAACTTTGTGACTGTTGAATCACATATTTATGTGTGCATTGAGAGAATGAGCCATGAGACTCAAAACTTAAATTAACTAGCTCCCATGGTATCACATTTACACGAAAACATAGCTTAAATCCTGGGCAGGGTAGCTTTTCTGATGAAAAAAACAAGACAGCATCCCTGACCAGCCAAGTATAGCTGTATTATAGATTTAATTAATCTTATTTTGTAAGTATAGATGAAAGATTTTTATTAGCCAGAGAATCAATCTTTTTTATTAAGGCCTTTCTTGGTTCTGCTGATGTTCTCTCTCTGTTATATCCATTTCCAATTTGGCAGGTACATCTGAAACTAAAAAAATAAGTGATGTATCACTGCGGAATTTTCAGAATGTCTTAATATACTCATAACACACTCGATCTTTGATTCCTGGCTTCACCTGAAATCAATAATGGGTTATTTTTGGTGATTGTATCAAACTATTTATTCGTATATTGTAGCAGAGTAGATCCCGAGAAACAAAAACATATGCCAGAGGCATTGAACAATAGGAGACAGCCAGGAAGCAGTCCCTTGATTGGGCTTAGTTCCTCCAGATCACCTTCTCTGGTCGCACACAGATGGAATCGCATGCCCTCCGGTTACTGGAAATGCTATCTCAGACATGATGACCATTGCTCTCGATGGAACCCCGCAGTGAGCCTTTGAGCAGTGTGATACAACGAATAATTAGTTCGTAACATCTGTTCTTTGTGATTCTGTCAAACATGGTGGGATATATAAGCTAAAATAAGCCAAAAACTCTTTGTGTAGATGTGGTAGATTGTAATACTGTGGATGATCATTTGAACTGTGTTGCCCATTGGACTAATACATATATATATATATATATGCACACACACAGTGATCCCTCGCTACTTCATGCTTCAGTTTCTGCAGCCTCAGTGCATCTCCGGTTTTTCAAAAATATTCATCAAAAAATTAAAAATTAAGGAAACATGTGGGAAAATTTAAGAAAAATGCTGCAAAACAAGGCCAATTATGTAAAAAATAAATAAATAAAATAAAAATAAAAAATACTTACATTTTTATGTGAGGTGCACATTTGAGTTTGTGCGTATATCGGTGTGTACACACACGCATCTGTATATGTGTATATTTACATTTTATGTACTTCTTATGCATTATTTTTGGATGCTTAATTGTTATTATAAGCATTTATAGCAATGAATGTGGATTTATTGATATTATATACATATATATATATGTATATATACGTCAGTTAGGGGGATCGATCCTACTTTGTGGAAATCGGCGGTCACGGGGGTGGGGGTGGGGGGTCTCGGTCCCCATTAACCACGGAAAGTGAGGGATTCCAGTATACTGGTTCTGTAACTGTTATTGCTATTTTCTCAAAAGAAGCATTTCCTTCTTGTATTTAAAACTTAATCAATTATTTTTCAAATTTATCAATATTTTAGTATGTTAAATTATCTACTTATTCTGGGTTATTCTGAAGCGGGATACATTTTTTTTTTGTGGAAGCATTGGAAGTAGTTCATTTTGGTTATTTATTTGCTAACAATAATCATTTTTGACCCACCCCGGTGGGAGGGGCTATATGGGTCGGGTGCACTGTGAGATTGGGGACAGCCAAAGGCATGGGATCTGTTGAACCGAACCTTGGCTACTGACTTTGACTCTTGGGACATGGAATGTCAGGTCTCTGGTGGTGAAGGAGCCTGAGCTGGTGTGGGAGGTTGAGAGATACTGACTAAATACAGTGAGACTCACTTATAACTTATATCATTGCTTGGGCTCTGAAACCACCCATTTCAAGAGGGTTGGACTTTATTCCATTCTGGAATTGCTCATGGGAAGAGGTGGCAAGCTGGTGTAGGTATCCTTGTCTCAGTGCCCACATGCTGGGGTTATCCCTGGTTGGCGAATTGTAGCTTCCTTCCGGCTTTGGGTGCGGGGACAGGTCCTGACTGTTGTTTGTGCTCGTCCAGCTGAAGAAGGAAGCCTATCTGGCTTTATTGGATAGTGGGGCCAAACAAGGCTGCAGCCCAAGCTGTAGTTGATGGCGTGTAATTGTAATTATCAATTGGCCTCAAAAAGGTCCTGGACGACGATCCAATGTGCCAGGAGGGGAGCTGCTCAACCTGACTGGGGATGTTGTCAGGAGATGAAAGGAATACTTCAAGGACCTACTCGATCCCACCAACATGCCCTCCTTGGAGGAGGAAGACCCTGTGTATCACTGCAGCCTCTGCTGTACAGTGGAGCTTGTACAGTTCTGTCATGATTAAGAGGGAGCTGAGCTACAAGGCAAAGCTCTCAGTTTACCAGTCGATCTATATTCCAACCCTCACCTATGGTCATGAGCTTTGGGCAGTGACTGAAAGAAGAGGATTGTGGATACAAGCGGCTGAAATGAGCTTCTTTCACAGGTTGGTGGGGCTCTCTCTCAGAGATAGAGTGAGAAGCTCAGCCATCTGGGAGGAGCTCAGAGTAGAACCACTTCTCCTACATTTACATTTCCAGTATTTGGTAGCTCTTTTTTTATTCAACTGAGTAATTGAAGGTTAAAGGCCTTGCTCAAGGGCCCAACAGTGGGGATAGTGGAGATTGAACCGCTGCCCTTTGGATTAGCAACTCATTACCTTAACCACTAAGCCACCTCCACATCGAGAGGAGCCAGTTGAGGTGCCTCCCGAATGCCTCCCTAGTGTGGTATTTTGGGCATGTCCAACCGAGAAGCAACCGCAGGGTTCACCCAGAACATGTCAGAATTACTATGTCTATCAGCTGGTCGGTGTGTCCCCCAGAAGAGCTGGAGGAAGTGGCTGGGGAGAGGGACATCTGGAACTCACTGGTTAGGCTGCTACCCCTGCAACTCGACCTCAGATTAAGTGGAAGAAGAAGAAGATGAAGTAATCATTTTATGTTGGGCTTAAATTAATTCCTTGGAAATTGTAAGTGATGCAGACCTTACAGATCGTGATAAGGAGGGAGGTACACCCCTACCAAAATAACTTTGACATGAACTTGATTGCTGGTGGCCTTTACAGCCTGTTTATATTGTATTTTTTATTTATTTATTTTTTTTTTTTTTGGGGGGGGCGGTCTTTAATTTTGAATAGCAAATTCTAGATTAGATTTTTTTTTTAGCTGAGATATATAAAACAGGCCAGTGAGAACTGTCTGATATGCATTGCTATCATAGGATTTGAACTTAAATGTTGAATGATATGAAAGAATGTCAGATCTTATAATAAAAGATATGAACACAAGAATACCCAGACTTGGTCATAGAGAGATAGCACAAGCATATCAATATTTGACAGTAATTAAAATTTTGTTTGAAAATACATCAAAAAAGATGAAGCTGCTTCATTAAAAGAAAGTGTGCAGAGCACATAATCAGCATGAGGATAAGGAACATATTTGCTCTATCTCAGTGTCCTTATCTTGCAATGACTGCTACATAAAGTATGTCTCTTGAGGATGTTTGAAAATGACAATGGTGAAGAACAACAGCATTCACCTTTCCTGCCAACTCATCAGCCTTGATATCAGTGTACTGATTCACCTCATGAAAACTTGCCTATTAGGCAAATTTGGCACTGACTCATATAAGCTATTTATCAGTGTGAAAAAAATAGTCACAATCATCAGAAAACAGGGCCAAGGAGAAAGAAGAAACCATCAAATAGTCATTCACTCCCTCTATCTCTTGCAGATACTCATTCTACCACAAGCTCCCATTAACCTGTTCATAGGATGCAAAGAAAGAAACCCATCCGTTCTCTCCATTTCTCTCTCTGTATCTCACACTTTCCTTGTCATTCGCCTTCTATCTCCCCATCTGTCTCGGTAAGAATCACAAAAGATAATTTCCTTTTCAAATGACTGCAGCCCCCTCAGGTGACCCCTGGGCATTGAGGTAATTCAGAGCGGGAAGAGAGAATGAGACGTGCAGAAAGACTTCCATGGGCACTGCAGCCCAAACCTCACATAACACTGCATTCATTATAGTAAAAATAAGTCTAATAAGGAAGAATAAAGGCAGCCTGACCACACAAAGAATATGAGCATTTAGAGCTATGATTTTTTTCTTCACAAATATGCTTTTCAGTTATTAAAAAATGGCACTGTGAAGTAATATAAACTGCCCCACCAAAACAAAGCTCACCACCTAGAGTTGAATGACCAAATAGGCAGGAACCTGTAACTGGATAATTACTGCGGTGATTAAATGTTTCCACTTACAACAAACTATTAAACCTTAACTCATGCAGTAACCACCTTTGTATTTCTTAATTTCTTGTACAACCATGTTAGACGACATATCCTTTGGCTGTGGAATGTCACTACGTTTCAGAAGGGTCAGAAAGGGTCTCGAACTAATGAGATATGTTATATGTTTAAGAACTGCCCAGTGCACGATTTAAAAACCCCACGGAGGAACAGTGCATCAGGAAGGAAATGTGGTAGGAAAAAAAATCTTGATTGACTGACCTTGATTAGCGATCAAGTAAAGGAAAAGAGCATGAAGTTCGGTACCGATCATGAAAGGTAGCCACTGTATAAGTTTCTGGAGGTAAGTGATATAATCTGAGACTGTTTCACTTGGTCAGATCGAGTCTCAGCAATGTTATGGGACAATAAAATGAAGTCAGCTAAGAATCCAAACGTACTGAATGTTATGAGCATCCCAATTTCCAGACCCGAACCCCACTGAAAACCGTTGAGGTGTTATCAACCAAAAGTAATCAATCAAAGCTGAACCAATTGAATGCCAGGGTTGTTCTAAATAAATTAAATAAATTATAAATCATAAAATAAAATGAAATTACTGTATAAATAGTGATATATTGTGTCACAGAGCTCTAATTCAGTCATTCCAGATTTTCATTTAGAATCAATTTAAATTTAACATGGGAAATCTCATTTGACAAGTTCTGATATCTCTCCAAAATTTCATCAGACAAGGATGAAACCGCTTGTGATTATTTATGATCCTTCCGATTAATGGTAAGTAATATTTGTGAGATGCTCCTCCGAATGCAGGTGCTGGTTGCAAGTGACGTATGGTGCTTGTGAGGCAAAGTGTGGCTTATTCGGACTGCCAATCTTTCAAGTGGGCAAGTGCGCATTGAATATTTGTTTAGTACTCAACCTTCACTTGCTTCCTTGAAGGATCAGAAGTCTGGATAAACCACGCGTTGTGTCACAAGAATCTCCCCCAATTTTCTTTAATTTAGTCGTATTCAATTCCCACTCATCAATTATTGCCTTTAAAAGTATGCATATACCCCCCCTCTGTGACACACAATGCTAGCCACTCACCTCTGTTCGCAGTGCATGTGTTGTTGGGGACGGTCTAACACACTCGGAGGGAAAGCATTTTCAACTCCGTTGTAGGAATGACCTCACAGATGCCCATGATTGGCTAGCAATCTCTGTGAGTGGCAGGGAAGTGAGCATATGTCATCCCTCCCTCTCGGGAGAGCTCAGCCGGTTAGCTCACATGGACTCCCAGTTACTGATATCTGTGACATTAACCTTGCTTTGAATTTGCGATCTCTGGGTTAATAGTCACACACCTTATCGATGCGCCACTCGGAAACATAAATCTAAATTTTTAGGATTAAATTGTTGGCACTGGCTGGCTATTGAACTTTAATCTGGGTATCTGGGTGGTTTTCGCCTGGCATTGTAACTGTGCATCTGGGTGTTTTGAGGGTACATCTTCACCTCTTCTACTGAATCAGTCTTTTATGTTGGTGGTGAGGCCTAAGTTTAAGATAATGTTTCAGTTGTTTTTTATTTGCATTTGTAATTACTGGGACTTGGGTTGTTTCCATGATGCAGATAAGAAGTTATGTTCTTGTCACATGATGCAGCTTCACTTTGCTTAAGCCCACAATTTGTCACTCAGGTAGGCTGCACCCTTTTCCACAGTTACGATTTCCTGGTTAATTAATGTAGCTCTTGCAGTATCAGCAGAAGCAGCTCACCCAGCTCGTACAGATGGTGTCCTCCTTGCAGGGGCCCCATTGCCTCATTGGCCTCCTTGCAATGGCCTGTTGATTTGACAAATGTGCCAGAAGCCAGGTTATTTTGCCAGGGAGTGTAATTGTGTAAAACTATAAAATTTGATGCAAAATAAGCCCCTTTGTATCTCTATCACCAAAACAAATTATGCAAGCAAGAACAGATAAATAAAATTTATAATCTGTTGGACCTTTAAAATTAGTGGAGTGGGCTGGAAACCCTGTATGTAAAAATCTTTGAGGTACAGCTTTTGCCTTGGTAGTTCATGGGGTACAACTAAAATTCTTCTTTATCTCATCCACGTACTAGCCTTAGTTGTTTAAGTAGTGCCCAAGATACATACCCACTGGGGTCACTGAGGTGATGTCAGTCAGAGCTACTGTTTACTCACAAACAACCACTAGTTCCATTCTGCATAGGGTACAAACAGTTGATTTGTCAGGCCCTCTGTATTAGTTGGTGGTTGAACCTGTCAGTACCAAGTCTAAGAGCTTGTTAAGATCATGGAAACCATATGGGTGCCTGGGTATGGGTAGTGTTTCAGTGCTCTTAAAGTAAAGCTGGTTTCTGGATTGGCATTGTTAACTTTTCCTGCTCTTAGTGTGGAGATTGATGCCATTTAGAAGGGCCTGTATTTTCTCATGAGCAGGAGAGGTACCGTTATGTCTGTAGCTTATGCCACCTGTGGTCTCTGGCCACTAAATACAACATAGTCCATCAAGCACTGGTGGGTGGGTCAACTGGCTGTTTTTGATTTTGTAATCAAGTACTGCTAAGACCAAAGCAATAAGAAACTGGACATACTTTCCCAATTGTTATATGCCTGGGTTCAGCTTAGAAGTCCATGGAGTTCCTAGCACTTCTCTCCACATTCCCCAAAAGCAAGCCTCTTGCCTAGATTCAGTGGTGCTGCTGACTCATGCCCTCTTCTCTGTCCTACCATGATACTCTTCTGAAGTTGGGCCCAGTGATTTGGGCAGAGTGACTAGACCACTCTGATCTTTGTGGCTTTGGCTGTTTAACTTTAATGGTAGAAGACCCATGCACAGCTGAGGGAAAAAGGTTCCCATCCAAGATTTTATGGTACGTGGCTCTGTCCATATTCCAGGTGAAGTCATCTTGTACACTTAGCAAAGAAACAGCCTCAAAGCATAATGATTCCACGTTTTTGCTTGATGCTGGAGAAAGTATTTGGGATTTCTCTGCTTCAAAACACTACAAGTCCAATTAATGACTAGAAATCTCAATTTTGGTCTCATTTATCCACATAACATTCTCCCACACCTTCTCTAAAGCATTCAGGATTCAGACAGGCAAGTTCATGTGCCTTCTTAAGTGGCGATACCTTGCAAATGCCGTAGGATTTTAATCCATTATGGTGGATGTGTTACCAGGGGTTTTATTGGTGACTATCATCTCAACTACATTGAGATTAATAACAAGTTTCTGTCTTGTAATTCTGGGCGGATTCCTGATCCTTCTCATAATCATTCTTACCCCACAAAGTCAGATCTTGCAGAGGGCAACTGATGGTTATTAGTTCTGGTCTTTTTTTTTTTTTTTTTTTTTTTTTTTTAATAATTGCAACAGTTGTCTCCTTCTTACCAAGTTTCTTGCTGATGGTTTTGTAAACAATCCAGCACAATCCAGCCTTGTGGAGGTCTGTAATCTAGTCCCTGGTGTCGTTTGACAGCTCCTTGATCTTGCCCATGGTGGTGGAGAGATTGAAATGGAACAGAGTCCGAGTCTGTGCACAGATGGCTTTCATTCAGATAATAAATTGAGATTATGAGAATTTTCTTAAAGTGGTAAGACTAATTTGTGCCTCACTGTCATTTAACCATTGTGGCGAGTTAGAATTCTTGCTTGTTAGTACTGGATCAAATACCTATTTCACTCTATTACATGTAAATAAATTTAGAGCTTCTATACAGAAATGTTTTAATTCTCTCTCTTTCTCTCTCTCTCCCCAAATAAACCAAAGTACCAAAAAAGCTCATCAGTTCATTTTCTGTAACCGCTTCATCCTAATTAGGGTCACGGGGAGGCTGGTGCCCATCCCAGCCAACTCAGGGCGAGGGCAGAGTACACCCTGGACAGCTCGCCAGGCCATCGCAGGGCGGAAACACGCTGACGGCTTTTCAGCCTACTCTTGTCGAAAGTCAGCAATGGTTCTTTTACATGCCTCGCACCATAGACAGTGACAGACATGGCCAGCCTTTGATAACCCAGTTAGCTGCACTGGGGGGGGGGGGCAGTGACAACCTTGTGGAGAGTGGGACTCGAACCCCCAACCTTTGGATCAGCGATCCAGCGTCTTATACCACTAGACCACCATTGTCCTACCAAAAAGCTGCAGAGCGTTAATTTATTTATAAGTAGGCAAATTTACAAAATCATCAGGGCATTTAATAATGATCTTCACCTCTGTATCTTCTTTTCGTTGTTCTGTCAAAATCTCATGATGCTTTAGGTCATATTATAGACTCACAAACTTTCAGCCACCACTGCATACTGTGAATTACTGCAATTTCATGTACACAGCAGTGAGTCAGGAATGGAAACAACGGCAACAACAATATTCTAAATATATAACACTATGAGATAAGAAAATACCATCTTAGTTTATGTTATAGTGAAGTAATTGCTGAAATACTGACTTCTCCCCATCAAACAACTGACAGTTACAAAAAATATGAAAACGCACCACACAAAATGACAAATCCCCATCCCACACAGAGTTATTATATCCAATTTTGTGATACCTGGATACAGAACAGCAAGCATCTAACAATTAGATCAACACGCCCGCAAAGTTTTTCAGTCGAGCTTTTTGCTTTTCAGTTCATTTCAAATGTTGTCTAGATCCAACACTTTTCTTTATTACACTCTGTGCAGTTTTTATTATGGTGTGGGGAGAATCTAATTTGCTTCTCTTTGTTTGACAGTACTTCAAACTAATTCATGTTGTCAAGGTGCTGCCTGGACAAACCCAGCAGATGGTGTTTGTTGAAAACAGGCCCTTAGCTACTAGCCCACAAACGGTTTAAAGTCCCTTACAGCTGGTTGAATGTTGTAGTTTTTGAATTTGTTTTCCTTGCGTCGTTTCTTATATTTCTCCACACCTCTGCCTCATGACCCCCAGTATGATTAAACTAACTGTATCATTTAAAAGCAGTGAAATTATAAGGAGCTCCTATTTAACACTAAGGAGCTAATAATGTTCGCGTTATGACAGCATTATGTTGTCTGTTAAACAGCGTTTTAGATTTCAATGTTCGTTTTAGGTGCCAGATATCCGTTTATGTACTTAAGTTTTTTCAAGAAATCAATAATTTTGTAAGACTTTTTAAACTTTGAGAGATTGTTTAGTATTATCTCTTTAAGTCATTATCATTTTATAGTCAAAGATGTGAGCCACTCAAACACCCCATAAAACCCCCAGGGTTTTATCTCCACTAATTTTAGTCACATTCAATTCCCACCTGTCAAGTGTTGCCTCTTTATCGCATGCGACCACTGCCAACTAGGAAAGGATGTAAGCATGTACACGGCAGGGCGGCATGGTGGCGTAGTGGTTAGCACGTCCGCCTCACAGCAAGAAAGCCTGGGTTTGAATCTCAGCCTGGGTGTTTCTCTGTGGAGTTTGCATGTTCTCCCCGTTTCCTCCAGGTACTCTGGTTTCCTCCCACAGTCTAAAAACATGCACAGTAGGTTAATTGGCTTTTCCAAATTGTCCGTAGGTGTGAGTGAGTCGATGACAATCCCTGTATGTGCATCATTCAAGCTTCAGGGATTGACGTCCATTCTTCGTGATTGGATGTTGGCGTAGAGAGAGATGTACCTGCCCCTTCTGTGATGTGCGATGCTGCCACCTGGCTCTGTATGAATTGCTGCGCATGTGCATTTAAAAGTGGCCGAACACACTCCCAAGGGATAAGCATCAATCTCCCCTTTTGCATGTATCTGCTCACAGACACCCATGTCTTTACCTTGAATGCTACCCGTCCCTCCCATGAGCGCTCAGTCACGAATGGCTGTGGCATCACCCTGGATTTAAACTTGCAATCTCCAGGTTGGTGAGGCACTAAAATTTGTCAGATTAGACTCCACATACCTTAAATAGTTTGGGAGCCATCAAAACAATAGACAATGTCTATGGTCCATATGACCTTGCTCTCTTAGCACAGACAGACATGTATTTTCTACAGAGAGATGGAGAGAATGGTAAAAAGATGATGAGGTTATACTTCTGTATGATCTGTGAGCCTTCAGTTAAATATTCTCTTCCCTTGTTCAACGCCTGCTTTGCTTTGTATTCCTGATTTGGAAGCAAATAAGAAAAAAATCTTTCATTTTGACATGGTATTGAGATACGTCTGCCATCCCTCCCTTGCTACTGGAGATCATCTGTCAGACGATAGAAAAAAAAAACTATTAATTTATTCATTCATTTTCTATGATCCTTAAAACTAATTCAGGTTCCGGGAAGGATGGAGCCTATTTCAGCCAAGTCCGGGCAAAGGCATTGTACACCCTGAACAGCTCACCAGGTCATTACAAGAACAACATATACACACAACCAATCACAATCATTTTTGAACCTAGGGGCAATTTGGGACAGCCAATTAGCCTAGGCATGTTTTGGACGATGGAATGAAACTTGGGTACCTGTATGAAAACTACATAAGTACAGGGACAATATGCAAATTCTATTGAGAAACGCCCGAGTGCAGGAACCGAACTTGGGCCTTCTTGCTGTGAGGTGGACATACGAACCACTGTGACCACTATTCCCAAATAAAAAAAAATAAATAAATAAATATACTGACCTCTATTCATTGATGAAGCTGAATGTATCTTATATGAGAGTTCATTAAAGGGAGTGTTTAATATTAATGCAATTTTGCCTACATGAAGACGAGTCTCTGAAGGTTTGTGGCTGGGGGGCTATGGAGAACAAGAAGGTTAATTCTGCTATCCGGGTCTAGATTTACATCATTGTTTATAGATTAAAAATGTCTTTCATGGGAATGAACTATTTGTGTTTTCTCTCTCCTCAGAGGAGAAGCTGAATGTCCTGCTGTCTGATCAATCTTAATGAATTATGCAAATAGACTTTATCTCCAATAATTTCTGAATGTTTTTGTATTGTTTTATTAATGCACTTTTGAATTGCTTTATAGGAAGCTCTCTCTCTCTCTCTCTCTCTCTCTCTCTCTCTCTCTCTCTCTCTCTCTCTCTCTCACTCTCTTCTAGTTCTCGCTGGGTGCATTACTGTGTTTTGTTATTCAGGCTCTTTGTTTTATTAAAAACTTCCAGTGGTCTCTGGCGAACTGCACACAAGAATAAGAAATTAGTCATTTAATGTAATTTAATGAATTTTAACTAAACAATGCAGTGCAGATTGCTAACAATAACCAATCTTGTCTATTCCTCACCTTACTCTCTTCCCCACCTCATCTCTGGAGCCTGATCTTGGGAACATATGTCCCTAATTTATACTTAATTTATACTAATTAATTGTATTCATTATAAGAACCACCATATAGTGAGAGAACAGTTTCAATTACTGCAGTAAAATTGACATAACCAAACATAAAAGACTCGAACTAATGACCTGATACCAGCACCAGTCTTTTGGAAGATTCTGGACACTCGTCAGTGGAAGGTGTCTACTTGCAACGTTTTTTGGAATTTTCACTGTACACAAAGGTTAACTATCACTTCCAGTGATTTAATAAAAGAGTAACAAAAATATTTTGGCGAAATCACATTAGGTATACAACAACACAATCAGATCTCACACTGATTACTATCTCGGAATAATTTACAATTATGCACTGAAAGCAAAGTGTCGCAATTCAATTCAGTGGCATCCACCAAGCCTGACGTACATAATTATTCTTCTTTTCCTTTAGGCTTTTTCCTTTTTTTTTTTTTTTTTCAGGGGTCACCACAGCGAATCATCTGATTCACACTTTTGATATGGTATAGGTTTTTACGTCGGACGCCTTTTCTGACACAACCCTTTAACAAGAGACAGAAACACGCTGACGGCTTTGCAGCTCCTCTTTACGAAAGTCAGCAATGGTTCTTTTACATGAACCTCTCACTATAGAGAGTGAGCGACATGGCACGCTTTTGATAACCCAGTTAGCTGCTCTGGGGGGTGGGGGGGGGGGACAGGACAACCCTGTGGAGAGTGGGGCTTCAACCCCCAACCTTAGGATCAGCGATCCAGCACCCTTTACCACCAGGCCATCATTGCCCACCCCCCCCCCTCCCGGGTACATAATTGTTATGTATACAATCATGGAAACAACAACAAAAATGAAATAAAATAAACACAAGATGTTGTGATTTCTTTTTATTTCCTAATTTATTTATTTTATCAGGAAAGATGGAGATGAGCTCCCAGCCCAGGCAGGTGCAGAGCCTAAAAGCTGTCTGATAAAACCCTTCTGATAATGTTGACAGTACTAAAGGGAAACATAATGAAAACAAACTAAAATGAGATTTTTATGGCATAGAATTACATATTTTACCAAAAGATAAATTGGTCAGTTGAGCTCTGTGCTAGAGACTGACTTAATAATTGCTACAGAGAGATTTAATACTCATTTAACATGTATGCTCATTCATCAGAGTAAGTACATACAGTACTACACAGACACACGAGAAAACTAGCTTTACAATTGTTTGTTTCCACATAGATTCAAAATTTTAGACAGACCAAGAGCAATAAGGAAAACAAAAACATTAAACTAATACAAAATATTTACAGTCATTGTTACATATTTTAATCATGACAAAGAATAATCAAGTAAGCTCAGCAGTTTGAGCCAGCTCATAGACCTCAGAATATTTTCAGCAACCTATTTAAGAGTATGTATCTTCATACCACATGAGCACAAAGGAAAGGTGTTTGCACACTAATTCCAAAATTTAGTATATAATACAAAAAAAAATACAAGAAAAAGAAATTAAAAATAAGATTTTTATACCCCCTTTTTAATGTGTGCTGAAGATGATGCTGCCTGATCAAGTCCCAGTGACAAACTGTGTGTCTGTCAGTTTGGTTCAAGTATTATCCACTCAGAATAATTATTTTTAATACTGAAATATTATCAATCAGATTGCGGCATTTGCAGTATACAGGAATCTCTCACTTTCAGCGTTTAATTGGGACCGAGATCCCCCCGCGACCACCAAATTCTGCAAAGTAGGATCAACACCCCCCTGACTGGCATATACGTACATGTATATGTGTATATAATATCAATGAATACATATCCGATGCTATAAATGCTTAGAATAACAATTAAACATTCAAAATAATGCATAAGATGTAAATAAAATATAAATACACACACATACAGACGCACAAATGCGTATGCACGCAATCAGATGTGCAACTCACATAAAAATGTAAGCAGTTTTGATGGGGGGATTTGGATTGGTTTTTTTTTGTTTGTTTGTTTGGGGTTTTTTTGCATAATTGGCCTTGTTTTGTGCCATTTTGGACTCTTAGCCACTGTATAGCACATCCAGCTTCATCCGCTAAAAGTGAAAAGTTAGTTCATCGTTTTTGACATGGAAACTATGAGAATTTCTTTAGAATGTTCTCGAGCTAGGCGGCACGCCGGCATAGTGGTTTAGCACATCCACCTCACAAGAAAAAGTTCCGAGGTTCAGTTCCCAGCTCGGGCATTTCTGTGCAGAGTTTGCATGTTCTACCTGTGCTTGGTGGGTTTCTTTTGTGTTCTCCTGTTTCCTCCCACAGTCCAGAAACATGCACAGTAGGTAAATTGGCTGCTTCAAATCATCCCTAGGTGTGAGTGGGAGTATGAATGGTTGTGTGAGTGTTGACCCTAAGTGGCCTGGTGAGCTGTCCAGGGTGTACCAGGCTCTCACTCAGAGTCGGCTGAAATGGACATCAGCCTCCTCGCGACCCAAATTAGGATTAAGCAGTTAAAAATGAATGACGCTCAAAGCTCTTTAACTCTATGGGAGAGACCATGCCATCTCTGGACACTTTTTCCCATCTTGTGCATAAACGAAAACAGACTAGTCACACCAGAAGCTGCAAAGAAGGACACCATTTCCAGACATAAGTGAAAGTAGCCGGAACGCACCGGAATGCCTCGGAAAAGCAACTTTCACTCATGCATACTATCTTTGTTGACTTCTGTGACTTGCTGAAAGAGGTGAAAGTGGCTGGATGAACAATATACTGTAATTTGTAGGCTACAAAACTTGCTTACCTTGAGAGGTTGCAAGTTGTAGTAGGCCGTCACTTACTGTAGCATTACGTTATTCCAATGTCCACTTGTGTGTTTTTTTTTTTTTTTTCAGACAATAGGGTAGTAATTTTTTTCAAAATAAAGAAAACAAAAATCTCAAAGTAATAAATTGTGAGGTTTTAATTGTGATATACTCTCCAGCACCGAGAATAGGGACTTTGAATATTGTTACTCTGACAGGAAAAGATAGGGAGCTGGCTGACATGATGCAGAGGAGGAAGGTGGACATACTGTGTGTTCAGGAAACAGGTGGAAAGGTAGAAAGGCTAGAAGCTTAGGAGCAGGGTTTAAGCTGTTTTATCATGGTATGGATGGGAAGAGAAATGGAGTAGGAGTTATCTTGAACGAGGGGTTTGTCAGGAATGTTCTAGAAGTGAAAAGAGTGTCAGACAGAGTGATGAGTCTCACGTTAGAAATTGAAGGTATGATGTTCAATGTTGTTAGTGCTCATGCCCCACAGGCAGGATGTGAGCTACAAGACAAGGAGAGATTCTAGAGTGAGTTAGATGAAGTGATGCAGAGTACCCCCAGAGGTGAAAGAGTGGTCAGTGGCGGAGACTTCAATGGACATGTCAGTGCAGGTAACAGAGGAGACGAGGAAGTGATGGGCAGGTTTGGTATCTAGGACACTAACACAGAAGGACAGATGTTGATAGATTTTGCAAAAGGAATGAAACAGGGTTTGGGTGGTCAAGAACTGCTTCCAGATAACTGGACAACTACAGCTAATGTGATCAGGGAGACAGGTAGGAGAGTGCTTGGTGTATCCTCCGGAAGGAATGGAGATAGGGAGACTTGGTGGTGGAATGAGGAAGTGCAGGAGTGTGTACAAAGGAAGAGGTTAGCTAAGAAGAAGTGGGACATTAAGAGAACCGAGGACAGTAAACAGGAGTACAGGGAGATACAGCATAAGACAAAGGTAGTGGTGTCAAAGGCCAAACAGAGGGCATATGATGACTTGTATGATAGGCTGGACAGTAAGGAGGGAGAAAATGATTTATACAGGTTGCCACAGCAGAGAAACAGAGATGGGAAAGACGTGCAGCAAGTTAGAGTGATTAAGAAGAGTGGGGAAATGTATTGACTGATGACAGAAGTGTGCTGGGAAAATGGAGAGTACTTTGAAGAGCTGATGAATGAGGAAAATGAGAGGGGAAAAAAGAGTAGAAGAGGTGACTGTTGAGGACCAGGAAGT
Organism: Plotosus lineatus; assembly: GCA_024760905.1. Taxonomy (NCBI): domain Eukaryota; kingdom Metazoa; phylum Chordata; class Actinopteri; order Siluriformes; family Plotosidae; genus Plotosus; species Plotosus lineatus. The sequence continues at coordinate 31,439,065 of CM045741.1, forward strand.
AGCAAAGATTAGTAGGGGTGAAGCGAGGAGGACATTGAAGAGGATGAAGAGTGGAAAGGCAGTTGGTCCTGATGATATACCTGTGGAGTTATGGAAGTGCCTCGGAGAGGTAGTAGTAAATTTTTTGACAAGAACATTCAACAAGGTCTTAGACAGTGAGAGGATGCCGCAGAAATGTAGAAGTAAGCTGGTGCCCATTTTTAAGAACAAGAGAGACGTGCAGAGTTGTGGCAACAACAGAGTGATAAAGTTGATGAGCCATATGATGAAGTTATGGGAAAGAATAGTGGAAGCCAGACTCAGGGCAGAGGTCAGCATTTGTGAACAACAGTTTGGTTTCATGCCAAGAAACAGCTTTACAGATGCAGTGTTTGCTTTGAGGATGTTAATGGAGAAGTACAGAGAAGGTCAGAGGGAACTGCATTGTGCCTTTGTGGATCTGGAGAAAGCATGTGACATGGTGCTGAGAGAGGAACATATGGCATGAGGAAGTCTGGAGTGGCAAAGAAGTATGTTAGAGTGGACATGTATGTTCGTGCAGAACATGTATGAGAGATGTAAGACAGTCAGAGAGGTTAGATTGAGATGGTTTGGACATGTACAGAGGAGGGATAGTGAGTATATTGGTAGTAGGATGCTGAGGTTGGAACTACCAGGCAGAAGGCCTAGAGGAAGACCAAAGAGAAAATTTATGGATGTGGTGAAGGAGGACATGAAGGTAGTTGGTGTAAGAGAAGAAGATGCAGAGGATAGGGTGAGATGGAGGCAGATGATTTGCTGTGGTGTTCCCTGAAGGGAATCGCCGAAAGGAAAAGTAGAAGAAAGAAGAATCCTTTCCAGCACCACTCCAAACACACATGGAAGAGAGAAAACTCAATCCGTTCTTTTCATTGGATGGCTGGTTGCCTTGGTCAGGGATCGGGAACTTTTTTAACTAAGAGAGCCAAAAAAAAATTTTTTTTTAATTAAATCTAATCCTCTGAGAGCCAAATATATTTTTTAATACTGAGACCAACAATTTTAGAGCATTATAAGACTCTGAATTTATTTTAAATAACATTTTTATATCGAATGTATGTATTAATAATAAAAGTACTTCTTACTATTAATGCGACTTCTGGTGCTGCATGGTGTTGCTGATGGCTTTGTAGTTTGGTTGACGTGCTGAGGTTCAGCTTCATGCAGGCGTTTAGGCTTCCATTTATTACACGTGACCACAGGTTGGTCTTGATGCTTTTCAGGTGTGAGAAGGACTGCTCGTGTTCACATGTGTAACCAAACATGGTCAATACAACAGGACTCACACACTGCAGTTTATGTGACAGGAAGCGTGTCCCAAGTTTTGGCAATCAGCTGGTCTGCGAGTTGAAGTTTTTTCACGTCTGTCCATTTGCGTTTTGCTTGCTAGCTCTGCTTGGCTTCTTGCACATAAGCTGATCAAAAGACAAGGAAATTTTACATCTTTACCCAAAAACAACTCGCACAGGCTGTTGTATATAATCCAATAAAATTTGAATTTCGGGTATCGGCCCCGCCCACACACTGGAGTACAGAAATGATTGGCTCTCTGCTGCGCGCCACAGTGACAAGTGGCATTGAAAATAGATGTATAGATTGAAATGTGTGAGATTTATTTATGTTTTTGTTTTATTTGATGGCTTTTTTTCTGTATTTTTATTTCAAGGACAGCAAAATTATGTAGTAGTTATTCTGTTAAGATAGGCCACCTGATTTATCTGAGAGCCAGATTCAGTATTCAAAAGAGCCACATCTGGCTCACGAGCCATAGCTTCCCAACTCCTGGCCTAGGTGATGGACGGACCCCCCACACCACCACCACCACCACACACACAGTGCTGTCAGCTGGAGGTTGTTTGCATCCTTTTGTTAGCAAATGGTATCTGAACACAACCTAACAGAATTGAAGGTAAAAATAAAATTTAAAAAAAATGCAAAGAAAATGTGATTTTATGTTTAAGACAAAGGCGGATGAGGTGTTATTATGGTTCTGATGTTATCGCCCCAAAAGAATTACTTCATCAGCACTTTACCCAAAAATAAATATTTTGCCATTTGTTACATTATGAGTCTGACATCTTACATTATGCACTCAAGGATGTGCACAGGATTTAAAAATCAAAGTCAGAAAAGAGCAGGTTTTATTAAAATTTATGGTATGATGCTCACAAGCTAAAAAATGTTTTAAGTTGCACAGTTCCTGCAATAATCTTATCTTACTGTCACCCCTGTTCCCGGATATCTGCTTTTCTATTTTTTACCAGAGGAAGACAATAGTAAAATTGTGGATTTGCCACACAACTGAAATAAGGTACCACATATTTTATTTTATTGCTCTCAAAGTGAAACAGGCAATAGTTTTGGGCCACTCTGCTCAAAAGCAACGCCATAGGCCTGCATCAGGGTTTGTTTATTTTAGCAACTCATGCCGACGTGTGTTTGTGTTTAAGTGAGGCCCAGTGAGTTCGGTGTTTATTTAAATTGATATTATTTTGCATTTGTATTCACTGGTAATCTGTTTTTTGTTATTCTATTTTAAAGGGAAATATTACTGTGAGTCACATTATTAGGAAATGAAGTGGTCTAAACTTGATTTTATATACATTTCTAATTAAAAGTGATGTTGTTTTGTTTAATAGTCTAATATTTGTGTGATGTTTGATTTTCATTTGGTTAAAATTATTTTAACATAGGTGATGAATATTAGTAATTGATTATTATAGTGATGCATTTGTTTAAGAAGATAATTCATCAGAAAGAAATAAAAGGACCCAAGACAGGTGAAGTACATTTTAGTAAAAGTTAAACTGCAAGTATTCATTACACTAGCCTAAATTAATCGCTTTGAAGAACTCAGAACGCTACTCTATTTTATATTGGGATAAGTGGGCTACCCAAAAAAAAAAAAAATCTGAATAAAATAGCCTTATTTTTTTTATGGTTTTTAAAGTTTGAGTGAGTTTCAAAATATGTTGTAATGGAACAATGGGTGTTGGCATGGAGCACGTGTGGCCACTATAATGTAAAATAAACAAAAATATTTTTTTTGTGTTTCCATGTAGTATATAGAAAAACAGTCCTCAACAGAACAAAAACAGGCTCAGTCAATACTGAATAGTCCCAGAACGTCAAGGCAATATCCACTGAGCCGAAAGAAAATAATTATTATACTGGTCCTTCTCAAAAAATTAGCATATTGTGATAAAGTTCATTATTTTCTGTAATGTACTGATAAAAATTAAACTTTCATATATTTTAGATTCATTACACACAACTGAAGTAGTTCAAGCCTTTTATTGTTTTAATATTGATAATTTGGGCAAAAAAGTAAAGAAAAATCAAAAATCACGATCTCAAAAAAATTAACATATTATTACATATATTGTTAAAATATTTCAGGTCTTTTATTGTTTTAATACTGATGATTTTGGCATACAGCTCATGAAAACCCAAAATTCCTATCTCAAAAAATTAGCATATTTCATCTGACCAATTTAAAAAAAGTGTTTTTAATACAAAAAAGTCAACCTTCAAATAATTATGTTCAGTTCTGCACTCAATACTTGGTCGGGAATCCTTTTGCAGAAATGACCGCTTCAATGTGGCGTGGCATGGAGGCAATCAGCCTGTGGCACTGCTGAGGTGTTATGGAGGCCCAGGATGCTTCGATAGCGGCCTTAAGCTCATCCACAGTGTTGGGTCTGGTGTCTCTCAACTTTCTCTTCACAATATCCCACAGATTCTCTATGGGCTTCAGGTCAGGAGAGTTGGCAGGCCAATTGAGCACAGTAATACCATGGTCAGTAAACCATTTCGCAGTGGTTTTGTCACTGTGAGCAGGTGCCAGGTCGTGCTGAAAAATGAAATCTTCATCTCCATAAAGCTTTTCAGCAGATGGAAGCATGAAGTGCTCCAAAATCTCCTGATAGCTAGTTGCATTGACCCTGCCCTTGATAAAACACAGTGGACCAACACCAGCAGCTGACATGGCACCCCAGACCATCACTGACTGTGGGTACTTGACACTGGACTTCAGGCATTTTGGCATTTCCTTCTCCCCAGTCTTCCTCCAGACTCTGGCACCTTGATTTCTGAATGACATGCAAAATTTGCTTTCATCTGAAAAAAGAACTTTGGACCACTGAGCAACAGTCCAGTGCTGCTTCTCTGTAGCCCAGGTCAGGCGCTTCTGCTGCTGTTTCTGGTTCAAAAGTGGCTTGACCTGGGGAATGCGGCACCTGTAGCCCAGTCCACTGCTTCCACAGGTCCCCCAAGGTCTGGAATCGGCCCTTCTCCACAATCTTCCTCAGGGTTCGGTCACCTCTTCTGGTTGTGCAGCGTTTTCTGCCACATTTTTTCCTTCCCACAGACGTCCCACTGAGGTGGCTTGATACAGCACTCTGGGAACAGCCTATTCGCTCAGAGATTTCTTTCTGTATCTTACCCTCTTGATTGAGGGTGTCAATGATGGCCTTCTGGACAGCAGTCAGGTTGGCAGTCTTACCCATGATTGCGGTTTTGAGTAATGAACCAGGCTGGGAGTTTTTAAAAGCCTCAGGAATCTTTTGCAGGTGTTTAGAGTTAATTGGTTGATTCAGATGATTAGGTTAATAGCTCGTTGAGACTACCTGAACATGATATGCTAATTTTTTGAGATAGGAATTTTGGGTTTTCATGAGCTGTATGCCAAAATCATCAGTATTAAAACAATAAAAGACCTGAAATATTTCAGTTGGTGTGAAATGAATCTAAAATACATGAAAGTTTAATTTTTATCAGTACATTACAGAAAATAATGAACTTTATCACCAATATGCTAATTTTTTGAGAAGGACTAGTGTGTTTGTTAAAATATGGCAGCTAGACATTATTTCTGCTCTTCATGAAAATGAAAAACCTTCCAGAAGTGTGAGCTTAAGAGGATTTAGGTGATGTAAATAGTTCTGCTGTAGACATTGGGGAATAGATTGATTCGAAACAAAGATGTATTGCTATGCATGAATTACATTTGTTACCACATGATTTATATGAACACCTCAGTACATAATTGGCTTATAAACGGCAGACTATGCCGGTGAATCAGGACATCCAGAGATTATAAAACATGTAACATTCTAATTTCTGAGTGCATATTTGAAGCAGTACGCGTAAATGTTACCATGCCAGGAAAATGTGAAAAAAGATGATATATGAATATGAACCAGAACCATACACAAATTAGCATAACATCACTATTTAGAAATAAAGACAACTTTTAATCGCAATAATTAATATGTGACAGATTGCACTTATACTTTATTTGTACTGCTAATTTTTCATTTTTGACATCTTTGGCGTTCTTAATTTTTTTTTTTTCTTCAACAAAAATGTGTGAAAATGAGAATCTCATCTTTGTATTAAAACAGAAAAATATCACATGTCGTGAAACTGATGAGGAAATAGTCTATAACATTACATGCACAAATTATATTCAGCCTTTCCCTAAACCCGACAATTACATGGCAGATTGAAAATGAATACATTCCATTTTGAAGGTGTCAGAAATGACATGAAAGAGAAGATGCTGCTTTATATACATGGGATATGCTAATCTCCCTTTCACACTCCCCACTTTAAATCATACACCCTCATCTCATGAGGGACAAAAAAAAAAAAAAAAAAAAAAAAAAAAAAAAAAACATGGAAAACATTGTGATCAAACACTTTCCCTCTCAAATACTCTGAACACTCGTATGATTACATATTATGTTTCTAACAGAATATGATGTGCAGACAAATATTATAGGATCTGTTCATATCTAGACAAAAGCAGTTTACTAAAAATTCCACTTGAAATAATTAAAAATCTAATCAGTCTTACCTTACAAGCCTTATTATAGCATTAAACTATTTAATGACAGCGTTAAACCTCACCTCACGCCTCTTAATAATAGTATTCACATCTCACACAACACACACACACACACACACACACACACACGCACGCGCGCGCGTGCGAGGGGGTGAGAGAAGGACAATCCTCCATTTTGTATTCCTACTTTTAAACATCTGCATTGCCATTTATTTTTGTTGGACAGCAGTGTGGCCATGGTGGCGGGTGGAAAAGCAACATTGTGCAAGAGTAAACAGATCCCCAACATGCGTGTGCGCTCTTCATCTCCAGTCCTAGTCTGGGGACCTGCAGATCCAATCCTCTTCACAGCTTCCTCAACAGACTGCCTAGAACACGCTGCATGCAGATAAGGATTCCCGAGATGATAATGCATGAGCGTTCGCATATACCCACGAGTTCTGTGGCGTTAGTGTATGCGGTGTCCATCTTTGTCTCAGATAGATTAAGACTCTAAGACACCCAACATATAAAAGAATGTCTAATCCCTTTCCCCAAAGCACTGTCGCGTCTCTCCCCTGTTATTGTAGCTTTCCTCAGAACACTCATACTCCTTCCACAGATGGAGTTTTTTAGCCTAGGTTAATCTTATTGATGTCTTCACTATGTAGGATTTACAGGCACAAGAAATGCCCTTTTTTTTTGCATGCTACAAATAATCCAAATGATGAGAAAAGCATCAAGAGCAAATGAAGGAGAGATGTGGGAGAGTGCAATAAGGAATAGCAAGACCTTTGCAACCCATAGAATCTGCTGTGAATACAAATGGACACTGAGTCACCAAGTGCTGCTACAGGCTAACACACACACACACACACACACACACACACACACACACACACACACACACACACACACACACACACACACAAGCAAACAATTAAATAAACTGTGTATACTCCTTGATAATCACACAGATTTTTAATGCTAGCCTTTTGAGTAGCGTATGATTTAGAGTAACACGTTAGCCCATTAGTAGTTGAAAATGATGTTTATGCTGAGGGGCTTCACTTGTGTCAGTTGCTTCTCCGCAAATAACACGTTGCCCTTTCTCAGAGTGCTTCTCCTCAATCCACAGTCGGTAATTCTAATGGTAAATTAGCTAGGCAGAAGTACTGTCTAATGGTATTATGCTAATAGCCTTACCTCTGTCTCCCACAATTCAGTCTGAAGTGCTCTGTGATAGCTGTATAAGCACTTTGCAAGTCCATGACTGACAAAGTAGAGTCTATACAGAACGTATCTCAGAAAAGAATGTATGCCAGTCTTGCTTGGGATATTAACATAATTTTGTGATAATCTTGACAGCTGAATGACATTTATTACTTTATATGAAAAACAGTAGTCTCAGCGCAAGAGTTTTTGAAAGTCGCTATGCATCTTAATGAAGCAAAACATTTAAAAATAGTTACTTGTGTGAAATGCTGTGTCAGTGTTTGGTATGTCATCTTTTAAATTCTTTCAAATAGCGTGTGGAAGTTTCCCACAGAGATACTTTTATTTCAGATAATACTTACACTTTATTCAATAGCAGTTACCTATTTTTTTAAACAAACAACAAATCTGTGATTGCAAAGCTATATTCATCTCAAATGGACCATTAGCAAACTCCAACCATCATACAGTAGTTTCGACTTATAATCGTTTTAATACTTAATACTGTGTACTTTCAATGGCACAAGTTCATTTCAAAACACCAGCTCTCCGAGTCTATCCTTAAAACTATACACCTCACAAAGATCAAAATTCTTCTTATAAAAGAAGAAATAAACATGAGCATTAAGGGAAATAGAAGGAAACATAGTCGGCTCCGTAACACATACACTTTAAATATTGTTATTTAACTGTTCAAGCCTTATGGAGTCTCAACAAAAAAGAGGGAAATGTCAGTCGTAGCTGGGCAGAGTGACGCAGCATCTCTGGATTAATGTCTTGTTTTATTGTCAGTGTGTCAAGAGCTTGGCGAAATGTGAAAAATTATATGATGAAAGTTCTAACTGATCAGGTATAAAACATGGATGGAGGTTTGGAAGGCTGCCCAGAGAAAGCAAAGCGTTCTGTTTGAGTTTCTATTTATAAGGATATCGGTATTCCACTGAACTCCAAATTCATAATTTCCACTGTCCTCAAGCAGTCTTCAAGTCCTGGGTCCTGCATTTCCATAATATGATCCACTAACAAGATGAGTCCAGATATCCTTTTCCCAGACTACCGTGTGACCTGAAAAATGAAGACCTTCAGTTAATATAAGAACTAAAACCTCACTTTAAAGGAAGACTTTTGAAAAATGGTATAAAAAAAAAAAAAACTTGCTCAATAAGATGTTCAAAAATATTATATAATGTAGTCTGTATCATGCAAATATACTGTATATGATATAAAAAAAAAAATCTAAATGCAGATTTTTTAAAATATTTTGATATCTTTAATGTAGATTACATTTTGAAGAATGGAATTTAAGGATAAAGAAGTATTAGATGAAGAGAAATTGTGAAAAAATGTGTATTAAGATTAAATATGATAAAAATGGAAAATGCAATTCGTCTTTTACAAATTAAAAGATTAATTTTACCTTTACCTAAATATTTTGAGTCGATTAGTTAGAGATTCATAAAATATATGTTTGATTTTCACTGTTTAGCTGACTGCAGATGTCTTCTTTTCCTTTCAGCTATTCCCTTTTTCAGGGGTCACCACAGTGAATCATTGCATGTTTGATTTGGCATAGGTTTTTACGTCGGATGCCCTTCCTGTCACAACCCTTTAGCAAGGGACAGAAACACGCTGATGGCTGTGCAGCTACTCTTTACGAAAGTCAGCAATGGTTCTTTTACATGAACCTCTCACCAGAGACAGTGAGAGACATGGCCCGCCTTTGATAACCCAGTTAGCCTCACTGGGGGGACAGTCACAACCTTGTGGAAAGTGGGACTCAAACCCCCAACCTTAGGATCAGCGATCTAGCGCCCTTTACCACTAGGCCACCAATGTCCAGTTTACTGCAGATGTAAACGTGTAAAAATTAATTTAATTAACCCACCAATTTATCTTCATGTCTTTAACCATGCAAATATTTAACAGGCTAGCTCAGCTGTCAAGTTTGTGACTTACTGTTATATTTCAAATTTACAGTACAGACGCTCCCCAACTTACGTTTTAGTTCGGTTCCAGATGGCCGAACATAAGGTGAAAAAAAAAAACGTAAGTTGTTACTGTATTGTATGTTCTAGTGACGTATGACGTTCATACTGTACTATACATCCATAAATACCATTACCATATCTCATAAAGCACCCATAAATCAATTATTATAAACATAACATTGTAAAATAATATCAAATATATCAAATAATATCAACATTAATTTCAAATAAATTAAATTCAAGCAAATAATTTCAAATTGATACATTTTAATCAAATTCACTCATCAAATATCAAATACAGTATCAAATATAACCTTTAACATGCTCTGTGATGTGATCTTTCTGCTTGTAAATGGTCCTGATGGTCGACGGAGCCATTTGAAAGAAACGTGTAACACTCACATGTTTTTCACCAGCATCAATTTTCTTGATAATAGCCATCTTCGTTTCTAACGAGACGGCTTGCTGCTTTTTCTGATTACCACTATCACTAGTAGGCTTACGCTTCTGACCAACCATATTTGCTTAGGGTTACAAACGTCCACAAAACAGTGTAAATACAAAGATCACAGAAACAATGCCTTAACACAAGGGTAACATGCAGTGAACTGGGAAGAAGGAGGGGCACCTTCAGTCTGTCGTTTGTAAACTATGGATGCAGCATCATTACATTAGCGTACTATGTAGGTACGCCTCGTACTACAGAGAGCACGCTAAACTCAAAATCTGACATTTTTTTAATCGTAAAATCAAAAAATATGTAAAACGAATGAACGTAAGTCAGGGAGCATCTGTACTGCATATTAGCAAAAATAAATAAATACATAAACTAAGCAATTTGACCAAATTTCTTGTCTAAAAACCATCTAAGTGGTGAGTTTAAATTTCTATTTCTAGTTCTATAGGTTAAGTGTCAATAATAATTGTGAAGAAACTGTCTTTATTTACAAAGATGTGGGGTTTTTTGTTTGTTTGTTTATTTGTTGTTGTTGTTGTTGTTGTTGTTGTTGTTGTTTTTTGCTTTCACTTCAGGACCCTTTCAGTATAGAGTTTGCATGTTCTCCCTATGCTTACATGAGTTTCCTGCAGTACTCCTGTTGCTTCGCACATTGCAGATTAGGTCAACTGGCAACTCTAAATTTCCCTTCAGTATGAATGTAAGTGTGAATACTGTTTGTGTCTCTGCTAACCCTGTGATTGGTTCACTGTGTTACACTGTGTAATCCTCCTCTCGTCCAAAGTCATCTAAGATTGGCTTCAGCTTCCTTGTATCTCTGACAGATAAGCAGTGTAGGCTAGAGAGGGATTTGTCCATAAACTGTTTATGTTAATACAGTAAATTGCAAAATATTTAAAATTCATGTGAAACAACTTGGATGAAAAGTTACAAAACTCAAAAACGTTGGGTTAGAATGCGTGTTTCGAACGCCCAATATCCCTTATTTTAATTATGTAATCTCCTGTAATTACTTTTGTTCATTAGAATTCATACAAATTTCTCAACCTGAGATTAGACTGCAAAAGGGACATCTGTTATAGACTTCATGTCCTTCTCGCTTGAGCTCTCCTTATTATCTAAACAAAAGCTGCTCCTATTAAAGCATATTCCTTACAAATGAAGTGTTAGTAGTGTGGTTAACTCATGCTCACAACCCTCCCCGCAACAGCACCATTCAGGCTCATTAACTTCAGCACCTCTTCCAACTCAGCAGCCACAGCTCAAAATACTGCTCTGGAGTGTGCGGCGATGGGAGGTCAAAGGTCTGCCAGGTCTGAACCTTTAGAATGTCTATCTGGCCTTGGTCCTGCACAGTGGCAGGGCGGAGCGTGTCGCTAGCTGAGGTTGGGTTATGTTCTGTATCTTACATGGAGACTGTCCTATTTTGGTATGTAGTGAATCCCAGTGTAATCTACACCTTCAAATCAGGGACAGCAGGGAGATCGAGAGTGTGCTTTTGAGACTTGAGGGGGAGGATGGGGTGGCAATTCCTTCTTGCGGACTACCAATGTACCAGAACATGCATTGCAGACTTTTGCCATGTGGTACTGTTGCTAACAATTTGCATGAAATTCAAAATGACTGTGTGAACTAATTACATTGTATGAACTATTGTGCAAAGTAGTTAACCAATTAACCATCTCTCTCTCTCTCTCTCTCTCTCTCTCTCTCTCTCTCTCTCTCTCTCTCTCTCTCTCTCTCTCTCTCTCTCTTTCTCATACACACACACACACACACACACACACACACACGCGCGCGCACGCACACACACACACACGTGCACACACACACACACACACACACACACACACACACACACACACACACACACACACACATGTGCTCACAAACAAACAAATCAATAGTTTATTGTTTTTTTTACTGTTATTGGAAACCATTGCGTATTCAGTTATTGTTAATGCTATTTTCAAGGCAATCTTAGAGTAAATCATTCGAGACATGCAAAATGGCATATTTTTACTCTCATTAGAATAAATTACAGCTTGTTCACTTAGGAGGGAAACATCTTCGAAGTTCCAGATTGATTCACAGGAACTGACTTATCTGGGTTGGGTGGGAGCGCTTAAAACAGTTTGACTTCATTACCAGAAAAAAATTAATAAATTTTAAAAAAGTGGACCCAATCAGGTTTCTTACTTAAACTGTAAAACATGGCAGAGTATGAATTTTGCACACAGACTAGTACACCGTCTGTCAAACTCAGTTACTAGGTGTTTTGTGTGTGTGTGTGTGTGTGTGTGTGTGTGTGTGTGTGTGTGTGTGTGTGTGTGTGTGTGTGTGTGTGTGTGTGTGTGTGTGTGTGTGTGTGCATACAGCATAGTTTTAATCTAAGTACTGCCAAAAAGGTACGTTTTCAGCTGTTGTTTGAAGATACCTAGTGATTCAGCTATCCAGACATACAGAAGAAGGTTATTCCGCCACCTTGGAGCCAGAGAAAAGAACAAATTAGATGCATTTTTCTCCGTGTCCCTTGATAGAGGGAGGGACCAGATGAGCGGTGCTAGAGGATCTGCATGAACGCGGTGCAGTGCGAGGTATGATGTTTCTGATTGTATTAAACATATTTTTTATATTGAGGTAATTAAAATAAAAAATAAATTTAATATATAAATAAGTTAAAAGTTATTACATTTAAAATTGGTTCATTTCAAGAAATGTAAATTAAAACATCCTAAATCATGACTTCATTGTGCTTATTCATGACAATTATGTGGTCAAGACCTAACAAGTAGGGCGTATAATCTCAGGATTTTGATTAACATTTTCTAAATAGTTCTATATGGACGAAGGTAAAGCCAGTACAGTACAGGAAGCACTCAACAGTAGAGAGAGGGAGAGAGTACAGCAGAATTTAGCAGAGATCATGTTTGTGCAATGGATTAAAAAAAAATAATAATTCACTCATTTTATAAACTGCTTAGTCCTAATTAGGGCTGAGGGGAGGTTAGTGCCCATCTCAGCCAAATCTGGACGAGGATGGGGTACATCCAGGATAGCTCAACAGACGATTGCAGGACAAACACTCACGCAACCATTCACACTCACACCTATGGATTATTCGGACCAGCCAATTAGCCTGCTCTACATGTTTTTGGACTGTGGGAGGTAACCGGAGGGCCCAGAGGAAACCCAAGAAAACGTGCAAACTCCACATGTCTGAGCTGGGGCCTTCTGGCTGTGAGACGAACATGCTCACCACTATGCCACCATGCCACCTTTATATAATATATGTGTATCTATATCTATATCTATATCTATATCTATCTATCTATCTATCTATATCTATATCTATATATATATATATATATATATATATATATATATATATATATATATATATATATATATATATATATATATATATACAGTCCTTCTCAAAAAAATTAGCATATTGGTGATAAAGTTCATTATTTTCTGTAATGTACTGATAAAAATTAAACTTTCATATATTTTAGATTCATTGCACACCAACTGAAATATTTCAGGTCTTTTATTGTTTTAATACTGATGATTTTGGTATACAGCTCATGAAAACCCAAAATTCCTATCTCAAAAAATTAGCATATCATGTTCAGGGAGTCTAAACGAGCTATTAACCTAATCATCTGAATCAACTAATTAACTCTAAACACCTGCAAAAGATTCCTGAGGCTTTTAAAAACTCCCAGCCTGGTTCATTACTCAAAACCACAATCATGGGTAAGACTGCCGACCTGACTGCTGTCCAGAAGGCCATCATTGACACCCTCAAGCAAGAGGGTAAGACACAGAAAGAAATCTCTGAGCGAATAGGCTGTTCCCAGAGTGCTGTATCAAGCCACCTCAGTGGGACGTCTGTGGGAAAGAAAAAGGTGTGGCAGGAAACACTGCACAACCAGAAGAGGTGACCGGACCCTGAGGAAGATTGTGGAGAAGGGCCTATCCAAACCAGACCTTGGGGGACCTGTGGAAGCAGCGGACTGGGCTACAGGTGCCGCATTCCCCAGGTCAAGCCACTTTTGAACCGGAAACAGCGGCAGAAGCACCTGACCTGGGCTACAGAGAAGCAAATTTTTCATGTCATTCGGAAATCAAGGTGCCAGAGTCTGGAGGAAGACTGGGGAGAAGGAAATGCCAAAATGCCTGAAGTCCAGTGTCAAGTACCCACAGTCAGTGATGGTCTGGGGTGCCATGTCAGCTGCTGGTGTTGGTCCACTGTGTTTTATCAAGGGCAGGGTCAATGCAGCTAGCTATCAGGAGATTTTGGAGCACTTCATGCTTCCATCTGCTGAAAAGCTTTATGGAGATGAAGATTTCATTTTTCAGCACGACCTGGCACCTGCTCACAGTGCCAAAACCACTGCTAAATGGTTTACTGACCATGGTATTACTGTGCTCAATTGGCCTGCCAACGCTCCTGACCTGAAGCCCATAGAGAATCTGTGGGATATTGTGAAGAGAAAGTTGAGAGACACCAGACCCAACACTGTGGATGAGCTTAAGGCCGCTATCGAAGCATCCTGGGCCTCCATAACACCTCAGCAGTGCCACAGGCTGATTGCCTCCATGCCACGCCGCATTGAAGCAGTCATTTCTGCAAAAGGATTCCCGACCAAGTATTGAGTGCATAACTGAACATAATTATTTGAAGGTTGACTTTTTTAGTATTAAAAACACTTTTTTTATTGGTCGGATGAAATATGCTAATTTTTTGAGATAGGAATTTTGGGTTTTCATGAGCTGTATGCCAAAATCATCAGTATTAAAACAATAAAAGACCTGAAATATTTCAGTTGGTGTGCAATGAATTTAAAATATATGAAAGTTTAATTTTTATCAGTACATTACAGAAAATAATGAACTTTTCACCAATTTGCTAATTTTTTTTAGAAGGACTAGTATATATAAAATAATCCACATCAAAAAAAAAAAAAAAAAAAAAAAAACAGTGAGCCTCCGAAGAAAAAAAAATATTATTTGATGCATGTGTCTTTTCCTGGGGTGCATGACACATGCATCAAACAATAATGCCAAGTAAAGTAGTAAAGTATACAGTAAATCATATCAAATACACAGCGTGAGGTAAATCAGACTAACTCACAGCTCAACACACAATTTGCATGAAATTGGCAAATATTTTCGTCTGTGATTTAATGGGTAAGCGAAAAAAGCCCAATATTAACAAGCTGAAAGGGGGCAAATGGCCTACTATTGTAACTGACTCAGACATACTTCTGTCAATAAATGTCTTCCTATTCTGTGCTTGTATATTGGAACAAGACAACTGTCTATTGAAATGAGTTGAGATATAGCTGAGGCTCCACTTAACTGTGACTGTGAATGTACTGGTTTTTTTTTCTTTCTTTCTTTCTTTTTGTTCCTCTGATTTCTGATCAAATTACTTTTTTTTATTATTTCTTCACTATACACACAGGTGAGTGATATTGTTTATTGTGCATCCATGGCCTAATGGTTAGAGAAACAGGGTGGGACTTAAACACCGCTGGTTCAATTTCTGAACCAGAAGCAAATTGTGTGGTTGGAGTGAGATGCACATCCTATTCCTCCACCTTTAAGGCTGAAGTGTCCTTGAGCAAGGCACCTAACCTCCAACTGCTCTCCAGGCACCCCGATGTGTGCAGCCCACTTTTCTCTAATAGTGTGTGCTCACTTTGGCTGAGTTAAATGCAGAGACAATAATTTCCCACAAGGGAAGGCACTTCTGTTTCCGAAGAAGTACACAGTCCATTTATGCTCAGTAGAGCAACTGGCACACATTTTCAATTTATAAAGACATTGGTATTCATTCATTCATTTTCTAAACCCGCTTAATCGTAATTAGGGTTGCACGGAGGCTGGTGCACATCTCAGCTGAATCTGGGTGAGGACAGAGTTGCCAGGTCATCGCACGGGAACGCTGGGATACACTATTCTAAGAACAAAGCTGCAAAAAAACTGACGTTTAGAAACTCATGAATCCAATATATATATATATATATATATTTTTTTTTTACACACTTTCTTGATAACAAATTTAAGAAAAAATTATGACATCCAAAAATAAGAATGAATGAGACCTGCTATCCTGATTGGAGAACGCTTGCCTCAAAATGACTGACATTCATGGTATTTTTGGAGCTAGTGGTATATATACTGTCATGCTTTAAAAATGGAAAAATACACTTAATAAAAATAAAAAATCTTGTTTTAGTCAGCTTTTTGTGTTTCACTGTAGTTACCTTGCTAGGAAAAAAAAGCTCCTTTTGAATGAAATTAATTTCATTAGAGCATTTAAATAATGGCAAAATGTTTACAACATGTGGCAAATGATTTGCAGATTCAAAGATTCATAATACTTTCGTCAAATCTCTGCCAGTCACAATAACCTTTCCAGTCAATCCCCTCTCTGGTAAAAATTTTATATCTCTTATGCAACATGAACTTGCAGTTAAAATTGTCTGTGATGGAACAAATGTGTTTACCGGTGGCTTTGCGGTCCCTCAATGCTTTATGATGGATGTAAAACAAAGGTGTAAACCAAACAAGGCCAAAAAAACAACAACAACCAAACAGGTTTCCCAATCATTTCAACACAGTGACATATCTGGGATTCCACACTCTTGCTGTATTCGAGAGAGGTGTGAGGTTGGTGGCATGGACCGCTCACAAAAATCAAAAGCAGCCAGGTTTGAGAAGCACAGGCAGCACCTTTGAGGCATGCCTGCCACTGATGTGACCGTGAGTGTTCTAGCATGCATTATTTAAGGCGGCTAAAGTGAAAAAGGTCTGCTTCACGTAAGCCCCCTCTGTCCTATGAATAATTTAGAAACTGGCTGAAGAAAGTGTTTGAGTCAAACACTTCAGGCTAAAGGATGGCTACAAGCCCAGTGCGCCAGTGTTAAGGTAGACACTAACATACACAGTCATGTACCTGAAAAGTCAAGTTGCACACACGAGATCGGAAACCATGTGCAAAAATAATGATTAAGAGATAATGCTGCAATATTTACCCTGAAAGATCCTGACTTAAACTTTGCATTGTTGTAATACTAAATGTAAATGTCCTTTGTTTCAATTTAGAAGAATTTAATCTGGGCTAAATCGCATTGTGCCATATTTACACTTTTTTTTTTTTTTTTTTTTTTTTTTTTTCCCCCCTGTATAGAAGGAAAGGGTTATAAACAGTCATTTAAAGCTAATCCACTTATTCTGAAATAAAGGCTTTATTCTCTTTAAGTGGCAATGGGAAAATGATTCCAAAGAAATTAATGCGTGTTACACAGGACTGTTTTTCATGAAAATGACCTTGCGAGAAAATAGCTCTTAATAATATCCTTTGTATGTGTAAGCTTAGCATGATTTCAGTCTTTACTCAAGGATTAACAGCACATAAATTACACGGTAGTCTGTCAATAATTTAAAGCCTGGGGGTACCTAATAATAGAGACTTTTTTCTTTTCTTTTTTTGTGCATAAACTATTATACTTGTCATAAACTTCAGTTCATCATCAGTTCATTTTCTGTACCCACTTAATCCTAGTTTGGGTCACGGGGAGGCTGGTGCCCATCCCAGCCAACTTCGGGCGAGGGAAGAGTACACCCTGGACAACTGGCCAGGCCATCGCAGGGTGGAAACACACTGACGGCTTTGCAGCTACTATTGTCGAAAGTCAGCAATTGTTCTTTTACATGCCTCACACCATAGAGAGTGAGAGACATGGCTGGCCTTTGATAACCCAGTTAGCTGCACTGGGGGGGGGGGGGGGGGGCAGAGACAACCTTGTGGAGAGTGGGACTCAAACCCCCAACCTTTGGATCAGCGATCCAGCGCCCTATACCGCTAGACCACCACTGCCCCACTGTCATAAACTTGTGAATGGAAATGTAACATTTTCCCTGTAGAAATCTAACATGAGAAGAAATATTTTTATTAAGTGAATAATTATTAAGTATTTTATTTCTGCTTAATTTTGTTAGTAAAGCATAATTCAGCACTAGTGTGATTATTATTATTATTATTTATTTATTTATTTTTTAATACACAGAAATGCACATGTATTACATCAGATTTTTAGAAAAGGCAGATGAGGCAATTTGAATGTTAACTAATGATAGCAAAGGATTTTTGCTGAATTATTTAGCAATACTTTAGGTCATTCTCCAGTTAATAGATTGATAGGAAAGTGGGTACCATGTCCTTCATCCCTTCTTTAATGCCAGACTATGGATTATTTAGCTTACACTGCTTTTCCATCATGATCATGAGAACTTGAGACACCCATGGTGGGTTGCCAATTCATTTTAGGGCTAAGACAAACACAGACATGCTCATTCTACTCATATTAAATAGTCAGTTGACTCAAACTACATGTCTTTGGATTGTAGGAGGAAAATGGATCACCCAGCAGAAGCCCATACTAGCAAGGGGAGAACATACCAATTCCACACTGCAAGGCCCCAGTGAGACAGTAAGATGACAGTGTACTGCACCACCGTCTCAACTCCCTTTATTGAACCAAATTTTAATAATTGATATCTTCCTGCTATGAATACAATAAAAAATGATATATGACAAAATCGTTGGTGTAAAAGAGTGTTTATCAAACTTATGGCCGGTGTTATGAGACATAAAGGAAAGCGCTTTCAGCTGTGCCTTTTCTCACCCTTGTTGTCTTGACTTTGTTCCCAGTGCTGCAGCTCCAACCTTTAAGATCTGGCAAGACCTTACATTCCTCACCCTCCATACAGGGCTGCATCTGGCACCACCACTTCTGTGCTACTATAGATGCTATGGAGACATAGAGAAAAATTAAAAGAATCTCTCTCTCTCTCTCTCTCTCCTAACAGCTGTAGACTCTGCAAGCACATTCGGAGAGAAAAAGTAAAACAGTCAGTAAAACACACATATAGAACAGTCACAGCATGTCCAATATTTCCAAGGGTGAATGAAGCCTATAAAGCCACAAAAGAATTAAAATTATTTTCTATTTTTCTGGCCCTCCTTTTTTGCTCTTCCTCTCTATTTACTTCATCATAGGAAATGTTGAGCGTTTCAACATTTGATGATTCCTAAAATCCATCACTGGGTTGCTGCTGGTCTCAAGGAATGAAGCAAAAGGTTGGAATGTCAAGATGTGTCAAATTGAAGCGATCCGTGGTGAGAAATGATTGCAGAAAAAGCAAAGGGTGTAGAAGTGAAATACATAGCGAAAGCCAAAACACCAAACGACAAGGTGTGCACTCGTGTTATACAATAGTTCAAAGGTCTGAAAACACAACTCTCAACTCAGTAAATGCCTCTCTCTAATATACACTCACTGAGCAAACACACACACACACTGCTATGAAAAAATATTACTTTTACCACTTATGGTTGCAAGTAGGCTGGCGCCCATCTCAGCCAACTCGGGACGAGGGAAGAATACACCCCGGATAGCTCGACAGGCCATCATAGGGAAGAAACATGCTGATGGCTATGCAGCCTGCTCTTGACGAAAATCAGCAACGGTTCTTTTACATGCAGTCATTGTATAGAACAGTGAGAAACATGGCCAGCCTTTGATAACCCAGTGAGCTGCACTGACAGACAATAATGATATTGGAGCTTGAACCCCTGAGCTTCGGGTCAGTAATCCAGCTCCTTACGACCGCGCCACTCCCGCCCGCGCCACTCCCGCCTCCAAAGACGTATAATGTAACAAAACACAACCTGAGCAAACAATTTGCAGTTGTCAAAAAGGACAAAAACTCACCAACATCTGTAATTTCCACTAAACTCGATACTGTACTTGGTTATGTGATATTCTGTAGCAACAACTGCAGTTATGTGTTTCTGGTCATTATTTAATTAATATTAATTCATTATTATTAATGTTAATGTACATGTATTATTATTATTATTATTATGAAATATTTATTGTTTTTACATGTTTATCTTTAATATATTAGGTCAAATATACGTGTTTGTGGCAGGTTATATGAGTTTGGGAGGGGGTTGGAACCAATTAATTGGTTTTCTATTATTTCCTATGGGAATTTTGGTTTTATCCAAAGAACGTTTTGACTTACGAGTTTGCCCTTGGAGCAAATTAAGGTTAATTAACAAGGTACCACACACACACACACACACACACACACACACACACACACATTTGCACATTCACACAAAATTAGATACCTGTCATCTACATTATGCCACTGAGAGCTGACCTAAGACAATGACTGAGAAGTGAAGGAGCACTGGTGGCTTCGTAGTTCAGATGATGGGTTACTGATCCAAACAAAGGTCAACATTTCAGGCTCCACTATCACCACTGTTGGGCCCTTGAGCAAGACCCTTGACCCTCAGTTGCTCATTTGTATCAAAATGACAATTATAAGTCACTCTGGATAAGGGCAACTGCCAAATGCTGTAAATGGAAATGGGGAAAAATGTCAAAAGTGATGTACAAGTTGATGTGTCAGAAACAGGATAGACGGACAAGCATAAGGATCTCAGTGACTGACAAGGGATACATTGTGATAGCTAGACCGATGGGTCACGGCAACTCAAAAACTGCATGTCTTGGGGGATGTTACTGATATGCAGTGGTTAGTTCCTATTAAAAGGGTTATACTTTTAATAGGAGATTAAAAGTGAGCTGGAGACAGGTCAGGGTCAGTGAAAGCTAACCCATGTGGTCTACCCCAAAGAAGAATAAAAATGAATGTTGACTGTAATAGAAAGGTGTCAGAACGCAAAATGCATCACATCTTGCAACATAATGAGCTGTGCAGCTACAGACCTGTCAGAGTAACCATGCGGACCCTGCCTATTATTATTATTACGGATGCATGTATAGCACATTATTCATACAAGCGTATGCTCAATGCACATGAGAATATTGTGTTGTTCGATCCTTTTGATGCTGAGCGCCAAGGTAGGAAGCAACAACTCCCAAATTTTAACGTGTTATGGTATGACGCAGCCAGATTCGAACTCCGACCTTCCGGTGGATAAAGCAGGCGCTCTACCGACTGAGCTAAATCACCAGTCTACTGCCAAAAGCACCTTGAATGAGCATGTGTAGCGTCAGAACTGGACCGAGACGGTGTCCTGGTTATAAGAATCACATTTTCCACTCTTACATTATGTGAGCAGCCAGGGGAATGTGGGCAAGAATTGGCATCAAGATGCTCTATGGAAAGAATGAAAGTTTTCAGAGGTATTGTGAAGCTGTGGGAAATATTCATATTGGTGTTAGCTTGACATGTACTGCCTACTTAAATATTGTTTCAGATTAAGTACATCAGGTCAGAGTAATGGAACACTCGTTTCTGGCACTGGTGTAATAGTGACAGTGGCCTCATTATGCAATGGAATGCATCCTGTCATGCTTCAAAAAAATTGTACAGGAATGACTTGAGGAAAAGAGTTGAATGTGTTCACTTAGTTTTCAAATTCGTTCTGGATGTTCCTTGTGGGAGCAGCATTGTGATGTGGTTGTTAGCACATGTGCTTCACAGCAAGAAGGCCCTGGGTGTTGTTGGCCTTGCAATGGCCTGATGAGCTGTTCAGGGTTCATGATGAAAACAAGATTAAGCAGTTCAGCAAATGATGAATGTTCCTAGTGGATGAATAAGTGTAAATGTACCTCATTCATTTTCTGAACCGCGTACTGTAATCCTAATTAGGGTGTCGGGGAGGCTGGCACCTATCTCAGCTAAATCTGGGCGAGAGCGGGGTACACCCTGGACAGCTTGCCAGGCCATCGCAGATCGTAAATGTAACAATTAAATGAAAAAAAAAAAAAAAAAGATGTATTGGTTATGATCTATAAATCATTACATTGCTTTATTATGAGCGGAACAAAACATTGGCTGCTAAAGAAAATAATCTAATTCAGAACGGTAAACAGTAGGGGCAGTGGTGGTCTAGTGGTATAGGGCGCTGGATCGCTGATCCAAAGGTTGGGGGTTCGAGTCCCACTCTCCACAAGGTTGTCACTGCCCCCCCCAGTGGAGCTAACTGGGTTATCAAAGGCCGGCCATGTCTGTCACCGTCTATGGTGTGAGGCATGTAAAAGAACCATTGCTGACTTTCGACAAGAGTAGGCTGCAAAGCCGTCAGCGTGTTTCCGCCCTGCGATGGCCTGGCGAGCTGTCCAGGGTGTACTCTGCCCTCGCCCGAAGTTGGCTGGGATGGGCACCAGCCTCCCCGCGACCCAAATTAGGATTAAGCGGTTACAGAAAATGATGAAATGATGAGAACGGTAAACAGCCGCCGCCTGCTGTAGCATGAATATTTAAATCCAAAATTTACTTGTGTATAATTAGTTCTACTACTGTATTCGGCAACTTTAGAAAAACCATCTCAGTGTTTGAGGAATGAATGCAGTGAGGTGGAGGGCAGGCAGAATCTGCTGGTATATTACAGAGCAGAAAAGAAGATCAGGATCAATTGACCCGTCCAGATAGAGAGCCTGTCGGCATGTTATTAGACAAGCAGGCACTGCCGCACTCCAGCATGCAGGAGGATGATGGTGTCATGCTGAAATGGCTCTCGACTTTGGAGTGACAGGTGGGTAAGATGAGATGGCGATAGAGATGTGTGACTCTAGTTTGATGGACAGATACAGTTTGGGGAAGGTTTTATCGATTACATGACTTTAAACAGACAATTCGATTTTAATCACTGCCTCAACTGAAGTGTACACAGATCATCAATTTAATGATAATAGGCAACAATATAGAGGGACAACACTACACTTAATACAAAAACATTACATTTTATTTACATGAATACATTTGCTATAATACAATGTGGTAGGGGTGTTATGAAATATAAAAAGGACTTTTTTTTTTTTTTTTTTTGCAAAAGTTAAAAAATAGAATACAATTGGGTTGAGGCTATTAGTATTCACCTCAGGTCCTCAGAAAACAGTAATATTTCACATGAAATAAAATGCAAAGCAAGAAGAGAAAAACAAATCCTACCATCCACACAGGAGGGGGCTGCTCTAGTCGTGCCGGCGACTTGTCCGGGGAAGCAGGAGCACTTGACAGTTTGAGAACGCTCTTCGATTTTGTTCTTGTTACAACAACGGTGCGCTGCTATGACCTCACAAGTTCCTGCCTTGACATGTACTGCGAAAACAAAACAAGGACACAAAGCCATTAAAACTGGACAGCTGTTTAAACCTTGACTCTTGCAGGCATTAAAGGCTGCAATTTCATGTCTGCTTTCCCGTCTGGTTCTGGGAGCAAGAAAAAGTAATATTGCAGTGGCAAAGGAGTCATTTTAATTAACACAAAAGGAACAAACGGTTGTGCTTCATGCCAGCGTTGAAAAACTGGTTTACTGGAAAACACTAATGCGTTATAGTTAGGATGACTTAGGATGTATTGGTTTGAATCCTTCATATACACAGACATATCACAAGTAAACAGACACCATCATTTTTCCCACCAGCTTCTCTTCCATAGTGGGAAAATTGATGGAGATCTCTCACAGCTACACTCCGACTCACTTGGAGTTTCTGTGCAGTATCAGTTACCCTACAACTGGGATTATTTTCAACAGTCTGCTTGCCAGTCCGAATACATCTGTCAGAGAGTCCAGGTTGACTCGAGCAGGATGCTGTTGATTTCTAGCATTTGCTGGTGAACGGGAAACAAAGTTCACCTTCAGACTGACTCACAACAACAACAAAAATGTGTCAACTCATTTGCTCCAGTGTTCACAGTAGAGGGCAGTGGAGAGTGGCCCAGTTGTAAGGTGCTGGATCACTGATCCCAAGGATGTGGGTTGAAGCCCCAGTATCAACAAGTTGTCACTGTCCCCCCAGTGCAGCTAACTGGGTTATTAAAGGCCAGCCATGTCTCTCACTGTCTATGGTGAGAGGCTGTAAAAGAACCATTGCTGACTTTTATCAAGGGTAGCTGCAAAGCTGTCAGCGTGTTTCTGCCCTGCGATAGCCTGGCGAGCTGTCCAGGGTATCCTCTTCCTTCATCCAGAGTAGGCTGAGATGGGCACCAGTATCTCTGTGACCCTAAGTATGATTAAGGGGCTCAGAAAATGGATGAATAAACGTTCACAGCATATACTTGCTGTCTTTGCAATTCATATATTAAAATTAAAAAAAAAAAAAAGTTTTTAATCAGATTAAATGAAATTGGCAGATCCGTGCATTTTGTGTATTGTAATTAGGGGTGTCCATTTACTTTTGATAAGTCTGCGTATATTTTTTTTCCAAAGAGGGGGGTGAAGCATGTACACAAACAAAATTTTATATATATATATATATATATATTTACACTTCACTTGTTCACACCTCAAATCTTGTGGACCAGATCCGGTTGTAAAGGGGAAAAAACATTTTCTCAAAGTTTTAGTGTTCTTTTCAAATCAGCCTTAATTACATTGGTAAAGATTTTCAATTTACAACTTGAGCTGAAAATTGATTGAAAAAGGCCCTCCATCTTCCCATTAGTGGACCAATCTCAAAATCTCATCAACAACATTAAAAACATTTTGTCTCCAATCAATAAGGAGCCATTCAGACACACACAAAAGGGCCTATCTTGCAGAGGGCCAATCGCTTGCTGGAGAAAGAAAACAAATTTGTTGTGGGTGCGTATAGGTGAAGGTCTGAGCTATTTTTGTGTGATTATCTCCCAGCCCAAGGCAAACATAGGGTAAAACTTCATTTAAAAAGTTTAAATAGTCACAGACTGAATATTTTAATTTTCTTGAGGTGAGGAACATCAAGGGAACACAGCAGCATGTTACTTTTGATGCTTCTGAGACGGCTCACTGAGCCCTTAAATAACAACTGTCTGTAGATCAGATAACAAAATTATCAGTTGCTGTTAAAAATAATAAAATGATTTTATTCCCAATTAAAGAGGGTTTGAGTTACTTTATGAAATGTCTCGCTGGAATAAATGATGCCTCTTCGTGGTGGTTCTGATACTGTATTGGCTTTTACTAAACAAGAGGAAATCGGGGAAAGCTACCGATCAAAACCAAGCTCCTGACCCTGTGTGTCGGAAGATGTGAGATAATCCTATTCTATTCTATTCCTGATGACACCATTGTGGTGCCTCATGACCTTTGGTAAGAGGGTGTTCTGTCTTCGGCCTGATATTTGTGTAAAATTTCTATGCCCTGCAGCGCCTATGATCAATAGATTTCACTTAAAGCACTCAAGCTGGTCATCATCTCGCAAGTCAGAGAACACACATCAGGCAAGAGAGAAGCAAAATGCTAGGCGCTAACAATAATATACACTGGCAATGGTCTTCAGACATACAGGAGGTCAGTGCTTCGCATGCATTTCTTCATTCACATTCACTGACTTTTGATTGCTAATTGATTTATCATTACTCGAGGCTCGTGCAAAAAGCTGGCAAGCAATATCACATGTATGTATATATATATATATATATATATATATATATATATATATATATATACAGTGATACCTCTGCTCACTAACATAATTGGTTCCCAGAAAGTGTGTGTGAGGCGAAAAGTTCGTCTTCCAAACATTTATTTCCCATAAGAAACCATTAAAATGAGAATAATCCGTTCCCAGGTCCCCATAAAACAAAATTTTCTACTAAATAAGCCTTAAAACTACACAAAAATATACCTTATTTTATGTATAATAAATGTGCTATTGTATTGTAATTAAAGAAATAAACTGTACTGTATAATAAAGTCGTTTTATTTACCTTTGTGATGGTAGTTGATGGCTTGATGGGATGGAGTGGGAGGAGGAGGGAGGGAGGGACTTACTGTTTGGAAGGAGAGTTTGGAAACGCCTACTGTTTGGAAACACCCTTAGCCACACACGCACCCTTAATAGCTTCCTTGTTCCTTGTACTGGTACTGGGACGCTGAGTCACACAAACGCACACCTCGTTCGTGTTTTTCAATGATCTCCACCTGTGGTGGGGTCTTTTTCGGTCCCATAATAGCAAAAGTACACTCAATATGGTCCAAAATGTCTATCAAACACAAACCACTTCCGCACTCAAAGAAAGGGGGTGACGAACTGTGACGCCGTGAGCGTGCGTCAACTTCTCGTGGCCGCCACCGTGGCGCTGTTCGACCGCGTGGTTTGGTTCGTCCGCCGAAAACTAGTTCGTCAGCAGAGACTATATGCTCGCAAATTTAATGTTCTTGAGGCGAAAAGTTCGTGAGCTTAAGCGTTCGTCAGCGGAGGTTTTACTGTATATATCAATCACAATCAGGAGTGCAACAGCAGAGCTAACAGATTGCCACAGCATTATCCATTTATTTATAATGGCTTTCAGTGTCAGTATTCATATCTCACAAGAATATACAGTATATCAAGCATGGAACAAGACAACTGACCAGTCAGGAGGAAGGCTTTTAAATTTTTACAAACGATGAGAGGTGTTAAGGATTAGGAGTAGCTGGAAATCTCTATCTACTATTTTGCATTAAGTTAAATTGCACAAATTGGATCAACCACAAAAAAAATCCCCAAATTTTTATATTTTCACATTCAGATGTTCACTGATGGAGCAACAGTTAGAATCACTGCTATTGAAGTAGCTGTAATTACTACTTCCATGATGCTAAATTCTTTTCTGATGGGTTTTGTATTCACAAATGGGTTCTCTGATAAATCTTTATACCAGCATAAAAATAATCCAAATATAAAGTAAACGAATGTTATTTGATGAAATAAATATGCAGTGAGAGAGATTTCCTTTCGGCTTTTCCCTTTTTTCAGGGGTCGCCACAGCGAATAATTCGCATGTTTGATTTTGCATAGGTTTTTACGTCGGATGCCCTTCCTGTCACAACCCTTTAGCAAGGGACAGAAACACGCTGATGGCTTTGCAGCTACTCTTTACGAAAGTCAGCAATGGTTCTTTTACATGCCTCTCACCATAGACAGTGAGAGACATGGCCAGGCTTTGATAACCCAGTTAGCTGCACTGGGGGGGACAGTGACAACCTTGTGGGGACTTGAACCCCCAACCTTAGGATCAGCAATCCAGCTCCCTATACCACTAGACCACCACTGCCCCAATATAGTAGCAGTGCATCTTACAAAAATATTACAATTATAATCCATTCATTCATTTTCTGAACCGCTTAATCCTAATTAGGGTCACGGGGAGGCTGTCACTCATCTCAGCCGACTCTGAGTGAGGGCAGAGTATGCCCTGGACAGCTCTCCAGGCCATCGCAAGGCAGAACCAAGCTAACGGTTATGCAGCTACTTTTGACAAAAGTCAGGAGTGGTTCTTTTACAGCTTCTCACCACAGACAGTGAGAGACATGTCCAGCCTTTGATAACCCAGTTAGCTGCACTGGGGAGATGGCAGTTACAACCGTTGACAGTGGGGCTTGACCCCCCGACCTTGGGATAAGTAATTCAGCACCTTACCACTGGGCCACAACGGTTCAACCGTTATAATATGTATATTCTAATTTTAGTTTTCATGATTGATGTCCCTCTACAAGCTGCTTCCACCAGTAAGACGAATTCAGCCTCACCATTCAGAAAGTCAGTTCCATCCTCATGAGCCTAGACTAGAGAAACTTTTAAATGATGATACCGATGAAAATTTTGCTCGAGCGTGCTGCTGGCAGAAAAGTGAGACTGGGTTTTCCCTCCTCATACCATTCATTACTCACTGCCAAAGCGAGAAGTTCATATGTTCATACGGATACTGATTACTCTGTTGATTATGATAAAGTCAAAGTGGTCACTCTATACAAATATAATAGCAATCGTGAGACTTATCGCCTGAGATTTCGTTCAATGATGTGCATGCTAATGAAAATCCAAGGGAGCTGCATGCACGGTTTAAGGAGTTATATGGGAAGTGGATTAATACAAAAGGTAAAACAGTTCAGGAAATTGGTGAAATGATAATCTTGGATCAAATACTTGAGAATGCTTTCCTGCAGAGTTACAGGCCTGGCCAACAGAAAAAAGTCCTTGCTGACATGTATGTGGCTGCACAGAGAACAGGCTATAGCCATGGAGCTACGCCTTATGGGAAAGGAGGGACGGCAACAAGCCAGCTCCCCAGTAGCATCAAAATAAATAAATAAATAAATAATAATAACAAATTAAAAAAATCAACCATATGTGTGAGAAAGCCTCCTTGGTGAGAAAATTAATATGTCTTCAAAACCTTCTGTTAAGAAGCTAATTTGTAATTTTTGTGGAATGGAAGGCCATAAAATGTGTTTTGTGCCATGGAGTATTGAAATGGAAGTCAAATTTGACTTGTCTGCGAAAATGACCTCTGTTGACATAAATGGTAAAACCTTTATTTGCGAGACCCTTGAGTTACAGAATACCCAAATGTCTGTTGACTGTGCTGAAGGAGGAGATTGACCTAAGGCTCTCTCTGTGGATTGTTGAACCATCAAAGAGTGAGTAGTGGAATCCAGTTGTTCTGGTTCCGAAGAAGGATGGCAGCTTACGGTTTTATATCAACTTCAGGTATCTGAATGCAATTTCACAATTTCATTCATACCTCGGATTGATGTCCTGATTGAGCCCTGGGAAAGGCAGAGTATCGAACTACTTTAGATCTCTAACAAAGGCTATTGGCAGGTAAGACTCATTCAATTTCCCTTCGTACTACATGGTGCTTCCAGAGACTGATGGATCGGGTATTGTGTGATCTGTCAGATTTTGCTGTGGCCTATCTTGATGCCATTGTCATTTACAGTACTACCTGGGAAGAACCTTGGAAGTGCCTCCACCCTGCTGGGCTGACCATTAATTTACCAAAGTGTGTCTTCGCCAAGGCTGACATAGAGTATTGGGGGTTTGTCATTGGAAATGGGGTAATAATGTCACAAATTAATAAGATTCAAACTATTGAGTCCTGCACACTGCCTGAGACAAGGTAGCAGTTTGGATCTTTTCTCTGGATTTTACAATCGCTTTCTTCTTCTTTTTTTCCTTTCGGCTGTTCCCTTCAGGGCTCGCCACAGCAAATCATCTGCTTTCATCTCACCCAATCCTCTGCATCTTAACATCTTACACCAACTACCTTCATGTCCTCCCTCACCACATCCATAAATCTTCTCTTTGGTCTTCCTCTAGACCTTCTGCCAAGTAGTTCCAACCTCAGCATCCTACTACCAATATACTCACTATCCCTCCTCTGTACATGTCCAAACCATCTCAATCTAGCCTCTCTGACTTTGTCTCCAAAACCTCTTACATGTGCTGTCCCTCTGATGTGCTCATTCCTGATCCTATCCATCCTCGTTACTCCCAAAGAGAACCTCAACATTTTCATCTCTGCTGCCTCCAGCTCTGCCTCCTTTCTTTTCCTCAGTGCCACTGTTTCCCATGCAACATCGCTGGCCTCAATACCGTCTCGTGTACACTTTTCCTTTCATTCTTGCTGATACCTTCTTATCACACATCACACCGGACACTTTTCTCCAACCATTCCAACCTGCCTGCACACAGTTCTTCACCTCTTTTTCACTCTCTCCATTGCTCTGGATTTGTTGACCCTAAGTACTTAGGTTTTACTTTATTTATTTGTATTGCTTTATCCACCATTTCTCCACTAGAGAAGCTCTCCTCGTGAATTTGACAGGATCCAGATGTCCCAACCAGGTCCAGTGGTTCTTGACTGCTTGGTCCACAACAATCAATAATATCCCCTTTTGAGTTCATTTGCATTTGTAAATCTGACCCTAAAAGAGTCAATGCTTCACCAGCTGCCAACCTTACCCCACTTCACTTATTTATATATACACACTCACTCACACACACACATACACGCACACACACACACACACACACACACACACACACACACACACACACACACACACACACACACACACACACACACACACACAAATAGAGAGAGAGAGTGAGAAAGAGAAACATGGAACTTCAACCATTCCTCTTTGCACAATCTTTCTAAATTGTTCAGAGTGAGTCCTCTCTTATGCACTCTCCCATTCAGTTCACTTTGTTTTCCATGGGGTTGAGGTCTGAGGACTGAGATGGCCACGGAAGTAGCTTGATTTTGTGGCTGCTAAACCCATTTTTATGTAGATTTTGCCACATGTTTTGGGGCAATATCCTGCTGAAAAATCCAATGACAGCCCATCCTCAGTCTTCTAACAAAGGCCACCAGATGTTGTTCTAGTATTTCAAAGTGTTCATGATGTCATGTACCCTAACAAGCTTCCCCGGGTCCTCTGGAAGAGAAACAAGCCCACAGCATCAACATTCACCATCATACTTTACAGTGCTTTTCGTACTTTACAAGGTGCTTTTCATATGCATTCTTTGTGTTACACCAGACCAACATAGAATGTTTGGTGCCAAAAATAATCAATCTTGATCTCATCTGACCAAAGTACACAATCCCAGTTGAAGGCCCAGCACTGGTTGGCAAACTCCAGATGTATCCATTTGTGAGAGTAGGCCAGAAAAGGCTTTCTCCTTGCATGTCTCCCAAACAGCTTAGTGGCATGTTGATAGCATCTATTGGTTGTGATAAAGACTTTGTAACCCCAAGATATGAGTTTTAATGTAGTTTTCTAAGGTTTCTGAGCTTAGAATTTTTTTTTTCCATTCTACCATCCTTCTCACTGTGGATGGTGGCAAGATAAAGTTGCGTCCTCATCCAGCATTATTTGTCACTGTTCCAGTTGTTTTAATTGTCTTTATTATTGCTCTCGCTGTGGATATGGTCAAATTTAGGTAAGTAGCTATTTTTTGTAGCCAATACCGTACTTATGAAGATCAACTCACATTCCTCTGACTTGAATAACATGTTCGCTTCTGAGGGGTTAAGAGAAATAGACCTCAATGTTATGTCATATTTATACCCCCGGGAAACAGAAAGTAATTAATTACTAATTAAAAGTTCCTGACGTAGAAATGACAAATGCTTAAATTTCATTAATTTTATAGGAATTATTATGGGTACCAATAATTGTGGAACAGGTGATTTTATTTTTAAAAAATATTTATTTCTTAGTGATGGAGTCATATTAGGCTCCTACAAAAAAAAAAAGAAATAATTCTAAGGCTTTTAACACATTTTAATAGGAGTGTAGTACGTGTAATACACACACACACACACACACACACACACACGCACGCACACATTATATCATTATGTATATATATATATATATATATATATATATATATATATATATATATATATATATATATATAATATATCCTAACCGTGCCTTAGTTGCCTGGAGCATGAGTGAAGTATCTATGAGAACTTCTCTAGGTGTCTCAGTGTACTGAACCTTATTTTTTAAAAAGAAAACATTCTGCCAATGTCATCTGTTGGCTTTCACTAGCAAAAAGCCCAAGATGTAACAAAGAGTAACATGCACATACATATAACATGCAGCTTTTTTTGAAAAGCTTTAAATTCTTCATGAAAACCTAAAAAACACCACCATGAATCACCACCAACATCCACTAATTTCCTCTTAGGGTCATTTCATATGCACTCCTGAAAGTTTTCCATTAATCTATTCAAAATCCATTTAAATATTTTGCTGAAACACACACCCACACACACACACACACACACACACACACACACACACACACAACTACCAATTACATAATATCCTTCTTTTTAGTGGAGTTAACTACTTTAACTCGCTTTAATTAACTGAATACATGTGGAGTACATCTACGAAGTAATAGAAGAAATCGAATAAACACAGTGAGGATTGTTTTGATTTATAACTTATAAGAGAACTAACACGTTAAGCAGATGTTTTCCTCCTCCATGCCGACTACAGGTTTGAAATCATTGCAAGTTAATTTTCAATGTTCAGTTCTGAAGCTTATATTGTCTGTCTTTTAGGACTTTTCAAGATTTCTTCTATAATTCTGCAGCTTTCCTTTTTCAGTGGAAATGTTCCATAACAAGTGAAGCAGCCATGTTACTGCCACACAGCCGAGTGCACTTAATAGAGTGACGTACCTATGCAGACTTCTCTAAGTACTGAAGAAACTGAATATGAGTGTTGCCCCATATAGCATCCAATAACCCAAGGCCTCCTTCCATACATAATAAAGGTCAGTAGCGCATGTTTTTTTTTTTGTTTTTTTTTTTTGCTGTTATTGTTTTGTTTTTTTCTCTCTGGTGTTTCCTTACGACAAAATCCTCATTTAGTCATTTTACAAATATTGTAGATGTGAACATGGTAAGGCACCCAAGTCTTGGAAAAACATCTGCGGGATCCTTTTAATTTAAATTATCAACTGAATCAACAAAACTGTTTGTATTTCCTGACCAATTTGCTTTAAAGGGTACCTGTGGTGAACTAGTGCTACTAGCTGTTTAAAACGATCATGTATAACATCAGCTGTTCCTACTGGCAAAATAGTTCAGTTCAATTCATTTTCTGTAACCACTTACTCCTAATTAGGGTCACGAGGAGGCTGGTGCCCATCCTAGCCGACTCCTGGTGAGGGCAGAGTACACCCTGGACAGCTCGCCAGGCCATTGCAGGACGGAAACACGCTGACGACTATACAGCCTACTCTTTTCAAAAGTCAGCATTGGTTCTTTTACATGCCCAACACCGTAGACAGTGAGAGACGTGGCTGGTCTTTGATGGCAAAATAGTTCTTGCCCAATTTCTAAGTGTTACTACTCTTGGGGCAGTGGTGGTCTAGTGGTATAGGGCGCTGGATCGCTGATCCAAAGGTTGGGGGTTCGAGTCCCACTCTCCACAAGGTTGTCACTGCCCCCCCATCCCCCCCGTGCAGCTAACTGGGTTATCAAAGGCGGGCCATGTCTCTCACTGTCTATGGTGAGAGGCATGTAAAAGAACCATTGCTGACTTTCGTAAAGAGTAGCTGCAAAGTCGTCAGCGTGTTTCTGTCCCTTACTAAAAGGGTTGTGACAGGAAGGGCATGCGACGTAAAACCCTCTGCCAAATGAAAACATGCGAATCAGATGATTCGCTGTGGCGACTCCCGAGTAAAAGGGAAAAAGCCAAAAGGAAGACAGACAGACTACTCTAGGTAAGCTCAGAGACATGTTGACTTTCTGATTGGCTGTTCCAGCCTAGTAGTGACAGGAATACGTTGGATTGGCTGGGCTATGTCACTGACTCATGTAGCATAACACAATCTCTGCCAGTACTGACCTGTATAAACAACAAGGGCAGAAATTGCAGAAAACATTTATTTTTGGTCTTAAACAACTGACAACAGGAAAGCCGTATCAGTGAAACATTAGCTGCATAAGAATTTACCATCATGTTCATCTCTGGCGGAATTCTTGTTCTCAGTTACAGGAATCTGACTTTTCCTGTCTTCAAGATGTCACAAGATGTGTTGACGTCACTTCCATGGAAAAACAACTGTTAATAGCCACAGTTCAGTGTTGCTCATAATCCAGCACTCTTGTCCTCAGAGTCACTAAAACGTAAGTTTCACTGTCTCCAAGAGCCCACTCAACTCATTGATGTCCCTTCTGGGGGGAATGCCACTAACCTCTATGGGTCAGCACACTTCCAGTAATCCACTCGATAAAATCACCAGTTTTGTAACTTTTTATGGTCATTTATGTTAAAATAAGCATCTATTACATACATCCAAATTATGATGTAGAGATGACCAATACATTTAAGACATGATTAAACTGTGGCCCAAAACCAGACTTGGCTGATTACTTCACGAATCAGTAAATTGTGCAGGTGTTCCTAATGAAGTGTTCAGTGACTGTACATACATATACACACGATAGATAGACAGACAGACAGACAGACAGACAGACAGACAGACAGATAGATAGACAGACAGACAGATAGATAGATAGATAGATAGATAGATAGATAGATAGATAGATAGATAAAGCATTGCAGAAATTCCTAAGTAAACAGCAGTCGCAATATAACCTCAGCTTTCTGTTTGAGAATCATAATATTGTCTGAGTATTTTTATGGCCACCTAAGACATATATTTTGTCCCTTGATTGCAAGCATACAGATATTCAGCAGTATCATAAAATACTTCAGACATTTGTTAGAGAAACTAATCAACCCTGTCTCTCCACACAGATTCCCATGAATGAGATTTAAAGGTTAAAGCATCTAGCACTGAACTGTGTGACCTTAAAAGGGTAACGGCTACTTAGACATAAAGCTGAGAATGTATTGCATCAGAATGCATGATGCATGTTTTCAAATTTCATTTATTGCCTCTCTGTTGGTAAAAGCAGTTTTTTATGTTTTGTGAGGTTTTTAAATGCCGAAACAGTCAGTGCTAATACAGTACAAATAGTAAAGTAAAAAGGGGAAGAGTTGAAAAAGCCCCCTGCTGCTCGCATGAAATTACCATAACACAGCCACTTTTGTCTTTGACTTCAACAGGAGGAGGACTATGACCTTTGTGCTCCCAAAGGGCTACTGAAAATGAAGTGTTTGCCCAGCATCATATTAAGCAAAATAGAAGAACAATAAAATGCTCAGCATAACACAATTTAACTTCACAGTAAAACTGAAATCAACCAGAAACAGAATATATAGTACCAAAATCATCCATGGAACCTATAGACTATACCAGGGGTTCGGGAACCTGTAGCTGTTTTGATGACTGTATCTTGCTCTCAGATAAATCAGGTGGCCTTTCTTTACAGAATAACGAATACACAATTTCACTGTCATTTAAATAAAAATATAAAAAAGGCCATCAAATAAAACAAAAACAGATGAATAAATCTCGCGCATTTAAATCTATGCATCTATTTTCAATACCTTGTCACTGTGGCATGCAGCGGAGAGCCAATCCTTTCTATATGCCAGTATGTGGGCGGGTTCGATACCTGCCCTGGGGAAAAGACAGGAGGCAGAGCTGGAGGTGGCAGAGATGAAAATGTTGAGGTTCTCTTTGGGAGTACTGAAGATGGATAGGATCAGGAATGAGTACATCAGAGGGACAGCACATGTTAGAAGTTTTGGAGACAAAGTCAGAGAGGCTAGATAGGTTGGAACTACCAGGCAGAAGGCCCAGAGGAAGACCAAAGAGAAGATTTACGGATGTGGTCAAGGAGGACATGAAGGTAGTTGGAGTAAGAGTAGAAGATGCAGAGGATAGGGTGAGATGGAGGCAGATCATTTGCTGTGGCGATGCCTGAAGGAAACAGCCGAAAGGAAAAGAAGAAGACGATAACAATGTTGTTTAAAATAAATTCAGAGTCGTATTTTCCTCTTAAATTGTTGGTCTTCTTTTTCAATTTAGTTGTATTCAGTGTATATATATATATATATATATATAGAGGATTTTCTGAGTAGATCCTTCCGTAGGAGAGTGCTCAATACTTTTTGGTAGAGCAAATAAACAAAAGGACAGGACAAAGGCTTTCTATTGAAACTCCATTTATCACTACAGATCTGTTTCGAGGGGTGGTGAAACCATCCTCTCTCTTCAGGTGATTACAGAAGAATATATATATACATATATATATATATATATACATATATATATACACACACATATATATATATATATATATGGCTCTCAGAGGATTAAATTTTAAAATATGTCTTTTTTTTTGGCTCTCTTAGTCAAAAGGTTCCCGACCCCTGCGCTATACACTTGCTCACCTCTCACTCACACTGGGTGACCCTGAACAGTTCGCCTGACCATCGTAATGCAACACACACAACCATTCATAGTAGCACCTAGGGGCAATTTGAAACAGTGAGTAAGCCTAATGTTTGTCTTAGAACTGTGGGAGGAAATCAGAGTCTCCGGAGGAAACCCTTTCAAGCATGGGAAGAACATGAAACTCCATACGAATCCATACAAAAACTCTATACAATAGAATATGCTAAAGACTATGCCAACATGCCCTCACGAGACCAAATACATTTTAAATAAATTCAAGTTCATACAAACTAATATTATTTTCTGAGTGTCTCACTACTGTACGTACAATGTTTTTAATCATCTCACCAAATTTGAATGATTAAAAATTTAATTAATTCCAGAAAGCTTGCAGATCTCCCTTCTGTGAGTGAAATCACTCGGACCAATCTGAATCAGCATAAAAGTGCAGAAAATGCAGTTTTCTTTTTGATACCTAAAGTTAAAATGGAATGATTCACAAACTAATGGATGTCAACTCTAGTGGACTTCATTTCAAGTGTGCTTCTGAACAGCTCAGCAGTCCATCACAAGGCCAACATACGCCCATTCCCACTCACACTTGGGACAATTTCGAACAACCACTTAGACTATTGTGCACGTCTTTGGACTGTGGGAGAAAACAGGAATATCCAGAAGAAACCCAGTACACCAGCTAAACAGTACACCAATGACTTGAACAGAGAAATTATATTTATCAAACATGGATAATGATTTATGATGTTTTATATTAAATTATTTTTAAAATAATAATAATTAAGGACGTATAGGTGCAGCTTTAGATATCAGTGATGCTAAAATTCTTCATTATTCAGTAATGAGAGCAGGACGATCATGTCAGAATGCCAGAAATAAACACATAGAGGACAGTGGAGAAAGTTTCATTCTTTTTACAAGGTAAGCAGGAGCTGGCAAACCATGTCAACCTCAGCTGCTCAGTGAAGTGAGAATCCCCCCCATCCCCCATTCCTTTTCTCTCTCTACTGTATCTGTGGTCTTCCTGGGGTGTGCTGTTCAAAACCCAATATGTACTCTTCAAACATGTTCTCGGGTGCAATAAAGACCCAAGCACTATGTGTTCCCCTCATCAATATGCAAGGTTCAATAAAGAAGGGCTGTTCATATTGATTTTGTCTTCAGCAAGTAAAGTAACATCATGAAGTATTCATAGACACTGTGCTGACTATATTAGACGAGCACAGCACGTGTTATATTTTTTCAAACAAATGGCCCAGCTGTGCGGTGGTATTTATTTAACTCAGTAAATTTTGATTATGTGTTTTAAATCTAATTAGACATTAAAAATAAATTAATAAATAAATAAACATAGGTGTTACTTACATGAAATAATGAAAAAAATTAGACATAACATTTAATTGATACTATACAAATCTTCCAATATTCTTTCATTTTCTGAAACATTTAATCCTAATCAGGGTTGCAGGGAACCTGGCGCTCATCTCAGCCAACTCTGGGTGAGGATAGATTACACCGTGGACAGCTCACCAGATTTCAGGACAGGGATCCCGCACTTTCCACGGTTAATTGGGATCGAGATCCCCCACCGCGACCGCCAAATTTCACAAAGTAGGATCGACCCTCTCTCCTCTTCTTCTTCTTTTTCTTTTCCTTTCAGCTTTTCCCTTCAGGGGTCGCCACAGCGAATCATCTGCCTCCATCTCACCCGATCCTTTGCATCTTCTTCTCTTATACCAGCTACCTTCATGTCCTCCTTCACCACATCCATGAATCGTCTCTTTGGTCTCTTAGGATCGACCCCCTCTGACTGACGTATACGTGCATGTATATGGGTATATAATATCAATAAATACATATTCAATGATATAAATGCTTATAATAACAATTAAACGTTAAAAAATAATGCATAAGATGTAAATAGAATATAAATACATACACACAGAGACGTGTACACACACACACACACACACAGATGCACACGTCACATAAAAATGTAAGTAGTTTTGATGGGGGTGGGGGTGGGGGGGTTGTTTGTTTTTTGCATAACTGGCCTTGTTTTGCAGCATTTCTGTTAACTTTTTTCCTATTCTTCCTTAATTTCCTTATTTTTTAATTCGATGAATATTAAAAAAAAAAAAAAAAAAAACGAGATGCACTGAAGTCGCATGAATTGAAGTGCGAAGTAGCGAGGGATCCCTGTACTTTGAAATGTTAATGTATGACATGAGCTGAAATATGGTAAACTGTAGCCAAAGGATTTTATGAATATAAATCAAAGACCATTACAGTAATCATTGTAAAAAAATTTTGTGTGCACAGTAATACGAATGTATATATATATATATATATATACAGAAAGCATGGACAGTACAGGTGTGCTGAAGCTCAGTTCATGTATTATACCACATTAAATGAAGCTTCTCACAGCCACCATGGTCGAAGTGAGAGAACTTGCTCTGAGAAAGTCAGTGCTTAAACTCCATCTTCATCTAAAAACTTTTCTTCCATCTGTTCTAGCACTTATTACTCAGTGTGACGGAAGTGAACAAGAAAAAAAAAATGCTCTTTTTCTCCTTTTTCCCAAGCAAAGTGTGCAAGCGAGAGGCACAGAGTGGCAACCCAATTACCACAGGCACTGGTGTGGCAATTTACAGCAAGTCACTTATGAAATTGTTATGAAGCGATGAAGGAGTTGGCCATCTGTGGTACATGAAGTAGGGAGATCAAACAGCCGGGCTCTTTGCAGCTTCAGTTACACAATTAGAGCAGAGGCCATGAGGAAGCAGAGGAAAAGCGGTCATTGAGCCTGACTCGAACAAAAATCCAACTGAATGGCTGTAACGTGAAATACTCTTTGTGCTGTGTGCTAGTCTTTTATCCTGCAGTGGTATAAAGGTTCAAGCTGGAGCTCTTTACCAGTTCAGGTTCCTTTTCAGGTTCCCAGGCTTTACTGGGGTTCAGGTTCCACCAGCTTAACAGTCTGTGGTCAGTCAGTAATAATATGCAGTCCAGCCATTGCTTTTAAATTAGATCTGCAATGAAGCAGACGTTCAAACTTTTAAAAAAAAATGTAAATACAACTGGCATAACAGGAAGGCACACAAAAGAAGCAACCATGAATAAATGATAGAGGAACATGTTTGAAGGCAGGATTTCTCTGGCTGACATGCTGTCAGCTTCTTGTTGCTTTGACACTTTAGGGGTCAGGGTGGGTAGGCTGAGGCTGGGTGCTAAGAGTACATTAGCAGAGACAAAGATAAAAAGAAGCAGCAAAGCACACCAGAGATATAATTTCTGCAGGATACTACTCAGGGACCACTAAGCTCTAAGACGTTTCATTTCCACATTGCTCTGTGAAGAGACTACTTCTCATCAATGGCCCTTCCTTCAGAAATCACACGCCCAGTTCAGTCAGTGGGCTCTGAATATCATTATATTTTACTTCCATTTAAAAAAAGCTGAGGCTAATAGAGAGCTCATGAGTACGTGATCACTACCCAGCTAACACGCCTTGCGGTGGGTGAGAGAAAGCGAGTCATGCCATGTTTCAGCTAAAACAACACCTACCTGATCTGTCTCATTTAACATCGCATGAGTTTTCGAATCGATGTTACAAATATGCACTATTTTAAAATAGAAATTTGAGTGAATGAACGATTACACATTATATGAACAAATTCATTCATTCATTTTCTGAACCGATTAATTCTAATTAGGGTCGTTGGCTGTGGCGCCCATCTCAGCCGACATCGGGCGAGGGTGGAGTATACCCTTGACAGCTCGCCAGGCCTTCACAGGGCATGATCAAAATAATAATTAATTAAATAAGTTCTTGGGCAGCACAGTAGTTGGCATGTTTACCTCACAACAAAAAGGTCATAGGTTCAAATCCAGGGCTCGGATGTTTCTGTGTGGAGTCTGCATGTTCTCCCCATGCTTGCATGGGGTTTTTTTTTCTCTCAGAGTCCAAAAACATGCACAGTAGGGTAACTGGGTGTTCAAGATCACCAAAAGGCAGTGATGTGCATTCAGGTGAGGTACAGAAGGCAAAGCTTCATCTGTCAATCATTCATCATTCATTTTCTGTAACCGCTTAATATTATTAGGGTCACAGAGAGGCTGGTCCCCTTCCCAGCTGACTCCGGGCGGGGTCAGAGTACACCCTGGACAACTCGCCAGGCCATTGCAGGGTGGAAACACACTGATGGCTATGCAGCTACTCTTGTCGAAGGTCAAAAATGGTTCTTTTACATGAACCTCTCACCATAGACAGTGACAGACATGGCCAGCCTTTGATAATCCAGTTAGCTGCACTGGGGTCAGTGAAAATCTGTGGAGAGAGGGACTTCAACCCACAACCTTAGGATCAGTGATCCAGCACCTTTGCCACCAGGCCACCACTGCCCTACCTGTCAATCTTGAAAAGAAAAAAGTTAGAAAAAAGTTATATCATAAAATATAATAAATATTAATATTTGTTAGCTAGTATACAATTAAAACCTTTTAGCATTCAAATCCAACATTAAAATAAATTTTCAATAAAGAATAGCAGAATTCCATTTGTCTGATTCAAATACAGGGAGGAGCTACGCGGTGAGAGAGCGCTTTGCTGTGCTGCTCAGTGGATTGTGTCCCTCACAATCTGCGCTGGTATCTGATTCAAATAGTGTGTCACTCTCCTTCTATATATTGCAAATGAAATGCTTTCAAACACTCAGATTATATGCTCTGCCTTTTCATAATCTCGATAATATATAAAATTTATTTCTATAAAATGTTTTGGCTGCAGATTAATCATGAAACCCAGTAAAAAAAAAAAAAAAAAATACTCTGTGAGGCGAACAGTACTCTTGACTCATGGCAGAGGGCACTTGTGAGCCCACAGATTCATGAGCGACCTACAATCTTCTTCATATGTAGTTTATATTTCCTTCACAATCCACTTTATCAAAATGGAAGACTGCATTTCCAGGCTGAGAAAATTCACATATTTGGACTTTCCATCAAAACAAGAGGTAATAACTAAAGGAAGACTAATGCAATTGGAATAAATTTTAATCTCAAATGAAATATGAGTCACATGTTTGTGTAAAGAATGCTGATATGAGATATAAAACACAACACATTGTCTGTTGTAAATCAAATGATGAATAATACTGTATACTCATTTGAGTTCATTTGTATTTGTAAAGCTGACTCAAAAAGAGTCAGTGTCTCACCAGCTGTCAACTTCACTGCATGTCACTGTTCCTAGGTGTGATCGAGTGTGAATGGTTGTATGTGCGTTGGCGCAGCAATAAATAATGAGCTGTTCAGGGTGTACCCCGCCCAGCCCAGAGTCAGCTGAGAAGGCCGCCAGCCTGCCCGCGACCCTAATTAGAAATAAGCAGCTTAGAAAATGAATGGAAGAATAAATAACTTCTTACCTCATCTCCTTCATTTGACGAACTGCTTAATCCTACTAGAGAAGTTGGTGCGTATCTCAGTCGGCACTGGCACTGGCTAAAGACGACACCCTGATGACATCTTGCTTTACAAGATTTACTGATCTATAAAGTCTGAAATTTGGCTTAATTGAACTGAATTTGCCATCGGATTTAGAGGTGCTGATTCTCAACCTGGCTGCTTCACACTCAGCTGGGAATTGCTCCAGCAAGAGCTGAAGGTCCCAGCTTGATGAGGCCAAAAGGATATCCAAAAAAATATCTTCACAATGCATAGCATTTTAATTCTGCATATGACCAACTGCTAGATATGTCATTCATTCATTTTCTGAAGCGCTTAGTCTTAATTAGGGTCATGGGGAGGTTTGCACCCAGCTCAGCCAACTCAACTCTGGGCAATGATAGAATACACCCTGGACAGCTCACATGGACAACTCGCCAGGCCATCGCAGGGCAATATCTCCATTTGCAAACCACTTTACCCTACTAAGGACGGTGAAGGATAGAGCCTATCTCAGCTGACTCTAGGTGAAGACAGGGTAGGTACACCCTGAATAGCTCGCCAGTCCATTATAGGACCAACACACAACCTCTGACAGTCATAACTCAGCAATCTGAAACAGCCAATTTGCCAAAAGTTGCATGGAGAAAACTGGAGTACATGGAAGAAACCCACACAAATACAGTAAGAACATGGAAACTCCACACAGAAACAGCCTCGCCAAGACCGAGACTCAAACCCATCAAATAAGAACAACAAATGTTTGATAATACTGTATTGTATATATATGCATTGCACACTGCCACCCCTCACACCTATTGCTGCCTGAGTCGAGGTGCCAGTCATGTTTTCTCGAAATACCATGTGTTTCCCACCCTGGAAGCATCAGTAGTGTTTTACATCTCTCTCTCTCTCTTTCTCTCTCTCTCTCACACACACACCCACCCACACACACATACACACACACACACCTTTCTAGCATGGCTGACATCAGAGATCATCAAGCATAATAAAAAATCAGCACCACCTTTCACTTTCCCATGCTGTTT
Organism: Plotosus lineatus; assembly: GCA_024760905.1. Classification (NCBI taxonomy): domain Eukaryota; kingdom Metazoa; phylum Chordata; class Actinopteri; order Siluriformes; family Plotosidae; genus Plotosus; species Plotosus lineatus. The sequence continues at coordinate 31,480,752 of CM045741.1, forward strand.
CATGCTCAGATGCGGGTGGTGTGGTAATCAGAGCTGATGATCTTGTAAGAAATGGTGTGGAGGCAAAGGGTTAAAAACTCAAAAAGTTAGAAAAAAAAAAGCACCACAGAATTGAGATCAAGACCAACAACCGGCGTGCTGAAACGACCCCAAATTATCAAGGAATTTTTAATGGCATCCAAGTTCAAATATATTCTGTTTATGATTTGCAAGCTCTTGTTCACTCATTTATTTTTATTTTCATTCATAAAATTTATGAGGCAAGAATCCATCCAAATTTGCACAATAATCCTTACCTTAGTATAATTTACCAAAAACAATCAAGATAAAAAGAATATTTCTGGGAAGTTTGAGAAACTGGTGAACGTGAAGGAAGAGTCAGAAACAGACGAAAAAACATACCGCAGACAGTAACCCGAGCTCTGGATTGAAACAGCAACCCACAAGCTTAAAAGTAATAAAAATCTATAAGTTATGACTTGCCATTTAACAATACAACAGGAAATACTATAAAGAATACATATTTACAGTCTTGGGGAAAAGAAAATATACTCTCCTTTAAATCTTGGCTTTTACTTATTATCAGGTCCTAAATCACAATTGTATGGTTCTTACCAATCTCATATACGCAAACATTCATTTTCTGAACCATGTACAAGACGGTGTTGAGGCCAGCGATGTTGTATGGTTTAGAAACAGTGGCCCTGGGGAAAAGACAGGAGGCAGAGTTGGAGGTAGCAGAGATGAAAATGTTGAGGTTCTCTTTGGGAGTAACGAGGATGGATAGGATTAGGAATGAGTACATCAGAGGGACAGCACATGTAAGACGTTTTGGAGACAAAGTCAGAGAGGCTCGATTGAGATGGTTTGGACATGTACAGAGGAGGGATAGTGAGTATATTGGTAATAGGATGCTGAGGCTGGAACTACCAGGCAAAAGGCCTAGAGGAAGACCAAAGAGACGATTCATGGATGTGGTGAAGGAGGACATGAAGGTCGTTGGTGTAAGAGAAGAAGATGCAAAGGATAGGGTGAGATGGAGGCAGATGATTCACTGTGGCGACCCCTGAAGGGAAAATCCGAAAGGAAAAGAAGAAGAAGTAATCCTACTAGGATCGCAGAGAAGCTGGACCCTATATCAGCCAACTCTGGATGAAGGCAGAGTATATCCTGAACAGCTTGCCTGCTCATCACAGGGCCAACACACACACATAAGCATTGTCTTTGGGCTGTGGGAGGAAACCAGAGTACCTGGAGGAAACCCACACAAGCAGGGCTGTGGTGGCTCAGTGGTTAAGGCTCTGGAGTACTGACCTGAAGGTCAGGGGTTCAAGCCTCTGTACCAACAAGGTGCCACTGTTGGGCCCTTGAGCATTTGTCAATTGTTGGCAAAAAAAAAAAAAAAAAAAAAAAAAAAAAAAAGATAAATGTAAGTCTCAATGCCTGTTGAATGGAGTGAATCCGGGACCTTCTTGAAGTGAGGCGGACATGCTAAGTACTATCCCACTGTGTCTCCCTACCAGATAAAAACAAACAAAAAAGCCTTTAGTACAAAAATAAATGAATTAATTAAATTAAATTAAACATGGAGTCAATGTTTTCCGAGGGGTAAAACAACCTTCAGAAACCAGGTAGGAAAAAAATAAGTGCACCTTTCCTACTTAAACTATCATTAAGAGACTAATTAGCTGCCAGATGTTACTAATGAAATGCATAAGTTATCATTTATAAGTCTGACTACCATAATAAATGCGGAATATTTGGCAGTTTGGTTTTTTTGGAGCACTCAGATGTGCAGCCACGTTATGGCAAAAAGAAAGGCCATCAGTCAAAAGATCATCAAAGATGCAATTTGATGGAAATGTTTTAAAGCATTTATGATAAAAAATTGAAATTCACTATACGGCAATCAGGACTGTTAAAATAAAAAGCCTTTAAGACAGCTGCAGGTCCATTCAGGAGTGGCTGGTCCAACAAATTCAGTTCATCAATTCAGACCATTTAATGCTCAGAGTTAAATAATAAATAATTACATAAAATAACCTATGGAAAAATCCAAGAACTACAATATATGACCTATGCAACAGCCCAAAAAATACATGATGTAACCTGTAGAAAATCCCAAGAACTACATAAATCAACGGACAAAAATTAAAATGATATTGTATGGCTTGTAGAAAAACCCAAGAACTACATGATGATCGACAAAAATAAAAAAAACAAGAACTACATCATATTATTGGGGGAAACCAAGAAGAACTACATTATTTTCTGTCTTCCTTTCGGCTTTTTCCCTTTCTCGGGAGTCACCACAGCAAATCATTTCATTTGAACATTTGATTTGGCAGAGGTTTTTACGTCAGATGCCCTTCCTGTCACAACCCTTTAGCAAGGGACAGAAACACGCTGACGGCTTTGCAGCTACTCTTTATGAAAGTCAGCAATGGTTCTTTTACATGAACCTCTCACCATAGACAGTGAGAGACATGGCCGGCCTTTGATAACCCAGTTAGCTGCACTGGGGGGGGACAGTGACAACCTTGTTGGGACTCGAACCCCCAACCTTAGGATCAGCGATCCTGCGCCCTATCCACTAGACCACCACTGCCCCGAACATGAACGACATTATATGACCTAAAAAATACTCACATGAACTACATCATATGTCCAACAAAAAAAATCCAAGAATCACATCATATGTATTATAGAAAAGAAAAACCTGCATCATATGAGCTGCAGGTGTCCGTAGGCACATTCAATGTTTATGTTCATAAGTGTACAATCAGGGGGCAGTGGTGGTCTAGTGGTATAGGGTGCTGGATCGCTGATCCAAAGGTTGGGGGTTCGAGTCCCACTCTCCACAAGGTTGTCACTGTCCCCCCAGTGGAGCTAACTGGGTTATCAAAGGCCGGCCATGTCCCTCACTGTCTATGGTGTGAGGCATGTAAAAGAACCATTGCTGACTTTCGACAAGAGTAGGCTGCAAAGCCGTCAGCGTGTTTCCGCCCTGCGATGGCCTGGCGAGCTGTCCAGGGTGTACTCTGCCCTCGCCCAAAGTTGGCTGGGATGGGCACCAGCCTCCCCGTGACCCAAATTAGGATTAACCGGGTACAGAAAATTAACTGAAGTGTACAATCAGATAAAAGAACAAAACAAATATATCTTTCATGAAAGCATAGCTATGGGAAAAATTCCTTTTCTCTGGAAAACCAAACATCACATGTGTAGCCAACCAAACTGCAGCGGGAAAAGAAAAGAAAAAAGCACAACAAAGATCTTAAACAATATTGTTTGCACTGATAAGACCAAGGTGGGGAGGTCTGGTCATCTGCAGCACCATTCATTCATTTTCTGAACCACTTAATCCTAATTGGGGTCGCAGGGAGGCTGGCACCCATCTCAGTCAACTCTGGACGAGGGCAGAGTACACCCTGGACAGCTCACCAGGCCATCTCAGAGCAGAAACATGCTGATGACAATGCAGCACACTCTTGACCAAAGTCAGCCATGTTTCTTTTACATCCCTCTCAATCTTGAAAGTGAGAGACATGGCTGGCCTTTGGTCACCTAGTGAGCTGCACTGCGAGGACAGCAGTGACAACCCGTTGATGTCGGATTGAACCCTTTCCATCGGGAGGGGTAATCCAGCAAGCTCCCAACGGGTCATGGTTGTTGAAACCAAACTGCCATGCATGGCGGTAGAAAGATTACATAGCTTTGTGGTTTTTATTTAAAAAAAATAAATAAATAAAATAAATAAATATATATATATATATATATATATATATATATATATATATATATATATATATATATATATATATATATATATATATATATATATATATATATATATATATATATATATATATATATATATATATATATATATATATATGTGTACATTTTGCAAGGGCAGTGGTGGTCTAGTGGTATAAGGCACCGGATCGCTGATCCAAAGGTTGGGGGTTCGAGTCCCACTCTCCACAAGGTTGTCACTGTCCCCCCCAGTGCAGCTAACTGGGTTGTCAAAGGCCGGCCATGTCTCCCACTGTCTATGGTGTGAGGCATGTAAAAGAACCATTGCTGACTTTCGACAAGAGTAGCTGCAAAGCCGTCAGTGTGTTTCTGCCCTGCGATGGCCTGGCGAGCTGTCCAGGGTGTACTCTGCCCTCACCCTGAGTTGGCTGGGATGGGCACCAGCCTCCCCGCGACCCTAATTAGGATGAAGCAATTATCTAAAAATACTTCAAATGGTGTGAAAGACTAAAACTCCTATAGAAACTCCATTCATTTATTTTCTGAAGCACTTAATCCTAATAATGGTCACAGGGAGGCTAGCACCCCTCTCAGCTAACTCTGGGCAAGGGCAGCCTCGCCAGGCCACTTCAGGGCAGAAACACGCAAGTCAATGGCTTCCGCTTTACAAACAACAGCAGTAGTTCTTTTACATGCCTCTCACCACACACACAGTGAGAGACATGGTTGGCCTTTGATAACCCAGATCGCTGCACCACAGGAACAGCAGTGACAATCTGGAGATAGTGGGGCTTGAACCCATGACCTTCAGTTCAGCAATCCCGCACCCAGCCACTGTGCTACCACTTGCCCCTTTATAGAACATGTTTACTCCAATTATTGCTGCTAAATGTGGTTCTATAATTGGAATGTGGTTTAATTCTTTATTATGAATGTTTGAATTCAAATAAAAAATACTTTCACTATTACACATATTAGTGGTGTGCATGATGCTAGTTTTATTTGGCTTCAGTCACTTGGACTATTTAATATAATACTGTCAATAATGACAGTCACAAGCATTTTGTAAAAAAAAATTCAAATACTGAACATATCAACAAGTGTGGGAATACTTCAAATTAACTGAGCATAAGAAAACGGTTTGTGCACTGTGTACGCTTTAGCACAGAAGCACTGGCACAATGTCATTTGAAAAGAAAACAAAGTTGTGTTTAAGCTGCTGTCCTTGCAGCTGCTAAATATTAATTGATAAATCATTAAAGGCTTTAAAGTCATTTTCTTACTATCTTTTCCATTGATTGTTAATACCTGTGTGTGTGTGTGTGTGTGTGTGTGTGTGTGTGTGTGTGTGTGTGTGTGTGTTAGGGTGGATTTAATTCCTGGCATTATTTCAAGCACATTCTTTTGTGTGGGTGATGCCAAAAATACTTTATGCAATTAGTGAACTTCATGTGGGTGGCACGGTGGCGTAGTGGTTAGCACATCCACCTCACAGCAAGAAGGCCTGGGTTTGATTCCAGGCCTGGGTGTTTCTGTGTGGAGTTTGCATGTTCTCCCTGTGCTTGCGTGGGTTCCTCCAGGTACTCCGGTTTCCTCCCACAGTTCAAAAACATGCACAGTGGGTTAATTGGCTGTTCCAAATTGCCCGTAGGTGTGAGTGACTCCATATGTGGCCTGGCGAACCATATGGTAGATCACTGTGATCACAGCCATGACAATCCCTGTATGAGCATCATTCAAGCTTCAAGGATCGACATCCATTCCTCGTGATTGGATGTAGACGCAGAGAGAGAGAGAACTTTATGTACATTAAACACTTTGTTTAAAATAAACAGGTTTCTGGAGTTGCCTTTTTTGCATGAATGCATCTTTTTATTTTTTATATATTATGCCGGAATTGCCAGTTATTGCAGTTTAATATGTAAACCTTTGTTGATTTATTTATTTTTTACATTAAACAATAATTTGTTACAATAAACTGTAAATAAATAATAAATAAATAAATAAAATGAATAAATAATAAATAATAATAAAATTATTATAAATAATAAATAATAATAAATAATAAATAAAATGAAATAATTTGGAAAATAAATATATTAATCGACTAATCTGTGAAATATTCAATAGATTAAGCAGTAGAAAGACAGATTTCCTTTTGGCTTTTTTCCCTTTATCAGGAGTTGCCACAGCAAATGATTCACACGTTTGATTTGGCATAGGTTTTTACGTTGGATGCCCTTCCTGACACAACCCTTTAGCAAGGGACAGAAACACGCTCATGGCTATGCAGCTACTCTTTACAAAAGTCGGCAATGATTCTTTTACATGAAGCTCTCAACATAGACAGTGAGAGACATGGCCAGCCTTTGATAACCCAGTTAGCTGCACTGGGGATGGGATGGGGGGGGGGGGGGGGCAGTGACAACCTTGTGGAGAGTGGGACTCGAACCCCCAACCTTAGGATCAGCAATCCAGTGCACTAGACCACAACTGCCCCACAGATTAAGCAGTAGAAAGAGTTTCCTTTAAACAAATCCAAAGAATTGAAGGAGTGAGTACTTTCTTGTTGCCTGTGGCTGTCATTTTTATTGTGTTGATTGGGGAAGGCAAAGTATAATAATGTCAATTTAAATGTCTAAATAAATGAACTAAGCCCAGATAAGAGTAAGCGATATACTGTACTGCTGCCTCTCTAATAGCCAAAAACACTTCACACATACAATTATCACTGTACTGTACTTTCCAACATATGCCATTTCCTTTTTCATAATTTATTCCACACCAATTTAGTCATTTTAGACCACCAGAAAAATAAATGATGCCAAAACATTCTCTCCAAAATGGAGTGCACACTCTCTGCTTTGGGGAACATGGACAGCAGTTGAGTAGTTTGAATGCTGTTAAATTTCATGCCCTGTTTGTGAAGCTGAACACTCTGTCAAGATGGTTCAGACTTACTTGCCTCTTTCTATAAGGCATGTTGAGGATACCAGGTTAAGCAGTTCATTCCTGCGGTGATTCAGACTGAGGAACACAGTTACCGAATGTAATGAAGTGACTACGGAGACGACTGATAGACCTCATTTTAGATCGTTCTATTTCATTCGACATCAAGAACATTCTGTTTCAGCGAGTTCAAATGACTAGCTGAGAGCATTGTACCATCACATTAAGAAAGGAGAAAAAAAGAGGATGAAAGACACAGCAGTAAGCATTTGCAGGCTTTTAAGGATTTTTTAGGCTGTATATTACATATGCTATATAACATTAGGTCCACTGCAATATTATAGCAACTACACCGAGATTCAAAAAAAAAAATTCAAAGCTAAATAAAAAAGGGTTAAAAATAATCAAATTATTATTTTCACACATGAAATTGTTCATTTAACAGTGTTTTTATTTATATTTATTGGGTGAGGTCTCTTGGTAGCCCCAACCCCAACTTGAACACCTTGAATTTGAGGAACTTGAAGCATCGTTTCAGGATGATGTAGATACAACACAGAGCTGAGCTAAATGCTTCCAAATCGGATGATCTTGTTGCATAATGATGTCGGGTGGTCAGCCTTTTCCTCTGACCTCGCCCCTTGTGATTTTGTTCTGTGGCTCTACGTTAAATCACAAGTGTATATTCATCGACCCTGAACTCGTGAAAACCTTAAGGTTGCCATTCAGAAAGTGATCGTCGCTGTTCCACCTGCCATGACCTGTCGAGCCACGACCATGTATAAAAATGTGTACTGTATATTTTTCTCCATTTACCTTCGTAATATGGAAGGTTTTATGGGGTTACTATATATATATATATATATATATATATATATATATATATATATATATATATATATATATATATATATATAAACACACACACACACACACACACTGTATACTAGTATATATATATACAGTGGTACCTCACTTTACGAAAGTCTCATCAAATGAAAAATTCAGGTTACGAAACGCATTTTCCTAAAATTTTTGTCTCTGGATACGAAACAAATTCACGTTACAAAAGCACCATCTTAAAAATTCAAACGCACCATTCAAACATTAAAACTCGCCATTCAAACAATGCACAAGCTGCTCTCCCATCAATGATGTTCAAACATCCCACCCCACTGGCCTCCCATTGGCTAGGAGGGATGACGCAGCTCCCTCACATTGGCTATTATGGAGCTGCATCTACCATAATGCTTTTCATGTAAAGGACAGAGCTACTGTTGTTTCATGCTTTATTTCTTGACTCAGGTTTTTAATCTTCTATAAACATTTGTAAGATTATAACTCTGCTAAGAAGACATGGTCAACACACGAGCGGACACACAGGTGTGCGCACGCACACACACACACACACACACACACACACACACACACACACACACACACACACACACACATACGCGTATGTGTGATTTTCGGTGCGAGTGAGAATAAGAAACGGGCTTGAGTGATATCACAAAGGAATATGGCCAAACCTGTCCACCATCGGTACAATATTGAAGCAGAAGAAGGTCTTAAAAGGTATGCTTTTATAATTTTTTAAGGGTTTAGGGGGTAGTATTGGGAGCCTCGGAACAAATCACACGTTTTACATGTAAAATGCGGTTCAATTTATGAAAAATCCAGGTTAAGAAAAAGCCTCTGGAACGGATTAATTTCGTAAAGTGAGGTACCACTGCATATATATTATTTTGTTCGGTAAAAGTTAACATATTAACTTGAGTCACTGCAGCGTTATTCATAGCAACGGTAATAACCACCAGCTTGGATACTTGTAATTTATTTATACTGAATTTACTGTATTATTATTTATTATTGTTGCTGTTGTTAATTACACCTTTACGAATTACACCTTTACTTAATTAACACCTTATGAAATTAATCCCTCACTACTTCACGCTTCAATTCATGCGGCTTCAGTGCATCGTGGTTTGATTTTTTAAAATATTCATCGAATTAAAAATAAGGAAATTAAGGAAGATTGGGAGGAAAGTTAAGGAAAATTCCACAAAAATAAATCCAATTATGAAAAAAAACACAAAACAAAAAACAACCCAAAACCTCCCATCAAAACTACTTATATTTTTGTGAGGTGCGCATTTGAGTGCATTCACGCGCATCTGTATGTGTGTGTGTGTGTATTTATAGCATTTATAGTGTTGAATATGTATTTGTTGATATTATATACACACATACATGCAAAGCCGTCCACATGTTTCTGTCCCTTGCTGAAAAGGGTTGTGACAGGAAGGGCATCCGACGTAAAAACCTCTGCCAAATCAAATGTGCGAATCAGATAATCAGATGTCGGGGATGTCGAATCAATGTCGGGGGGGGGGGGGGGGGGTGAGCCTACTTTGAGGAATTCGGTGTTTGTGGGGGTATCTTAACTGCGGAAAGTGAGGGATCCCTGTATATATGTCAGAATTATTAATTAAACAGTGGAATGTACTCTCCAGAAGAGAAATAAATTTTCCCTGTTAATTCAGCCTTGGCACAATTATAGCTGGTTTCAAATTTCATGAGGGTTTGCAATTGTCAAATTAATATGATTTTTAAATGCCACCTTCATATCTTTTTCATATAAATGTATTTAGAGTAATAACTTTGAATGAATATGTTTAAGGTGCAGTTTTATGTTTACATCAAAAGTCCAGCACAAACAATAGCTTTAGCCTGAGCATTGAGTGCATGTGTTTATTCCCTTTAAAAGATGAAGTAAGGCATTGTAAAGGTTTTCTCGAGGCAAATTGGTTTGCTCTTAAGTAGCAGACACTACTGTCAGAAAATCTTTGCTTATTGTTTCCATTGGTTAAATTATTTTGCTTAAGCATTAATTTTCATCCAAAATAGGAAACACCATGCTGCTTTGAGTCACAGGTCATGCAGCAATACATCGTAATGGATGATAATGAGAGGTTAGTAATGAGAAATAGCCGTGGGTCAGATCAGTGATTAGACTGTACACAGACCAGATGAAAATAGCTGTGCACAGAGATCGCACTCTGAAAAAAGGAGGGTTGATACGGATAAAGAACAGATAATTATAGCACTGCAGCTGTGGTTGTCATCTGTATTAAAGTACCTACTGGATTTGCAGTAATTTTATTAATTATGTTGGGGGGAAAAGGAATCTAACAGATCACACATTCATCATCCTCCAAAGAATAAGCCATTTGTTTTATAGTTGACAATCTTAAGGTTGATTACTGTCACCTTTCAAAGATGGGGATTGTATTGTTCACTGTACACCTTATCCTTCCAACTCAAATGTACTATAAAATCTGTTCTTATTGCAGGCATCACTTCTCCTAAAATCAGTCTTGTCACACATTTAAAACTAAGATCCATCCTTCCCTTCATCTGTCCATTATCTATGCCCCTCAGCTATCAGGGTTGTGGGGAAAGTTAAAGCCAATCCGAACTGACTTCAGGCAAGATGCAGGTTATAGGTCGCCAGTCTACTGCAGGGCTTACACAGACATAGATAACCACTTGCACATGCCTATGGGCATCCAGTTGACCTAATATGTATCTTTGGACTGTGAGTACAAACCAACAATAGCACGAGAAGAGCATGAAAACTCCATACGCTAAAGAACTTGGCCGAGAATCCAACCACAAGCCTTGTTGATGCGAGATAGATGTGCTAACCCTGGAATCACTATCGCCCCACTCCTGTAAAACTTGTTTTAAAAAAAAAAAAATGGTAAAGGCATTTAAATGAAATTCACATTTATTTTCCTACAATGTATGCATAAATTAGAGTGAGCTATGAAACAAAGTTGAAAACAACCATAGAAAAATGTGCATATCACTCCTCATCTCTTTCTCACACTCTCTGGTTTTATCTACTAGTCCCTCTCAAAAAATTAGCATATTGGTGAAAAGTTCATTATTTTCTGTAATGTACTGATAAAAATTAAACTTTCATATATTTTAGATTCATTGCACACCAACTGAAATATTTCAGGTCTTTTATTGTTTTAATACTGATGATTTTGACATACAGCTCATGAAAACCCAAAATCCCTATCTCAAAAAATTAGCATATCATGTTCAGGTAGTCTAAACGAGCTATTAACCTAATCATCTGAATCAACCAATTAACTCTAAACACCTGCAAAAGATTCCTGAGGCTTTTAAAAACTCCCAGCCTGGTTCATTACTCAAAACCACAATCATGGGTAAGACTGCCGACCTGACTGCTGTCCAGAAGCCCATCATTGACAATCTCAAGCACGAGGGTAAGATACAGAAAGAAATCTCTGAGCGAATAGGCTGTTCCCAGAGTGCTGTATCAAGGCACCTCAGTGGGACGTCTGTGGGAAGGAGAAAGTGAAAGCAGGGCCGATTCCAGACCTTGGGGGACCTGCGGAAGCAGTGGACTGAGTCTGGAGTAGAAACATCCAGAACCACCGTGCACACTTCTTTTTTCAGATGAAAGCAAATTTTGCATCTCATTCAGACATCAAGGTGCCAGAGTCTGGAGGAAGACTGGGGAGAAGGAAATGCCCAAATGCCTGAAGTCCAGTGTGAAGTACCCACAACTGCTGGTGTTGGTCCACTGTGTTTTATCAAGGGCAGGGTCAATGCAACTAGCTATCAGGAGATTTTGGAGCACTTCATGCTTCCATCTGCTGAAAAGCTTTATGAGATGAAGATTTTCATTTTTCAGCACGACCTGGCACCTGCTCACAGTGCCAAAACCACTGCTAAATGGTTTACCGACCATGGTATTACTGTGCTCACCTGGCCTGCCAACTCTCCTGACCTGAAGCCCATAGAGAATCTGTGGGATATTGTGAAGAGAAAGTTGAGAGACACCAGACCCAACACTGTGGATGAGCTTAAGGCCGCTATCGAAGCATCCTGGGCCTCCATAACACCTCAGCAGTGCCACAGGCTGATTGCCTCCATGACACGCCGTATTGAAGCAGTCATTTCTGCAAAAGGATTCCCGACCAAGTATTGAGTGCATAACTGAACATAATTATTTGAAGGTTGACTTTTTTTTTTTAAAAGCACTTTTTTTATTGGTCGGATGAAATATGCAATTTTTTTGAGATAGGAATTTTGGGTTTTCATGAGCTGTATGCTAAAATCATCAGTATTAAAACAATAAAAGACCTGAAATATTTCAGTTGGTGTGCAATGAATCTAAAATGTATGAAAGTTTAATTTTTATCAGTACATTACAGAAAATAATGAACTTTATCACAATATGCTAACTTTTTTTTGATTGAAACATATTTCATTCATTGAAGAAAGGGATTGGGCACAAGTTATCCAACTTAGTGAAGCCCTCTCCACAGATTATTTTAGCCAGCTAACCTACTGTGCATATTTTTGGACTGCGGGAGGAAACGAGAGTACCTGGAGGAAACCCATGCAAGCATCAGAAGAACATGCAAACTCCACACAGAAACGTCCAGGTTTGGATTCGAACCCAACGCTTCTTGCTGTGAGGTGGGTGTGCTAACCACTACGCCACCATGCTGCCCTAAGCATGCTAATTTTTTGAGAAGGACCAGTATATCAACAGTTTTGCGATACACAAATTGTCCAAATGTCATGCACATTTTATGACTTCTAGTGTGAAAAGAAGACATAACACATGACTTCACATATACCATAATTTGTGTGCAAAATGATAAGATTCAGACAAGGTTTCTCCATCTCGTTCACCCTTCTTCTATCTGCCTCCTCAGTTTTTGTCCAACTGGGCATTCCTTGCAATCTTGTTCTTTTCCTTTCGGCTGTTCCCTTTCAGGGGTCGCCACAGCGAATAATCTGCCTCCGTTTTCATGGAAGTCATATTAATGATTCGCATATTCGCTTTGGCATAGGTTTTTACATCAGATGCCCTTCCTGACACAACCCTTAGCAAGGGGCAGAAGCACGCTGACGGCTGTGCAGCTACTCTTGACGAAAGTCAGCAATGCTTCTTTTACTTGAACCTCTCGCCATAGACAGTGAGCGACATGGCCGGCCTTTGATAACCCAGTTCGCTGCACTGCAGGGGCATTCCTTGCAATGAACCGCAAAAATATATATCAAGGTATTTTTACACGCCTCCAGCCATGGGTGCTCAATGACGGTTGATCTTCATTTTGGCAGCTAGGTTGCTCTGTCAAACTGTTTTCATTTGAGGGAATTTCCAGATGTTTGCTTTTCTCTCTTTTCAACCCAGCTTTCCCAGTAGCAACAGTGCTGCTTCCCATCTGTGTTTCTGAGCCCTTTCAATGGGAAATTCACCAGAAAGAGAGTCTAAAAATGTACTTATAAATATTACATGACATAAAATTAATCTTGGAGGCTTTATTAACTTGGCTGAATCTGTCAGAGGCTGTAGCTATATTATGGGCAAAGTCGGTGTCTGCTTTGCTGGGTGCTATTTGCCTCTTCTGCAGTCTAGTGTAAAGCCACACTCTTGCTTCCCTTGATAGATCTCCTGAGTGCACGGTCCAGCACTATGATGAACAGGAATGGTGCAACAGTTTTGCCCTGCAGTACTGCAGGTGTGATCTTAAAATAGTATGTCTCCACCAGGTGATACGATATTGGCCTTGATGACAGTATGCATTGAGATCACTGCCCTTAGGATGCATCACGGAAAGCTATAAGCTCTAATTACATGAAAAATCATTTGCTGATTCACGTAGGCGATGACCTTGCAGAACTCAAGATGATGGCTGCAGGAAGATGCTTGTGTTTCATCCCAAGTTGAAAGTCTGTACAATTTTATTTATTTCTGTCCTCAATTCATCTTAGTTGTGTCTCAAGTTTTATCACTGGCCTGAATCTGGTCAGGATTAAAAGCAGTTGAAGAATTTAGGAGCTATAGATGTTAGGTAGATACTGCAAGAGTTTTCAGCAATGTTCATATCGTGTTTCTTTAGTAATGGAATGGTGTTCAATATTGAAAGTTGTTCTTTTTACTCTGCAATACAATGTCACTGCAGAAGCCTAGAAGAATACCATCAGTGTTGCATCTCTTTCCTGCAGCTTTCAGGGTTGTTTTTTTGTTTGTTTGTTTGAAGGTTGTTGGATTTTTTTTTGTAGCTAAACACAATTCAGTCATAAAGGGATAGTCACAGATCTCTACTCCATTGGTTGCCAGGTTGTGGGACACACTGTGGCTGGTATCAGGATGAGCTCGTTTACCGAAAGGATCATTTAAATGGTCGATCTATTGTTCTCTCCTGGTCTACCTTCTGATCTTTTAATTCATTTCCAACATTTGCAGAGTTGGTTTTATGCTCTTGCAGCCCCTGCTTCATCAATTTGCTTGCACAGTTCAATTTCTTCAAACTTCATTTAGACTGATCCTAGCTCTTCATTACTGTCAGTCTCTTATATTGTTGCCCTGATCTCACTAGTCTTATATTATTAATTGTTTAAGTGACCTTTCCTCTCACTTATATAACATCAGGACTGGGGATGCCTGTTCCACCTTTCTCTCTGGCAGGAAGGATAGCCTTTGCTATTTGTTCATTTGCATCAATAAAAGCCTTGTACTTCTCTGTAGTAGTAGTTCATCGTTCTTGAATGATCTTTTCCTTATCTCAATGGAGTATTGACTTTGAAGATACTTTTCATTTTGCAAATGCTTCCAGTCAGGCTCTGCTCTTGATACTGCTGCAGTTGAAGCATTCATCAATAGCTTATATAACCATGTTGCACTTCCTTAAGCTCTACAACAAAAAGTTACATCAACAAATGGCTATTTAAAACTTTATATGGTTAAAAAGAAGATTTATGTTAACTGTATCCAGAAGTATTCAACTTTTCTGGGATTGAGGAACCTGAAATGGACCATCATACAGTCAAAATGTGTGTTTAATTCAGACGAATCAGTAATCCAGGTTTTTTTTTTAGAAGACAATTGACACTGTGTGCTCCAGACTAAAGATGAAAAGTACCATCTAGATTTTTATCAGCAACAATTCCAAAAGAATTCTGTCATGGTATGGGGTAGTGTCAGTGCCCTTAGTAAAGGTGAGTAACACTTCTGTAGTGGTGGCATTAATGCAGTGGTTCTTAACCTTGTTGGCGGTACTGAACCCCACCAGTTTCATATGCTTATTCACCAAACCCTTCTTTAGTGAAAAATAAAATATGATTTTTTTTTTTCAAATTCAGGACATAGGTATATGTTTTTACTGGGGCACCAAAATGAACCGTGCATTAACATCACTGTGTTCAAAGAACAAAACCAATACAATGCATGAACACCCCCCATCACAACTACTTACATTTTTCTGTGAGGTGCGCATCTGAGTGCGTGCACGCGCATCTGTGTGTGAACGCGCGCGTTCGTCTGTATGTGTGTGTATTTGTTTTATTTACATCTTATGCATTATTTTTGAATGTTTAATCATTATTATAAGCATTTATAGTATTGAATATGTATTTATTGATATTATACGTACATATACGTCAGTCAGCACAGGGTTGATCCTACTTTGAAAATCATGCAGATAGGACGCCGACGAATATCACGTTCCGTTATATATGTGAATCCATGTTGTACATATTCGTCCGACCACTTTCTTTTTTTACTCAACATAGTATGGATTAAAACATTAAGAAAGAAATCACAATATGTACCATAATAACCGTCACAATTCGACTACTGAGTGCACCAAATTTCCTGCAGCACAGATTGGCCAAGCAATGTAGTGTGATCACCTGCAGCCAGTGATGGCCAAGCGGGGCGTGTTGTCATGAATATGAGTCAGGTGTGTGTCTTGACCTCCGCCGAACCCCTGAGACTGACTCACCAAACCCCTAGGGTTCGATCGAACCCAGGTTAGGAACCACTGCATTAATGTATACAATTACATTGAGATTTTGGGGCAATGTCTTTACCATTCATGCCCATGCTTATTTTCAACAAAACAATGCAAAACCACAATCCACACACATTACAAATTCATGTCTGCAGCAGAAAACATTTCTCTGTTCTTGCTCTGGGCTCTCACAATACCCCGGAGGATATCCCTGGCATTCTGTTTACGTCCTACTTAAGACCCTTTACATGTCTGGTAGACTCAGAAGTTATCAGTTTTGTCCCGTGGACATTTGTTCATTAGTTTCCATGTGTTCAATGTCAATAAACATCAGTTAAACATGGGGTCAATGTACTTTCACCCACTGTATGTCAGGTAGGAGTCCAGTTACAGGCCAACAGATACAAAATTACAAGTACAGGATGAAGAACACACATGTCCTGAACAAATAGCGTGCCCAGTGTACAACAACTGTATAACCAGCAGAAATCTTTGCAAGATGGAGTCCTTTTCAAGTTTTATTAATATACAATACTTTATGTTGAATTGACTGGACCCTGCCTGACAAGGAATGCATATGCTGAATGAGAAAGGAAAAAGAAATGCAAATGCAAGAGATGCTCCTTAAAATATTTGCTCTCCATCAGACATCTGTTTACTCTATTCAGCAAGGTATTTCTCCGTCCTTAACAAATGAAAATAAGTTAAACAGACAAAACATGAACTGATTTCTTATTGTCTGCAATGAAATATGATTTGACTTATGTGCCTTTCTTTTCAATTCTCTTTTTTAATTTTCTATGCCATCTCAAATGTTTTGATGTGGGGTTGCATTTTTTTTTTTCTTTTGTCTGCTCCTAGTACCAGTTGAACAAATGTCCTCATGCACACAAATTACAAAAGGGCATCTGGTGTGGCTATATGACTTCAGATAAGACAGCAGCTGTCAGGTTTAATCAGTTGAGTGTTTGCAGTGTTTGTCATACCAGTTTTATTTCATTATTCAATTCAGCAGGCCCACCTCAAATAAATCTTCATTGCTATACACTAATAACCTAAACATGTACATTTTCAAGAAAAAAAAAAACCCACAGCATATACAGCATGGCTTATATATAAGTCTGTTGTATTTGTAAGGAAAAAATATTGTACTTTACACTCAGTCCATCAGGGTCATGTGGGAAGCTGGAACTAATCTCAACTGACTTTGGGCAAGAACCTGATTACACACTGAACAGGTTGCCAGTCTATCACAACTTTGATGTGTGTTCCATAATAAAAAAAAAAAAAAATCTAGAAACTACCTACCGTGAATGAGTAGCTCCAAAAATGTTTGCATTTATTTTCAGTAAAAAAAACCATATACAATGTAGTGTAATTTCAATTTTACTTGAAAATGTATTTATCCTAAAAAAAAAAATCCATTGACTAAGCAAGGATATTTTCTGCGAAGTACAAATGCCGATGACTCACATTTCTATTGGGTTGTTGTGCAGGCACGTGAAGACGGACGCGGCAATAAAACGGGGTTCACGGCTTTAAGACATTCACATAAGAATAGAGCTCTCCACCACTATAATCGTAATTAATTATCCCAAAGAAGCTCTTAAAAGATAGTTATTTATCAATATTACGTACTTAACCATTATTTGCTGAAGGTGTGGTGGATGTTGCTAAATAGCCCATTAGACACAACGTCCTGAGCCTGAGTCTCATAATTGTTCTGGTATGCACTACAGATTTATATAAAACCCACAGTAAATCAAGATATTGTATTTATTTTTAGATACAGTGGTGACAGAGGCAGGTGAGCTCTATGGTTTCAGAGAGCAGAACATAAGTGCTGTGGGTTTTGGTATGTACGAGACAGAAACAAAAGCAAACTAAAATGGTTTATTTTTCCATTTTTAAGCATGAAGTGATGACTCCACTTGCTCTAAGTAACCATGACAAGCCATGAGTGTCATTTTGATTCAAGCACTATCAGCTCATGATAATGTTTACATTAACTCAAACCCAATCAGCTTGTGTTACTCTTGCAACATTTATTTGCCACCGTATTTTCCGGACCAGAGGATGAACTGGATTATAAGGCGCAATATCAATGAACAGTGATCGGACGGTCTATTTCATACATAAGGTGCAGCGGATTATAAGGTAAATTAAGCAAAACAAAAGTCAGATAACGCAAACTTGATTCAACTCTCATCATTGTTCAGTTGTCACAATATAAAAACAATAAACTCACTTTTTCAGTTCATTCCTCTTCCAAAAATCCATCGAATCGTCAGTGTCTGAGTTTAACAGTTGTGCGACTTGGACATAAAGCCAAGATCCCGCTATTGCTTTTATTATTATATTATATTACATTATAATATTTTATTATCTATTATTCCCTCACGCACCTTAGTGGGACCAGTGGTGTAGTGGTTAGGGTGCTGGGCTCATGATTGGAAGGTTGTGGGTTCAAATCCCAGTTAGTGCTAAGACCCCTGGGCAAGGTTTTAATCACAAGTGTGCCTCTGTTCACCCAGCAGTATAAATGGGTACCAGTAAAAAATATACTGGGAAGGTAACCTGTGATGGACTAGCATCCCAGCATCCTAGCATTCTGGTCGCTTCACGCGATGTAAACTGGGGATAAGCACCGGTCTGATGAGCCACTAGGCTCGGGTGTAAAAAGCCCAACAGACTTTACATCTGACCTTTACATCACGCATATGGAGTCGTAGATCGTTAGAGATGGAGATTAGGTGGAAAAAGTCTTCCGGTCTCGTGACGTAAACTTCTCTCAGCCGCTCACGTATTTATCAGTGACTCAACTGACTGCGATAGCAATAATGCTTAATAATTTTGCACATCAAAATAAATTTGGATGTGAAGGTCAGATCCCTCTAACTTACAACCTGTTGACACCAATATCTATCAGTTGAAGTTCTTTGGTTAATCCACCCAAAATGATGGTAGGCTCTGAATTAGTTTGCTTCACTTGGGTTTTGATGGTGTCATTGAGACAGAGTTGTGGCGCCTCACTCATACATAAGGCGCACCAGGTTATAAGGCGTACAGGTAAAGTTTTGTAGATTAAAGGATTTTGGGTGCACCTTATGGTCTGAAAAATACTGTGATCCTTTTTATTTTCTCACTGACTCTGGTGGGATTCTATACTGTTCAGTGTGCCAAAGTAAAAGAACAACAGAGATAAACATCTTTATTGTGGTCTGGCTAGTAATTTTTGATATGATTTTTGATATGATTCATTCATTCATTTTCTGAACCACTTAATCCTAATTAGGGTTGCGGGAAGGCTGACACCCATCTTAGCCGACTCCGGCAAGGGCAGAGTACACCCTAGACAGCTCGACAGGTCATTGCAGGGCAGAAACACACAGATGGCTGTTGAAGACTGGAAATTACCTGGTCTTTTTCCCAACTTTATCTTGCCCGATTTAATAAGGCCATGGCTATTGTAGTCTCAGATTCTTGTGCTTGGGCAGTAATAAAACTGAACGTTTCGCTTTTGTTATGTTTGAATGGTGTTTGGATTGTGCGTTATGAGATGTATTTTTGTTCAAAATGGACGTAAAGACCACTGGGTGAGTTTGAGTACACCCTGGGCAGCTCGCCAGGTCATTGTAGGGACACACACACACAATATATATATATATATATATATATATATATATATATATATATATATATATATATATATATATATATATATACAGGGATCCCTCGCTACTTCGCGATTCTATTCATGCGGCTTCAGTGCATCATGAGTTTTCCTTTTAAAATATTCATCGAATTTAAAAATAAGAAATTAAGAAAGAATAGGGGGAAAAGTTAAGGAAAATGCCGCAAAACAAGGTCAATTATTAAAAAAACAAAAAAACAAAAAACCTTAAACAAGCCCAAAACAAAAACAAAAAAAAACAACCCAAAACCTCCCATCAAAACTACTTACAATTTTGTGAGGTGCGCATCTGCATGTGTCTGTATGTGTGTATTTATATTTTAGTTACATCTTATGCATTTTTTTTAATGTTTAATTGTTACTACAAGCATTTACAGCATTGAATATGTATTTATTGATATTACAGTGGTATGAAAACGTATCGGAACCTTTTGGAATTTCTCACATTTCTGCATAAAATCGCCATCAAATGTGATCTGATCTTTGTCAAAATCACACAGATGGGGGAGGAATAAGTAACTGAACCATCACATTTAATATTTTGTGCCCCCCCCCGGCAGCAATAACTTCAACCAGACGCTTCCTGTAGCTGCAGATCAGTCTGGCACATCAATCAGGACTAATCTTGGCCCATTCTTCTTTACAAAACTGCTGTAGTTCAGTCAGATTCCTGGGATGTCTGGTATGAATCGCTATCATGAAGTCATGCCACAGCATCTCAATGGGGTTCAAGTTTGGACTTTGACTTGGCCACTCCAGAACGTGTATTTTGTTCTTCTGAAACCATTCTGAAGTTGATTTACTTCTGTGTTTTGGATCATTGTCTTGTTGCAGCATCCATCCTCTTTTTAGCTTCAACTGTCTGACAGACGGCTTCAGGTTTTCCTGCAAAACATCCTGATAAACTTTTGAATTCATTTTTCCATTAATGATTGCAAGTTGTCCAGGCCCCGAGGCAGCAAAACAGCCCCAAACCATGATGCACCCTCCACCATGCTTCACAGTGGGGATGAGGCGTTGATGTTGGTGAGCTGTTCCATTTTTCCTTCACACATGACGTTGTGTGTTCCTCCCAAACAATTCAACTTTGGTTTCATCAGTCCACAAAATATTTTGCCAAAACTTCTGTGGTGTCCAAGTGCCTTTTTGCGAACATTAAACGAGCAACAATGTTTTTTTAGACAGCAGTGGCTTCCTTCTTGGAGTCCTCCCATGAACACCATTCTTGGCCATTGCTTTACATATAGTTGATGTGTGCACAGAGCTATTGGACTGTGCCAGTGATTTCTGTAAGTCTTTTGCAGACACTCTAGGGTTTTTTTTTTTACTTCTCTGAGTATTCTGTGCTGAACTCTTGGCATCATCTTTGGGGAACGGCCACTCCTTGGAAGAGAAACAACAGTGCCAAACTCTCTCCATTTGTCGACAACTTCTCTGACTGTCGATTGATGAACATCCAGACTTTTAGAGATGGTTTTGTATCCTTTCCCAGCTTTATACAAATCAACAATTCTTGATCGCAGGTCTTCAGACAGCTCTTTTGAGCGAGCCATGGTGCACATCAGACAATGCTTCTCATCAAGACAATTCTTACCAGGTGTGTGTTTTATAGTGGGCA
The DNA here is from genome assembly GCA_024760905.1 of Plotosus lineatus. Taxonomy (NCBI): domain Eukaryota; kingdom Metazoa; phylum Chordata; class Actinopteri; order Siluriformes; family Plotosidae; genus Plotosus; species Plotosus lineatus. The sequence continues at coordinate 31,501,624 of CM045741.1, forward strand.
GGGCAGCTTTAAGCCACTCATCAGTGATTGGACACACACCCGACTTAAATTGTTTGGTAAAAATTGGTTTCAATTGCTCTTTAAGTCTCCTTAGGCAGAGGGTTCAGTTACTTATTCCTCCCCCTTCCATCATTGTTTGCATGTTATCCTCATTAAATTATGAAAACCTATAAATGTTTGGGTGGTTTTAGTTAAAGCAGACACTGTTTTTTCATCTGTGTGCTTTGACAAAGATCAGATCACATTTGATGGTGATTGTATGCAGAAATGTGAGAAATTCCAAAAGGTTCAGATACTTTTTCATACCACTGTAGTATATACACATATCATGTACTTATATGTCGGGTTGGGGGGGTTGATCCTACTTAGCGGAATTTGTTGATCACGGGGGAATCTCGGTCCCAATTAACCGCGGAAAGAGAGGGATCCCTATATATATATATATATGCATTACAGCACGAGGAAGAGGCTGTCAGATTTGTGACGAGGTCAGTGCTCTGTGTAAGTGACTCACTCTCCCACTCCTGGTAACATGCCTTAATGGAGCTTACTGTATAAGCCAGGCGACTGGCATGCTCGAGCAGGTTTAAGTCTCTTAGTTCCTGCTTCAAAATTGGGTTTTGTTTTTGTGCGCTACCCTGTGTAAACTCTGAGAAAATATGTTCCTATTAAGAGTGGACACCGATGTTTTATAAGTAGGTTAGATAGATAGATAGACAGATAGATAGATAGATGGATGGATGGATGCACGGTGGTATTGTACTGGCCTACTCACCAGGTCAGTGGTTCAAGGCCCACTATAACAGAGTTGTCACTGCTGTCCCGCAATGAGACTCACTGGGTTATCAAGCCATCATAAGCCATGACTCTCGGTGTCTATGGTGAAAGTAAT